>CAJQZJ010011617.1:1213947-1229749 GCA_907164525.1 Lophiomys imhausi
GTGTGTGTGTGTGTGTGTGTGTGTGTGTGTGTGTGTGTGTGTGTGTGGCTTGACCCCTGGCAATATGTCTGCATGTGGAGGTAGTTATGTTTGATGTTGGCCAGACACAACCACCAATACTTATCAGGTATTGATGGTTAAGATTGTTGGTTAAGGGGGTGACGGATGCATAGATAGGTCTTCTCCAATTTCATATCTTTCCTACTTTAGGTTGAAGGTAAGTAGGATTCCATGACTAAATCAAAGACCTACTTGAAATCATTATGAGTTTAGGTTTCCTTTAAGTTGCTCTCACAATAATAGAAGTTCTCTGAAGTATTACTTGCCATTGTTAAAAATCTGTTTACATTATTTGGATAGGATTTATTTTAGAAAAGTATATTTGAATTTTAAATTGAAATTCTAAAGGTAAAAGCTAATTTTATAAACAAAAACCAGATGGGGAAATGTTTCATATGGTGCAAAATTCTTTAGTCACTGTACTATTTATTTTTTTATGTATATAGGGTTTTGTCTGCATGTGTGTCTGTGCACCACATGTCTGCCTGGTGCCCTCAGAGGCCAGAAGAGGGCGTCAGACCCCTGGAAATGAAATTAGAGGCAGTTGTGAGCTGCCATGTGGGTGCTGTGAACTGAACCCAAATCCTCTGGAAGAGCAGCCAGTGCTCTTAACCACTGAACCATCTCATCAACCACTACAATTTCTCATTTAAATTTAAGCAGTAAAATAAAAACAGCAGACAAAGAGCTTGGAACTAGGGAATTAAAAATTCACAGTTTCATCTAAGAAGGGTGTTTGGTATAGCCGCAAACTCAAAAGTCTTGTGATAATTTACTACTACTATATGTACTCTAATCCTAAAAAAAAATTATATATAGTTAAGAAATTTAAACATTTATATAAAAATTAATTCAGTAGTCCCTATCCTCTGCAATGGTGATTTTGTTCTTTTTCTTTTTTCTTTTTTAACTCATAAAATGTTGCTGTTAATCCTTTTAGAGAATGTAAGAAATTGTTTCAAAAGTACATTTAATTAGTAAAAGTAATGTTAACAAAATCTTTTTATATCTGACAAGGATTCTTATGTTGTGAATGGGTAAAAGAAGAGAAAGCTTGGGCTGGAGAGATGGCTCAGTCGTTAAAGGCCAGGCTCACAACCAAAAATATAAGAAAAGGAAGCTGGGACTGTAGCTCAGTTCATACAGTGTTTGCCTAGCAGTCACAAACCCTGTAATCATAAGCCAGGCATGGTGATTCACTGATGTGATCCCAGAACTCAGGACATTGGTGTGAAAGGGATCTTACCTACAAACTGGGTTTCAGACTAGCCCTTGGCAGATAAAACTGTACCAAAATTTTCAAAACAAACAAACACAAAAAGGATTCAGTCAGTAAAGTGCATGTCAAGCAAGAAGGAGATTCTGTAGCTGAAGCTGATCACAGTGGTGCATGCCTTTAAACTCAGCACTTGGAAGGCAAATACAGGTGGATCTCTGTGCGGTCGAGGCCAGCTTGGTCTACGGAATGAGTTCCAGGACCAACAGAGCTACATAGTGGAATTCTATCCTTAAAACAATCAAAAAAAAAAAAAAAAAAGGATGAGGCCTGAGTTCAGACCCCAGCATCCATGCTAAAGCCAGCATAGGGACAACTATAATTGGAGCTCTGGGGGCTTGCTTGCCAGCTAATCTTGTGTGATCAGTGAGCAACCATGTTCAGTGCATACCTACTCATGCACATATAAGTTAGTAAGTGAGCAATATGTAAATAAATGTAAAAAGACAAGATCTAGCAAGCTGGCTCAGAAGTAAAAGTATTTGCTGCTACTACTGACTACCTGAGATGGATCCCCAAGATCCACATGGTAAAAGGTAAGAACCAGCCCCGTCAGCTGGTCCTTCGACCTCCACATCTGTGCTTACATGTACTCTCTGTCTCTCTCTGTCTCTCTCTGTCTCTCTCTCTCTCTCTCTCTCTCTCTCTCTCACACACACACACACACACACACACACACACACACACACATTAAAAAAAAAGTAAATATAATGTTTTCCAATAGCATTCCAAAAGCAAAAGGTGGTATTCTTACTCCTCTCCAATCTATTTAGTTTTCTCTTCCTTTGCCATTCAAAATTAAAAATTCACTCTTCACAAAAATGGGGTTAGAGGGAGGCATAAATGCTGAGGACATTCTTAATCAGGTCAAGACCCTCAAGAAGGATGTTTAGAATTCAAACTAAAACTTTAAAATATTTACAATTCTGAGATACTTTAAACTTTAGCTTCTTAATCCTGACATAGAATTAAACTCAGTATAATTTTCATAAATTACTTCAGTATTTATTTAACAGAAAACTTGAGTGTTTGGAGAAAATGAACTTTTTAATAATATAGGCATTGTGTTCATAATCTGATAACAAAATATGCATGGCCTGTGTTTGAAATGTAGACTATCTGACTACGTTCAAAGGGAGTCAGTGTTGAAGTCAAAGCAGACTTTACCTGTTTGAGTGTGTCCTGTTTGGTTCCTGCAAGATGTGTAATATTTTATGAACACATTTCATTAACATGGAGTCCTTTTTTAGGTAACATTCTTAATGACCTTGAAAAGCTTAAAAGTTCTGTTTACAGAGATGTTTCTTTGGCTATTTTTATGACTTATACCAGACAATTTCATGCAGGCAAAACTTAAAAAAAAAAAACTATCCCAGTTGATAGAGAAGTTTTATATTATTTTAACCATACAGTTATTGACACACAGATTCATCAAATATTTCTAGAAATTGAGGGTGTTAAGATGACATTGCTTAAGAGCTTTTCAGAATGATCTTTTAGATTTGAAAGGGAGGTAAAAGCACTGTCATTCTTGTTTTATAGGATATTTTTCCCAAAGGAATTTCCTTTTGTGCTTCTGCAGTCCTCAAGTATTTTCTCCAAAGTTTGTTAGTGAAAATAAAGTGTTAAATATAATTGTTTATTTAAGCTAATATTAGCACCAAATTGGAAAAGTAGCATTCTTTAGGAAGTTATTTAGAATGCTCTGCCAGGGAATGGAGAAATGACTTAGCAGTTAAGAGTACATACTTCTGGACTGGATAGATGGCGTAGTGACTAAGAGCACTTGTTGCTCTTCCAGAAAGCCAGAATTTGATTCCCAGTACCCATATGGTAGCTCACAATTTTGTGTAATTCTGATTCCAAAGGATCTGATGCCTTTTTCTAACCTCTACAGGCTTCTGCATGCACATAGCATATATACATACACTCAGGCACACACATAAAATAAATATTTTTAAGAGAATATTCTACTAATAATAGTAAACATTCCACCATTTTTAATCCCTGGTTCAGTTTAAGAAGTAAGGTTGTATTTATTTGTAGTAGTAACTTATTAGTAATTTTAACCAGTTAGTAAGCTATTTCTGTGTGTCAGTACAATAATATAATCTCAGAGATCAAAAGAGAGCATACATATCCCAGAGCACCTAATTTATACTCAAGACTTCCTAGTCAGGTGTTAGGATATAGTCTGTCACGTTAATAATTCATTTAAAAATAAGCCTGATATCCCAGTGTGCTGAGTAATTGGGGAAGGGCATTGTCATGAAAAAAATCAGACCCTAAGCGGTAAGGAATTTGTAAAGGTCATAAGTGTTGATAATAGAAGTAGATCCATGTTGTAGAAAACCTGCTGTTAAAGACTGACTTAAAGACCTTTCTAGAATAATTAGTAATACTTGCTCCTACAACCAAATCTTCCTCAATGTCTCTTCTTATAGCTGGAGAAAACATGCACCACCCAGATATTGACTACATATAGGTAATGGTAAATCGAGATGGGATTTAACTAGAAATGACAATACCTATTCCTCATCCCTTTAAGAACAGTATTATCCAGGTTTGGTACACACTATTAATCCTACCACTGCAGAGGCAGGTAGATCTCTGTAAGTTTAAGTCCAACCATCTACAAAGCAAGCTCTATGCCAGCTGGGCTGTTATACAGAGAAACGCTGTCTCAATACATAAATCAACCAGTCAATCAAACAAAGAACAGGATTACATTTGTAATTTGCATTATTTAAAAAGAAATTATTAAGGCTACCATCCTTAGAGCAAAGGTTATCTAGAAGTGTTTGTCTCCTTAAAAAGGAATCTGGGAGAAAGAGTGGAGACCTGTAATCCCAGCATTACAAGGATGGAAACAGCAGGATCAGAGCTTAAAATTATACTTGGCTATAGCAGGTAGTTCACTGGAGCTACTTCAGACTGTCTCAAAAATGAAAAAGGAATGAGGCACATTCCTTGATCCATTCTTCCTTCCCTTCTTGTTTGTTTGTTTTTTCAAGACAGGGTTTCTTTGTGTAACAGTACTGGCTGTCCTGGAACTCACTCTGTAGAGCAGGCTAGCCTAGAACTCACAGAGATACACCTGCCTCTGCCTCCCAGGTGCTGGGATTAAAGGCGTGAGCCACCACGCCTGGCTCTTTCTTTCTTTCTTTTTTCTTCCTTCCTTCTTTCCTTATTTATTTATCTATTTATTTATTTATTGTTTAAGCATAGAATTGTAAAAAAATTTTCCAAAACATGCTTTGTAATTCATTTAACATGAAGAATAATTAACACTTTTTTAAAAAATATACCTGTTGCTAGGCATGGTGGTACTCACCTGAAAACCCAGCACTTTAGTGTCTAAGAGCAAAAGAATTATGAGCTTAGGCGGGGGATGGTAGCACATGCCTTTAATCCCAGCACTTGGGAGGCAGAGGCAGGTGGATCTATCAGTTCAATGCCAGCTTGGTCTACAAATCAAGTCCAGGATAACTAAGGATACACAGAGAAACCCTGTCTAAAAAACAAAACAAAAATTTTATGAGTTTGAGGTACCCAGGCTTTGTAGCAAGACTCTGAATCAAAAGAAAAAGGTATACCTGTTAAGGGAAAACCAAATGTTTAATGAATTTTCTAAATAAAGCATATATAAATAAAACAGAGTCTGAGTGTCAAGAACTATTGTGTGTACCTAAGTGCTGGCAACATGTAACAGAGACTTTAGTTTTGGACCAGGGAACAGTATATTTTTGAACCCTATATAAAATGCTGTTATTTCAACTATCTTCCTAGGTGAATATTTCTCTATTACCTCGCCATACCTTGAAAAAAAAAACTAAAATTTTCTTTCATAGACTATCTTTACAACCTTGAAATGTACTTTTTAATTTTCTTTTTCACCAATAATAAGTATACTAATACAGGAGCCAAGATGAAAACTGGTATGTACTTTTCAATAGAAACTGAAAATCACATCCAAATGCAGAATTATAGAACTCTTCTACTGTGTATAGCTAAACTTGTATATTCCTGCCTAAGTCCTAAGAATAATATAAACTTTTTATACAAACCTAAATTACATGATTTCCAGTTCCTGCAAATAAACCATGTATCTTTCTAAAACTAAATTCTCAAGGTCTAATCTATGGATACTTTTAGTAGTAAAATTATTGTGGACATGAATCATGAATTTAACTATCCTTTCTTTTCTTTTTCTTCTTATAGTAGTTTTTTGCGACAGGATTTCATGTAACTAAACCTGGTCTGTAATTCCTGATCCTCCTGCTTCAACCCTCACAAGTCCTGGGATTTGTCGCTAGAGATACTATGCCTTGCAAACTTAGTTATCTAACAGCCCTGCTTGATACTAGTGCTTTAAGGTGACCATACCTATGACTAATCCTTCTAGTTAGGCAAGTAATGCATTTACTAATTCATCTCTGTATTATCTCCACGTATGGTTAATGTTATTGACAAACTATAAAACAAGTCTTGCTTTCTATAAGATTATTTCTTAGAGTCCAGTGGTGGTAGCACACACCTTTAGTCCCAGCACTAGGGAGGCAGAGATAGGTGGATCTCTATGAGTTTGAGGCCAGCCTGGTCTAAAAAAAGATTACTTTCTTAGGACAAATATATAATGATGACATTTTATTCTACTTCCTTTTTACATTCCCATTCAGTTATATTTTCCTTTTCTGTGAGCTCTTTACCTATTCCCAAAATCTATAACTATCTTCAGTGTCTTCAGATGACTAGGACACATAACTATGGATAAAATAGTAACTTAGAAAGCATGTTATATATAATTAACATTAATAGCAAATTAAGTTATCTATACCAAGGAAAAGCTTTGTAGTCATTACAGAGGACATTAAGCCATTAAAAAACAAACTATTTAATGAAGATTATATAGTCCAAATGGGTGTAGCAAATATACATACTTAAAACAATAATTTTTTTTAATTAAAATTTCTCCTCTGAGCTGGGCGGTGGTGGTGCACACCTTTAATCCCAGCACTTGGGAGGCAGAAGCAGGCGGATCTCTGTGAGTTCGAGGCCAGCCTGGTCTACAAAGCGAGTCCAGGACAGCCAGAGCTGTTACACAGAGAAACCTTGCCTCGAAAAAACAAACAAAAAAAAAAATTCTCCTTTGAATGATACACGAGGTAGTGTACCAAAAAAATAAAAATAAATTTAAAAAATAAGAGAGCCAACTCCATCCTGAATAAAGAAATGTTCTAAAGGATTAGGATGTAGTCAATGAACACAATATTCTAAATGTGTTGATAAACTTAAATTGGCAGGAAAATGGTTCTAATGATAGTACTCTCTTGAGAAGAGCAAAGAATATGAATGACAGGTTTGTTAGTTGATGTATTATCCTAGGAAGCAATGAATTGTGGAGATAAAATGTTGGGTCCCCTAAGAAACAAAGAATGACTTAATATCCTCATGTTCTTTTGTTGTATTTCCTACCTAGGAATATATGTTTACTAAAGACTTAGAGCATTTTGTAAAGGCTTTAGTAAAAACATGGTAAATGTGTTTATAATTGATATATCACCTTATAAAAAACTTATTTCTGTTTGCAAATGGAGTTACAGAAAAATTAAACTGGATCAGTCATCTAAAACACTTAGGAAAAATACAACAAATGATTAATATTTAATAATTACCTTTGGTATATACAATGAATGACTGTTTTTAGTTTATTTTCTATAGTAATGTATTTATATACAATGAAAAGTTAAAAGTTTTATGGGTGTTTTTTATAATTCTTTTTCAAAGACCCTGGGAAGACAGCCCTTTTTGGCTTGAAGTGTGTGATCAATTGACTCCATTGCTAACTTCACCTAGAAAGTAGATTTTTACAGTTAGAAATTGTTTAATCAGATATATTTATCCTTCTCAGCTCTCTGAGGTGGTTGAAGAATAGACAGTTTGAGTATCATAGCTAAATTTTGAGTTGTTTAGGAATCAAGAGGGCATTCTAGATCTAAGAAGATGGTTATAATAGTGATGCAAGTTAGTATGAAAGCTAAGTCAGTTATAGAACTTTAAACTCATGGAGATGGTTAGAAGGTAGAAGGTTAAAGTCAGGGGCCAAATATGTATGAACTGGACATTGGGAAGGTATACTGGGCCATTTAACTCTCATAAATGTACCATATTTAATTCTGCTGTTTTGTATAGAATTTACTGTTATAAGAGAAAGAACCATTTGTTGGATTGAAAAGGGAAGCTGTTGGGGGGGAATAGGGTGGAAGGGTGGGACAGGAAGGGGGAATAGGGAAGGGTTTGTGACTGAGATATAATTTGAAGAAAAAAATAAAGTACTTATATAAAATAAAAAAAAGAAAAGAAATTGTTTACTCTTGGAATCTGTGAGGAAGTACAGGGTCCTTTTGGTCAAGTTGATGAATCTTTTTAGGAAATAGTTTTCTCTCCTATAAAATTAGGTAACAGACTAAACTGTAATGTCTGTTATGTAGCTCCAAATAATGTAAGCATAACTATGGGAATGATCTTCATTGTTGTCCTTTTGACCTTTAAATTATATTTTTTTCCATGAGAGTAAACTTCACAGTGTAAACTTCACAGTGACTTCCCTTTCTCCAAAACCTAAGTTCATCAGGTGGTTAATTAAATAATATCTTTACTTCAGAAAGATGTTTCAAGCAATCATTAGGGCAGGACCTGGCATGTTTGATCCATCTCTTAACTCTCAAATCTTAAATGTTGAACTCTCTTGGGTGGATCACTGGGAGGAAGAAGAGGACATGAGCCAATAAACAAAATGACTTCTCATTTCTGTATGGCTGCTTATGTAGAGCATGTTAAACCCATTGGTATGGAAGGATAAAAGTTTATGACAGGAGCATTGACTTGAAAAAAGTAATCAGCATGTTCTTATATTATTCTGTTAGGAAAATATAAATCTGAACATATTACCCAGTATATCTGCATATTTCTGGTACTATAGAAAAGAATATTCACCTAGTTTTTTAAAAACATTCTTTTTCTTTTTATTGTTTTTTTTGTGAATTTCACATCATGCATCCTGTTCCCAGTCATCTCCCACCTCCTTTCAGACCCACCCACCACCTTTTAAACCTCTCCCAACATTAAAAAAAAAAAAGATTCTCATTGTGGAAACTGTAGTGTGACTCATTGTGTCCACAATATTCCATTTTTCCACACTTTTTTACTTGCAAATGTGCATTATAATGATTCCTTGATCTGGTATGAAGCCTCTGGCTTCTGATATTTTGTCAATACTGGAACCTCACTGGGACTCTTCTCAGATATACTGTTGTTGTCCTGGGTCATGGAGATCCTGTAGTTTTGGGTCTGTGGAACTGGCTTCTTCATGCACTCCAGGAGTTCATCCATGGGGTATATGTTGGTGTGGGCCAACTCAAAGCCCTGATTCTGGGTCTGCAAACCCCACGTCCAGGACCAGTCCTACTGTGCTACCCAGGTAATGTGCGGGGGCTGCTCTCACGAATGCTATAGCAGATAAGGAGCTGGACCAGTTCTCCTCTCATGAGCTCATCAGGGCCAACTCTCTGCTACATGTGTCAAGGGCATCAAAGAGTGGAGGGGATCTCTCTATCTCTCTTGCCAACAACACCAAAAAACAGGCAAAAGGCATAGGTGGCTCTCCCACACTCCCTCCTTCAAGGCTGGGTCACCCACAAATCCTATATCCAAGGCCAGCTTACTATAGTGCATATGCTTTTAATTTTTTTCTCTTTTTAATTTGTCCAAGTTTTGTATATACATAAATGTTAATTAGTAATAGAAGCTTACAATTAAAAACAAGCACTTTTCTGAGGCTCTTTTCACCAGGCACAAGTCCACTCCGTTTATTGGAATGGACTTTCTTATGCTACTTCCTTCATGCTCTTAAATGATTAGGTATTTATTTTTTGATCTTTCAGTGTGGAATATTATCTTTTGCTTTTCTTATTAAAGACAAGGACCCATGTCTTTTATTTCAAGCAACTCTTTTCCTAGCTTCTACTCTTCATAAAAAATATATAATTTGTATTATATTGTATTATTATAACTAATACCTATTCATAACCATTATGAGTGTTCTCTTAACCTCTTTTTTTAGATTCCATGTTTTCTATTTTTATTTACTCTCCTTTTGGTAGAGTATATAATTTAATAGCTTTCTAGAGAAAAATTAGATAAGGGGTAATTTTTTTTTTTCGAGAGGGTTTCTTTGTGCATCCCTGGCTGACTTGGAACTAGATCTGTAGACTTGGCTGGCCTCAAACTCAGTTCTGCCTGCCTCTGCCTCGCCGGTGCTGGGTTTTAAGGCATGCACCACCACTGCCCAGGTTAGGGATAAATAATTTAATGAATGAATCAAATTGGGTGAAATATTGCTTTAGCCTCACCTTTGCTTATAAACTGTTTAATCTTAGAATTTTGAAGGTGTTGTTCCTCTAGCTCTGATAGCCATCGTTTCTGTTGATTATAGCTACATTTCTTCCACTCCCTGAACCTTTTGTATGTATAGCTTTTTTTGTTGTTGCTCATTTTTGTTTAGTGAGAACTTCAGCTGTTTTTTTTTTTCTTCTGTGATGTTGTCAGTCAACTAGGTATTTGCTCTGATCACTGAGCCACATCCTGAATCCTTGTTTTTGTTTTACCTTTTTTGAAATTAAGCAGTCTTTAATGAAAGTTATGTATGAGGCCTCTACTCCTGCATCTTCTCAGTCGTTTCTTCCTTGGTTTTTCCCTTCTCCTTTCCTACTTGTCGTGATTTGGTTTTCATTTCCAGGATCTTCTTGTGGTCCTTGTCGAGCTTTAGCCTGGTGATAACCACCTTGCTGGGGTGGATGCCCATACGGACAGTTGTGCCATTAGCCTTTTCTCTATCACTCATTCAGTGCAGATGACATATTTTCTATCACTCATTCAGTGAAGATGACATATTTCTTCCTGTACACCTGGACCACTTTGCCAATCTTCTGACCTTTGTAGTGTCCTTGGACAACCTGAATTTTATCATTCTTTCAGATTGGCATGGATTGAACATTGTACTTCTGTCTCAGCTCTTTAGAAAGAGGGGAAGACAGTCTTACTCTGAATATGAGAAGGTACATTGAAATACCATTTGTGGTTCTTGCTTTGGTCAGAAGTCGCGAAGGGATTGAACTTCATATTGGTAACTGTGATCCAGTGATGGCCCTTGAAATCTTTTTAATGTCTCCAAAGATACAGAGTTTCATCTTGAGAAATCTAGAGGAGACAGAATCAACAAGACTTAGGGCTTGAGGGAGTGTAAAAGGTTAAGAAGACTTTGGAATTCTAGTTTTATTGACCAAGATTGCTTTTAACCAAGATAAGGATCAGAGAATTAGTGGAGTTCTTTAATTTTACTAAGCGGGGGAGAAGAAATAATGTGTGTGGTTATAAATATGCTGAGTTTGAAGGGCCATCTGGATATTGTAGTGAAAGTTCCCCCAAAAAAGTTGAAAATATATTTGAGACTCAGAAGAAAGGCTGTCTCAAATTAGAATCTAAACCATCATGTATCCTTACAGCTAATACCTAAATTGGGCAATTGATAAGAATGCCAAGACAGCACTGAATGAGGAGGAAGTCTGAATGTAGAACTCTGCACATACATTGGAGATTATACTGAGAAAACAGAAGAGAGCTTTGATCTAGTGAATTCCACTTCTGGTTATTTAAGGCTTGAGATCACTGAATTGAAAGAGAGAATTGCTGGGTTTGGTGGTGCACCCTTTAATCCCAGCCCTTGGGAGGCAGGGTCAGGGGGAATCTCTGTGAGCTCGAGGACAGCCAAGAGTACACAGAGAAACCCTGTCTGGAAAAAAGAGAGAGAGATAACTTTGTTGTTCAGTGTGTATAAATAATATTAACTATTATTATTGCTCTAGAACAGCGGTTCTCAACCTGTGGGACACAGCCATCAGAAAACACATATTTCTGATGGTCTTAAGAACTAAGACACTGCTCAGTAGCAAAATTATAGTTACAAAGCAACAAAAATAATTGTATGGTTGGGCATTTCCACACCATGAGGAACTGTATTAAAGGGTTGCAGCATTGAGAAGGTTGAAAATCACTGCTCTAGAAGATTCTTAGAGACAGAATGCAGTGTATAATTATAAAAATAAATTTACTTGAGATCTAAATCTTCAGAAAACACTTTGAAATGGCTGAAAAGAACAGCACTCATGAAAGCATAAAGGTCAGTAGGAGTTGGAATAGGTTGGAACTGCAGTCTATGAAGTAAATGTTACTGTTCCGTTGCCTCACCCTCGCACTACTTCCACAATGTGGTGTTTTCTTCAGAACAAGGCTGACAGTGTTTTCCTTTCACTTTCCCTTTTCCATCTTGTTTCATACTCTTTCTTATTGACAAGAGATTATCATCAAGGGTAAATTTTATTTGAAAATCTGTATTTAAATTTTATTAAATCTTCTCATAAAATTATTTTCTTCAGAAACATTGACCCAGTTGCCATATACACTGGATCAGTAGCATGTTCTTATGCTTCTTATAACCTTCTTATAACCCCTGTACCCATCTTAACCAAGTACTCAACAGTTTCTGTCTAGAAATAGTCTTTGAGATTAGGAATACTGGAAATAGCTAGCTCTTGGACTACTGCATAGTTTTAAAACAATCAGCAACATGTAATCCTGCTTGAGCTTCATATTTGAACATATTTGGACTTTTACATACAAGGTATTTCCCTGGGTTCTGTGAAGAACACCAAGATGAATACATTGAAAAAGTTAGACAAACTCAGAAAGTGGGGGAGGGGGGAGTATTAAGCCAAAATGTAAGGGCATGTGTTGTGTGGTGGTTTGAGTGAGAATGGTCCCCATAGGCTCATATGTTTGAATACTTGGTTTCCAGTTGATGCAGTTATTTGGAAGAGAATAGGAAGCATGGGCTTGTTGGAGGAGGTGTGTCACTGGGGGAGGACTTCGAGATTTTAAAAGATTCACTCTATCTCTAGCGTGCTCTTGTGGCTTCCAGCAGGGAATTCCCAGTCTGGTCCAGTATCAGGTTGAAAATGCATGCTCCTCCACTGGAAGGTTCATGCAGAAAAGGGGTGGCTGGGCTAGGCCAGGGAGGCAGCAGAAAAGTTTATTTTCACTGCCAAGTGTTATAGTTCTCTTAGATGAACTGCCAGGCCAGGCAATTTGAAGGAGCCTGGGGCTCATGAAGATAGGCTTGGTGGCAGTGCAGGTAGTGCGGGAGAGGCAGCGGAAACTCAGTGCATCTGGGCAGGAGCATACACCCAAGCAGGCCAAACTAGGTCTTCAGTATTGAGGCAGGAACTGGTGCTCAGAGACCAGCAGTAGAAGACCTTTCTAGGCAGCAGTGGCCAGGCAGTAGCCTGGGGCCCATGCAAACCTGGCTAGCCAGGCAGCCAGCAGCAGATTCTTCATGGCACAAAAAGCACTTCCCATCCAGGCCCAAAATAAACAGCCAGACTCAGTCATGTGGTAGGCATGGAGAAAGAAAGAGTTTATTAGGGAATCAGGGGCATTATAAACTTTTGAGCAATGGGGAGGAGTTTTGGAGGTGAATGTGTTTGATTCGCTGGGCATGATCCTCTCAGAAGAAAGGAAACTGAGTACCTAATTAACTCATGGGCAATGGGGTTGGGGAAAGAACTCCAGGTACTATAGAGGCATAGATAAATGTCATTGGCTGAAAGCCAAGGCACCAACAGACCTTATTAGCATGGGGAGTACTTTCAGAAATCTCCAGATGTTCACAGGGTGGGATTCTAAGAGTTGGGCTTCGTGATATGCCTTAGAAGATCTGGTTTCCTCAAACCAGACAGAAGGGGTTCTGCTGAAAAGTGGGAGTCCCTCATCTGGCATCAAGCTCAGGGCTTTGCAGAAATGCCAGACTTCTACCTTAACAGTAAAAATTACCCACATGTCCTCTTTGCTTCCTTTGTGGATTGAAATGTGAGTGCTCAGCTGTTCCTGCCACCATGCCTTTGCTTTGCCATCCTGGACTCTAACCTTCAGAAACTGTAAACCTATTCAAATACTTTCTTTTTTAAATAACCTTGGTCATGGTGTTTATAACAGCAATAAAAAAGACAGAAGTGAAGCCCAGTGGAGAGTATAACTGATTCTTATTGACATCATTGGGGAAATTTTAAAAGAATATCATTTTACTTGAGTTATCAGGATGGGAAGGACTGGAGAAGCAGAAATAGACTAGTAATAGCTTCCCATGGCTTCAGGAATGTTCATGAAACAAAATGAAAGGCCTTGTGACCAAGCTTATGGTTTATGTCTGAGTAGAATGATGAGGCTGGCAGGAAAAGTGTAATTATTCTTTGCTTAGTAACTATACCAAAATTATTATTCTTGTTTGCTTGCTTTTTTGTTTGTTTGAGATAGAGCTTCTCTGTATAGTCCTGGCTATCTTGGAACACTCTCTGTAGACCAGGCTGGCCTCAACCTCAGAGATCCACCTGCCTCTGCCTCCCAAGTACTGGGACTAAAGGCATGAACACCACCACCTGCCCCCAAATTACTTTTATTACTTGGTAATTTAAGATTATTTACTGATGATTCTTTCACATACAGAACAAATAGTGGAACTTATTTTATTTAAGCATGTGAAAGCCTGCCTATCAAAATCAGAGAGAACCAATAATTGTGTCAGCATGAATAAATTCATATTGCCTCTAGAAGTTCAAAGTACTTTACCTATGGGCATCATTCACCATCGCCACCACCCCAACACCCCACCCCCGCCCTGAGTATAAGAACATTGAGATGCATGCAAAGAAACACACTTTGTTCTTTGTCTTCTTTACTCTTTACATGAAAGAATAAACATAATTTTATTCGTTAATGTTTGCTCTGTAGTGTATTATGTTGTGTAGCTTTGTCTCTATTTCAAAATCGTTCTTGTCAAAGAAGCAGTCTGCTAAGATATGTCCAGTTTAATCTCTTGACTGTCAGTTGTGCCTCTCACACTGCCACTCAGACTGGAGATGTGCTGGTGGCCAGATCACTGCAACCATATTACACATCTCCAGTCTTATTGATCAACCTTAAATTTTACAGTCTTTTTTGTTATCATAGCGGTGGTTACAGCAGTGGTATATCATTAGTTTTTATCTTTGCTCAGTTTTGCAGGTCTACCTGCCTGGAACGCTGTTCCTCTACAATTCTAAGTGCAAGCATACATTACCTGATGTTCATCCTTCTGCCTCAAAGTTGCCACCTCTAGGAAGCTTCTCTCCCTCCCTTTAAGACCAATAGAGTGCCTTCCTTCTGTATCTTCCATTCTTGCCCAGTTACTAAGAATGGACTCTAGAGAGATTACTGATCATTTTCATTCATTCATTCAATGTATATAGGGTTTTTTTTGTCGGCATATATGTCTGTGTACCACATGCATGCCTGGTGGCCTCAGAAGCCAGAATTAGGGTATCAGATCCCTAGAACTGGAGTGACAGATGGTTGTGAGCTGTCATTTGGGTGCTGGAAATTGGACCCTGGTCCTCTGCAACAGCAGGCAGTATTCTTAAATCACTGAGCCATCTCTTCAGCTTATTTTATTTTTTAAAGGAGTTTATTATAGACTTGTAAGAGCTTAAGAGGTTTAAAAAAAAAAAGCAGAACTCTTGCATAACAGGAGTGAGTCCCAAGAAAACGTGTGTCCCTGAGGGTTGTTTTCTAAGGGTCACTGAGGTTTTTCTGGCTCAAGGAATGGGAATGAACTGGTGAGTCCAGTTGACCCACCAATGAGGTGCCTTACTCCATCTTAGGTATCTGGAGTGAAGATTCAGTTGCATCCTCACATATCTTCCAGGCAATTGGAAAATTGTAAATATTTATCCTAGAGATAAGATTAAGTATCTAGCAGGTTTCTCCTCTGGCCATACCACCCCCCACCCCCCAGAGCTCCTTTAGCCCTTTTTTCTCTAAGGAGATTCCTGGAGAAATTTCTTGAGGTTCATTATTTGAATAGTCTATGTCTTGGACTACATAATATAGATACCCTCTTCATTTTTAATATCATTTAAAACTTGAGGAAAGTTAATACAAAAGTTTTATTTAAAAATGTATTATTTTGGGCTGGATAGTGGTGATGTATACCTTTAATTCAGCATTTGAGAAGCAAAGGCATACAGATCTCTATGAGTTTGAGGCCAGCCTACTCTACGGAAAGAGTTCCAGGACAGCCAAGGCTACACAGAGAAACCCTATCTCGAACTCCCTTCCAAAAATTTTTTTCATTTATTTCAACAAAAAAATGTAGAAGATCATTATAAAAAATCCTTAGTTATTACTTCCAGCCTAGTGACTTCTACCCACTACTATATATATATAAAATGTAGTGGGTAAAGACACTTGCTAGCAAGCTGAGGGCCCGAGTTCAGTCCCCAGGACCCCACAGTTAAAGAAGAGAACACATCCCCACAA
>CAJQZJ010011617.1:1229759-1259709 GCA_907164525.1 Lophiomys imhausi
TCAGTCCCCAGGACCCCACAGTTAAAGAAGAGAACACATCCCCACAAGCTGAGGACCCGAGTTTAGTCCCCAGGACCCCACAGTTAAAGAAGAGAACACATCCCCACAAGTTGTCTTCTGACCCCCACATGTTAGTGGTCACACATAGATGTCCTCCTCCCCTAACATAAAGAAAATAAGTAAATGTTAATATATTTATTCTGTATATGCTTGTGTGTGTTATGGAACAGTTGAGATCAGAGAAAAACTTTGAAAAGTGAATTCGGTCCTTCCACTCAGTTATCAACCTTGACAGCATTCATCTTTACCAGTGAGTTATCATGCTGGCCCTTACCACATTATTTCAATAGTATATGCTGTACAGGAGATTTATGACAGTTGATGTTGATCTGGATCACCTGGATGAGAAAGTGTTGAGTCTCTGTACTCTAACTGTGCTGCTTCTGGCCTCTCACCATACTGTAATCGGCAGAAAAAAAAAATCTCTGTTTACAGACCACATTTAAGTCTCAGGGATTATAAGTATTTTATCACCTTGAGAGCAGAGAATTCATATACATTTTTATTATTCTGTATAGGTTTGTCTGTTCTCCCCATTTATTTATTTATGTCATTGTGAACTCGTGAGTGTTATGTCATACTCTGAGTTATACTTTCATGCCACTTTTTGGTTGATCATGTTGTCTATCTGGGGCCATTTAAGGCTCTTCGGATTAGCTCTATGTCCCACTGTACATATTTCAGTTAAGGCAGGCTGTTTGCTTTGGCTTTTAGAGCACTGCCTTACTTTATGTACTCTGAAACTCAAAGATGATCTTGAATTTTTCTTGCCTCAGTATATTTCCATCAAAATATTTCAGTTAGCCTTGTGGTTCTCCTGCTATCGTGAATGTCTTGGTTCTTGATTGAAGATATAGCTGTGCTTATCTTTTGGAGACCAAGATTCCCATCAGATGGCTGTAAAGAAATACATGATGTTATTTTCCTGACATTTATCATTCCTACAAATGAACTTATTCCACAAACAATATTTCAGATACTTACGCTCATCACTTACTGTAAGACCTACCATGTGGTAGGCAGTGTGCTGCATGTCCAGTGGGTAGTTCCCAGTCTAGTGAGGACACAGCCATCCTCCAGGAATAAGTGCTGTGGTGGAGGTAAGCTTGATATGCATTAGAAGGAGGACAGCTTCTTGATATTTTGAGGGTGATATTAATCAGTCAAATAAAACAGGAAGCATTCAGTAAGGCAGAGTGGTTACACGGAAAGGTTCGGATGCTTGAATAAAAAATAAAACAAAGAGTGTGGCACTTTGGAGGTACAAGAAGGAGTTCATGGCAACTGGAGCATAAGATAAGTTAGAGGCAGTAAGGAGAGGTGAGCAGCAGCCTGGAAACCACCAAGAAAGGCTGTATCTTTGTGTCTATCTTAGCATTTTCGAGGCACTATTGGAGGGTTTTAAAGCATGAGAGTGACTACTTTTGTTAGCACTGTAGACAGTGAATTAAAGCAGCTAAGCAACTACATGACGAATCCACTCCAGTAATGTAAGAGATAAGGGGAGTGGACACAGCGATGAAATAGAATGTAGAGACTGGGCAGGAGAAAAGGAAGTAGGCTGAGCAAACCTTATCAACAGATGGATGTGAGGTTGAGAGGGCTGGTGATCTCTTGATCAATAAAACATAGACCTCACAAATAAAGCACATTTAAAAGTAACTGCCTTAAATCCAGCAATTGGCCATTGACAAAAATAGCACATGTGAATGTCAAATGCTGAATAGCTCCAGGATATCATGTGCTCAAGTTCTCAAACACAGAACTAAGGAAACTAAAGAAACCAGCACTAAACCCATAGATTTTTTTTTATCCAAATAAAATATGTTTTCCTCTGGCTCAGATCTTATAATTATTGCACAACAGCCCAATCTTTTCTGTTTTTGCCAGTGCTTCCAAAAATATTTTCTTCCATTTCCCAGCAGTGCTTAACTGGTGGTATCTATTATTTCTGGTAGAAACCATAGTGATACGATACGTTTACACAGTATTTTAGTCTTACTTGCTCCTCCCAGTGTGCAGATAGTTCTGTAAATGTAAGTTCAACTTAGATTATAAATGGTTTGGCCTACTTATATGTCAGTTTGCACAAACATGTTGACTTATTAATATCTCTAACATTGTAGTTATTTTCTGTGTTAATGGTAAATGTACTTTAAAGGATTCTAGTGACTAGGATATAATTTAGCTTCTGTGAATCTGACCATTCTTGGAAAATATCTCTGCATTTCTTTAAAGCTTAAAGTGATACCCATTTTGTAGATAAAGAAAAGTGGAACAGAGAGCTGAAGAGATGGCTCAGCATTAAGAGCACTGGAGTTTGATTCCCAGTACCCACATGGCAACTCACAACTGACTAACTCCAATTCCAGGGTATCTGGCACCCTCACACAGACATATATTCAGGCAAAACACCAATGCACATGAAAAAGAAAGAAAGAAGAATGAAACTTCAATTTACATATATTGCTTCAAACCTCCTAAGCCAATAATGTTTTTCATATATGCGCTGTTTCCAAAATGATACAGCTTAAAAGAAACAAATTTACATGTCAGATGAAACGTTTATATAATCCTTTAGAGCCGAGCATGGTGGCGCACTCCTTTAATCTCAGCACTCGGGAGGCAGAGGCAGGTGGATCTCTGTGAGTTCAAGGCCAGCCTGGTCTACAAAGAGAATCCAGATCCAGGACAGTCAGGGCTCTGTTACACAGAGAAACCCTGTCTGGGGGCGGGGGGGGGGAATCTATATAATCTAGTTGCAGTACATTCCAGAAGGTGGAAAGCATCCAAAACACAACATTGCCATTTGTATAAAACAAGAAATAAGGAACTGGGAAACTATTCAAGAGGGTTTAAGATGGTAATCGCCTTCCCCAATTATAGCGACTTTGATATGAAAGTAATTATCACGGCTGTTGATGTCCCCTGACATGCAAAGCAAAGTAAGAGACATGTTCATACCTTGGCTTGATCAGTAGCAATGAAAACTCTTCACCTGCTGTTAAGTCCCTATCAGTAATAAGCAGAAGAAACTCCTGTTCCCAAGTATCTTAATAGTGTGATACAACTTCAGAATAGTTATTCTAACTATATAGAAGTTCTAACTGTATAGAAGATGTATAAACTTTGAATTTGGTTAATTTCATTGTTTAATATTTTTATTTTCAAGATTTTTTTTGTAATCAAGTTAATTAAAAATTTAAGAGTAAGGAACTGATAAGTTAATCTCTAAAATAGATTAAATGTTCTAAATAACTCACTCAAATGATTAAATGTAAAGCATTTTTAACATTTAATACAAGCCCCTGGCCAGACTGTCCCAGTCCATTTTGACTGGTATAACAAGGTACTATAGAACCAGTAGCTTATAAGCAAAATACATTTATTTCTTGCAGTTTTGGAGACTGGGAAGTCTGAAATGAAGGTGCCAGGAGATTCAGTGTCAGTAGAAGACCCTTTTCTTGGCTTGTGGATGGTGCTTTCTCACTGTCCTCACAGTATGGAGGGAAGGTGGCCCTCTGGGACCTCCTTAGGCACAAACTCATAGATGAGGGCTCTGGCATCATGACTTATTTCCAAGCTTTACCTTCTAATACTGTCATTTTGGTGGTTAAGTCTCAATATGTAAATTGCAGGGAGTAAAAAAATTCAGATCATAGTATCAATGGTTTTTTTGTTGTTGGTGGTGGTGGTAGTGGTTGTTTTGTTTTTTAACTGCCATCCGAAGCTAGTCAGGCATTATTAGTCTGTGGAGTCTATTTTGATTTTTATATACCAGAAATAGAGACTCCTAGACATATTAGGTAAGATCTGAAGATAACATTATAACCATGCTTTATATTTTCAAGTAAACTAAGGCATAACTTGTTATATTGTGGCTGTGATCCCAATGAAATCTAGCCACCACCAATAGTAATAATAATAATAATATCTCTTTTTATATATTTACCAAGTAATATATTAAATTTGCCAGAAATAAGCCTTTAATTTTTAATTTAGAATTATGGATCTAATAAAAGGAAATTATATATAAAGTTGCACCCACCTTTTAACATGAATACTAGAGGTCCTTTATAGCAAGCACTTTACCAATTCTATGATTTCTAGAAATAAACCTTTTGTTTGATGTCTGTTTTATAATGCCTGAGTACCACTCTATTCTAGGGAAGTTTAAGATGGGCTAGGAATATGTGCCACAAAGAAAGAAGGAAGGAAGGGAAATAGAGAAAGAGAGAAGGAAAGAAAGGAAAGAGAAAGAAAGAAAGAGAAAGAAGGAAGGAAGGACGGAAACAGAAAGAAAGGTGGCAGCATAGTTAGTCATTGGAAGGAGGAGCCAGCCTGAAGTTCTCACTGAACAAATCGAGGGAAATTTGAGCCTCAGAGAACAAGTTATTGGAGAATTAGGAAACTGTGAATTATATTGATGCATGAATGTCAGATGTGCCAGTGGGTCAGCAGTTCTCAACTTATGGTTCATGACTCTTTTGGGGTCGCATATCAGATATTTACATTATGATTCATAATAGTTGCAAAATTCCAGTTATGAAATAGCAACAGAATAAATTTATGGTTGAGAGTCACCACGACATGAACTGTGTTAAAGGGTCGCAGAATTAGGAAGGTTAAAAACCAGAGCAGTAGATGGATAGGGAAAAAAAAAAAAACCCAGTACATTTCTAACTGAACAGGGAAGATAAAATGATAAAGTTAGAAAAATTATTAGTTTGCAACTATCACAGTGATTAGTTTAGGCAAGAATTATCGGTGGGTTCTAAATAGAAGGAAGCAGACATGCATTGTAACAGGGATTGGGATGTTTTCATAGTCTAATTCATCTTCCCACATATTGCTGCTCTAGTGACAGGGACAAACAATAACAAAAATGAAACAGAGTAAAAGGTAGAAGATCTTTGGAAGTGGTTGTTCTGTGTATGCACTGGGAAGTATTAAATGTCATTTGTATCATGTTCACATGTATGTTGGAGGCACGACCTGAATTCTGTCATAAGGAAACACTAGACAAACCCAAATGAAGATCATTCTATTTTAAAGTGGCATGTATTCTTTAAAATGTCAGGGTCACAAAAAGAGAAAGTTAGAATAACATAAAAGAACTAGTCTAGATGAAGGATAAAAGAAGTATGAAAAAATGTAAATGTGATCTACTGCTGTATCTTAAAGTAGAAGTGAAATATAAAAGGATATGGTTGTGACTGTTGTCACTATTAAAGTATGGGTAACTACATTAAATGTATTGTGTTAATATTAAATTTTTTAAATTTAGTAATTACACTGTGGTCATGTTAGAGAATTCCGTATTGTTAGAAAATGCACAGTGAAGAAGTAAAGAAAAAAAAAGTCATGTTTTTGAAACTTATCATATGTGTGTGTGAAAGGACTATGACAGCAATGTGTGGCCTGACATTAGCAGTTGGGGGATTTGGGTGTATACTGTATAGGAGTTCTCTCCTTAAGTCTTGTAGCTTTTCTAATTGTTTGAAATTATTTCACAATAAAACTGTTTGGTATTTTTAGCCCTTTTTAAGGCACAAAACGATGTGATGACTATGAAGGTGCAGTCAGAGAGATTGTCAAAAGAATATGATCGACTCCTGAAAGAACACTCGCAACTTCAGGTGGGTGACATGTATTTGTAAATGTAAAGTTTTTTTTTAAATAATAATTACTTTAAGTAAACGATTTGGATTTCATGCCTTTCACAGATTCACATGCTTAATCCTGGTCTAATTAAATAACCATAGGAGCTAGATTTACCTGAAGGATAAAGATTAAGCCAAATGCAAGATAGCTGTAATATAAAGAACTGTTAACATGCTAATTTAAAAGCATTCCACTTTAGTTTTAAAGAAAAGACTTGAACTATAAAAGAGAAGCATTAAAAAACTGGGTCTGGAAAAGTTTGTGTTTCTCCATCTAGAATGTTTCCCATATTTGTGCCAAAGTGAGTCCTAAATTTGAACTTTCATAGCATATTACTCTAGTCTTTGTTTTCAGTATCTTAGGGCAAACAACTCTGCTGTTCAAATACCTGATTTACACCTCCAAAGTTGATTTTAAAGATGGGGAACAATTTTGTTAAAGCAGCTCTCAAATCTGAGCCATGGGTTTTCTTTCTCTGTCTCTATTTAGCAATACTCAGTTCCAAACATGCATCCCTATTAGGTAGGTTTGGGTTTTTTTTCTCTTCAATTGTCAATCACCAACCTGAATTTATTTCCTAACCACCCTTTTTGTGGGGGGTGGGGGAATACCAGAGATCAAATCCAAGGCCTAGTGCATGATAGGGAAGTGCAGTAGCCTGAGCTTACACCTGGGTACACTTTGAGGAAGTGTAGGAAGAACTGATACAGAGGCAGCCTTGGCATGTGACAAATAGGCATTATATTCATATACTCTGGAATCAGACTTGGAGTACCTTTATCAGTCTTCATACCAGCTTTATTATCCTGAGATATCATCCATCTGAATGAAAATCACTGCTTTCATCTATAACATTGAAACAGTAATAACACCTTGTTCACTGGAGTGTTGAGAGAACTAAATAAAATTCAGGGTGCTTGGTACTGTTTCTGGCTAATATAAACACTCAAGAAAAATAGATAGCTGTTAGCTAAGCATGATGTCACATGCCTTTAACCCCAGCATTTAGGTCTGTCTCAAAGAAAAGAGATTTAATATTTAATAATTTAAATATTTAATAATTTAAAATATTAAATATTTATTTATTGATAACTATTCATTTATAAAAAATATAAACACTTAACTATTTAAAACCTATAAATTCCTACAACCCCTTTGACCTAACCACTAAACCTATTGATAACTATTACAACTTTTTTCCTAACCTTTTAGAAGGATACAGTCTCTGGGGTAGACCCTTTAGTGCCCTTAGCAGTACTTTTTCTTCAGGAATATCTCAGACG
Source organism: Lophiomys imhausi (assembly GCA_907164525.1). Taxonomy (NCBI): domain Eukaryota; kingdom Metazoa; phylum Chordata; class Mammalia; order Rodentia; family Muridae; genus Lophiomys; species Lophiomys imhausi. The sequence goes on from CAJQZJ010011617.1 coordinate 1,236,767, forward strand.
CAGCTTCGTCAGGGTAAATTGGCTATGGCAGTCTCACATTAAAAGAGGCTTGAGGCTTTCTTCTCTCTGGGAGACCCCAGCCGTCTGTAGACCAACTTATTTCCTTCACATCAGCAACTCTACCGCTCTGCCTCTGCCTCAGTCCTTAAAGCCAGCACAGTTTCGTTTAGGCAACTGTTCGGACAGGTCAAACCCCTCTAGGCAAAAGCTGAGCCACAGGGTTTAGTTCTTGGCCTTTTGCTGTCTTGCTGAGGCTTTCTCTGCTCACCAGCTTCTTTCTGCCTCAGGGAGATCTGGCCATCAGTCCACCAGCACTTTCTCTAGCAGGACTCAATAGCATCAGAGCTCTCTAGCATGGGGGCCTGGCCTTGGCTCCATCCACTTGTCCTTAAATAGGTGGAACTCTGTTTCAGCTTAATTTGGGCTCCGCCCACTTAGCAGCTGAAAACAATGCCAGGCCAAATACTTTGTTTCTAGTCCATTAAGTCTTTCCTGTTTTTCTGACTTCAACCTTGTTTTTCAGTCCATTAAGTCTTTCCTGTTTTTCACCTGGCTTCATCCTTGTTTTTCAACAAGCTGATAAGCTAATTGCTCACAGCCAAGTTGATCTTCATGCCCTGGAATCAAGAGACTGTATCAGAAACCCTTAGAAATTTACTAATTCCCTATAGGAGAGAGGAAGGAGAGAGTGAACAAATGACAGAATGAACTACCATAATTGTTGTCATCAATATTATTTCTTCTGTACTTTTACTGAAAGACTTAGTTTCAATCAGCTACTTTAGCCTTCAGTTACCCAGTCAAGAAGCAGTCTAAAATATACATAAATTTGTTCCCAATATGTAGTCTAGTCTCAGGACACAAAAGGCTAAGTGCATGTGGTCTAGAGTAGATGTTTACATTTGTAGAGATCCTGAAATTGCTGACCACCTCAGGGCATGACAAGAACTATTCTGAGAAATTCTCAGTGTGCAACATGGGAAGGAAAGAAGTATTTTTGAGGCCTCTTGTCTAAGTAGATTTTACTTCCTTCTATTTGTGTGATCACAGTATTCTCAACCATCATGTTTTCCCATACATTTTGAGAGGAAAGTTTCTAAGGCACCAGGAAATGTTTAGGCCCTTAAATGGAAAAAAGGAAAACAAAGAATATACCCTTGCTTTTTTATGTCATTGTTCATTGCTTAATGTCTCCATTATGGTGACAGTTAATGGTAACTTTAACAGTTCACTAGGGGTAACTCCTTAACCCTGAAGAATATGTAAGTTAAGATTTCCTTCAGTTTCCCCACTATCCCCAGAAAAATCACTTTAAACTTGGAGCTTCTTTGTTCTTAGAAAAAGATGTGGAGAGTTTTATAGGTATAATCTTCCCAACAAAATAGTTGTTGCACATGCTTCTTGGAAAAAAATATATATGCTAAAATATATATACTAATATATATACATGTATATATACACATACATACACATTTTATATATACACTAATATATACTTAGATATACCAAGTGCCATGCAGTATTGATTAGAGCCTTATTTGATAACACATGTAAACCTTATTCTAATTCTGTCTGTATTCAGTTTTTAAAATACTACATTTACTCAGTGTGCTCTGAAAAAGCACCTGACTAATGGTCTTACATATGTGTCATTTTTATTCCCATGGCAATTCAGTAAATTAAAATATTTTAATATCTCTGTTTAGTGAACAAAGATGTTAAGAATCAAAACATTTTTATGTAATTTGCTCCAGAGTTCTTGAACTAGAAAGAGCATTTTTTTTTTTTTTTTTGTTTTTCGAGACAGGGTTTCTCTGTGTAGCCCTGGCTGTCCTGGACTCACTTTGTAGACCAGGCTGGCCTCGAACTCGCAAAGATCCGCCTGCCTCTGCCTCCCAAGTGCTGGGATTAAAGGCGTGCGCCACCACTGCCCGGCTTAGAAAGAGCATTTAAAGCTGGTCATCAATGTCAGGAAGTCTTTCTCCACAACTTCCATCATGAACTGGTTCTCCAGCATTTGCTGGTCATGAAGCTGTGTTTTCTTGATCCATTGTCTTTCTACCCCTGTTCCATGCTATGCAGAAGTGCCCATTTCCACATTCATGCTTTCTGACTCCTGGGCAGGGGTACACAGTGAGAGGCATTAGTAGCAAACTGAAAACAACTTAATAGCATTTCCATTAAAACTTTGATTTATATATAAAATGGTCAAGCATGTATAAAAGTGTAAAAGTAATATGTTGCCATTCAAAATACTCCCTCTATTCCTATTTGATTGTTTAATGTTAAATTGTTATAGAAGTATTAATACTCATCCTTAGCATTAGGTAGTGGGCTTTCTGTGTAAGAGCAGCACCATTCTGCAGTCCTAGTCTGTGGGATTTCTTCCTTGATATAAACACTTGTTTTTAAAATCTAACTCCTCTTTTAAGGTTAATTCCCGACTCATTTCCCATCAGTTTAAAGGCACTATCATAGTCATCTTTATACCATGATCAGAGGAACTATGTGAAAATCGAATTCTGATTTGGGAAGGACTACATGAAAGCAAGGGTGGGAGGTAGGGACAGAAAGAAGAAGGAAGATAATTGGGCAGAGGGAAGACTGGCCACCTCAGGTGAGGGACTTTTGGTTTTGTCTTTTGTTTTATACTGTTTTAAGTTTCAGACTTTCTCAATCCATATTGTTGAATTTTAATTCTCGAATAACTAGGCAAAATACAATTTTTATAAGTCATTGTAACTGTAAACTTGGTTCTTAATCTGCTACCTTTGTTTTTTAACAGAACCGTTTAGAAAAAGACTGTAAGAAAGGCCTGTGAACTAACTTTACAAAAGAAGATTGTGATACACCTTGTCAAGATAATAAATTTGTTATCATGGTAGCCATTAAAACTTTTAAAATTCAATTAAAAAAAAAAACTCTGCTAGCCGACATAGACACATATAGGCTATGTAATGTTTCAATTTTAAAGTATGTATTTCAGCTCTTTTGAAAAATATAAGCATGTTAAATACCATATTTACATATTGCGAATAGCATTGGTATATGGTGGCTCTTTACTCAAAAAAGGAAATTTTCATTAGCCAGCTATTTACTTCCCAAATTAGATCTGAAGTTGAAGTTGCATGAAACTGATATTTGTTCTGAAAGCTTTGATGGGTTTTTAGCAATAATCAGATGGTGGTGGTGGTGGTGGGGAAAATGAAGTGTTTGAAAGTAGTTCTCACTGTCAGGAAACTTGTTCACAGGGAAATAAGGATAAAGAAGCACAGTTAGCCACTGTGTTTATAGAGAATAGTCAGAGAAAAGTGAAAACAATGGCCTTAGGGCTTTTTAAGCCTTCCAATTCTATGATTTACTCTACATAATGACATTATTGATAGTTGTATTTTTGTTACTGTTTTTCTGTACAAAAAAATTAGACTATTGATATTTGTTTAGTCATATATAATTAGTATTCTATCTGTTCATGTTTATCTAGTTATAGAATTTATGCCCATTTGCATAACTGTCATAACACTGAACTGAACTTATGTTGCACTGTGGAATTCTACACTTACAGAGCTCATTTATGACATCCAAAAAGCAGTGTTTTTCTGCTGGTGAGAGTTACTGGTTATACAGGTATACCTCAGTATAGATGCACTGGTATCATATAGATCTCTCTACTATGTTTCTACATTCTCAAAGTTAAATACTGGTTTACATGCAAATATTCATGTAGAAATAATTATTGTAGTAATATAATTTATGTTATTTCAGTGTTTAACTGTGAAAAGCCACTTGTCTTAAAACGATTTAAATATTTTTTAAAAATGTAAAATAATAATTGGAGTTTTTATTTCTCTATTATTTGTTTTATCTATAATTTTAACACCAATTTCATTGTATATTTAATTGTTCTCATTGTAAAGTAGGTAAAATGAGTAATGCCTAATTTTATTTCAGGTAAAAGTGAGGAATTAATGTTAGAAAACAGACATGAATAAGATATTCCACAGGGGTAAGATATGGGAGTTACACTGTCTGGGATGATACCACCATAAATAACAAGGAAAGGGAATGCTGAATTACAAGAAAACTGAGCACATGACATCTCAGACTTTAGACTGAGAAATATCAAAGCAAGAGTAACATGGTAAATATAGGTACTAAATGTTTGAGATCTTTTGTTGCTCTACAGAAATCAGCTCTAATATCAGAATAACGTAAGTTAAAGAAAAAGTGCACAACTTTAGAATTAGAACTGAGAGCTGATCCTGGCTCCTCCACTTGTTTACTCATGTGATTTGAACAAATTATTCAAATTGACTCCCTTCCTCATTTCCAAATTGAAATTGTTAATATGTAGATAAGGATTAGTATATAAACTAATATGATTCTCAGAGTTCTCTGATAGTATACTATAGAAAACTCTTTGACAACTTCATGGATTTCAAAATCCCCCCCCCCCAAAAAAAAGCACTTTAAAGTTTATAGTTAGGGAATCTTAGACCTCAGATCTCAATTTTACAGATCTATAATTGGAAACCTCAAATTTTTGAGGAATTTTCCTGAGAGAAAATAGAAAAGAGTTAGAATCAGGTTTAGGAATTAAAAATGCAGGTATCCTAGTTCACTGGATATTAGTCATCTTAATTCACAAACTAATTTGCTAAACCTTAAACAATGTCATATATGCATCAATAAACTGATGACTTGATCACTGCAAGGTTTGTTTAAGGGGGGGTTTAACTATAGATATAAGGAAGAGAACAACCAGAGGCATCTGGAAGAGTCCAAAGCAGGGAGAAAAAATAGTAGACTGAACATGGCCAGTAGACCGGAACTGGCCAGGAGAGGGGGTGAGGAGAGGGAGAGATGAAAAGAAAGAGAGGAGCAGTAGAGGATGAAGGAAGGTTATAGACCAAATAGCAGAAATACTCATTTCTGGAGGGAGGGAAGCTCCTAAGCTGGAGGCTGTGGTAGGGGGAGGAGGTGAAAAGAGCTGGATTCTTGAAGATACTGAAGGAGCCTGCCAGGTCATCAGCCTGTGCTTTAGTATGCTAATAGACTCTACAGAGAGCCCTTTGTCCCTTCTGCCAATGATAAGGCTCTGGGTTTTTTCTTTTGGTTTTTCGTGACAGGGTTTCTCTATGTAGCTCTGGCTGTCCTGGAACTTACTCTGTAGACCAGGCTGGCCTCAGAGTCACAGCGATCTGCCTGGCATGCACCAGCACCACCATGCTGTAACTGCCTCTTTTGATAGAGGAAAACCCAGCTTTAGAAGTTCCTCAGAAATGCTGTCTTCTGCCTTAACCTCCAGAATCTGGGGGAGATGGAATTTCCTTTGGACCTGTCAATATATAACTAAGGTTTGAGCCAGACAGTATGAAAGTTCTTCCAACTATTTTCCAATGTTAGTATTTAGCAAACCCTACACATAGCCTATGGGTTTAGATACCCTTCATATTTAATTATTTCCCATAGTAATGACTTTATGTCTCAGGCTGTTATCTTTGCCTTTTTCATCATAGTCATAGAAGTTTTCAAACTGTCTCTCTACCTGTAATTTGCCTGAGGCTCTGGGCTCTAAGAAGCAGCACATGATAAAGAAGCAGAGCTGAACTGAAGAATTACAAGAGGCATCCTTGGTGCTTGTCCTGCTTTATCTGACCCCAGCATTTGTAACTGCGTTCCTACTTTATCTCTTAGGGTCCGAGTTCTCTTGTGGTCTTTATCCCAGCACTCCAGGGACATAGTTCTTGTTCTGACTCATGGATCCTAAAAGTAATTCCTTCTATGGCAAAAAATACAATTAAGGATCTTGAGATGGCGTGATTATCCTAGGTAATGGGTAAACCCTAAGTGCAGCTAGAAGTACCCTGGTAAGGGAAAAGAGCCTTCTACACCGAGGAGGAATGTTGATATTAGATGTAATGACTCTCGCCAATAATGCCAGCACAGAAGAGATTTAGGCATGAGAACAGCTGAATTCAAGGCCAGCCTATGCTACATAGTTCTAGACTATCTTGAGCTACGAAATGAGACTGTGGTTCAAGAAGAAAAATAAAAGAGGTAAATAGCAACATGACCACAAAAGTCGGGACTGATGTGAGGTTTCCACAAATGAAGGAATGTTAATAGCCTCCAGAAACTGCAACAAGCTAGAGATTCTTTCCTAGTTCATGGCCTTGCAGATACCAGTAAAGCTATTAAAGAACTTCTGACCTCCAGAATCAAGTAGATATGAAAGCTTCCAGGTTGGTGGTTATCTACCAGAGCTGCCACACAGATTCATGAACATATAGACAAATCTATCACTACCTCTACCAAACATCAAGGTGTTTGGGAAACAAATGCCACCTAGCACTCGTTCTTCCCTATCAGCCATAGTGAATCAAGGCTTGCATTAGTCTTTCAGTCTCATGTCCCCATTGCCACTGCTGAACTCCCAAGTCATGACCATCTCTCTCTTGGACAGTTAAGACAGCCTCCTGCTCTCTTTGCACCTTCTCTTAATCCTTTTCATACACACACACTCGGCAGCTACCCAATTGAAAAAACAGACCATGTGATTTTCTGCTCAAAGTTTTCCAGTTATTTTCCATTGCACTCCAGATTAAACCCCCAGAATCTTACCAAGCCTCCCACCTATTCCTGTCTCCTGCCCTGCCAACCACACATGCATTTTAATCTTGGTACAGGTCACAGTCTTAGCCTCACAGGACTTTGGCATATGTACAAAATGTACTCCAGCCCTATCTGGCTTTTATTTTTATTCTGATAGATATTGTCAGAGATGAGCTCACTAGTGACTAACATAGTTCCTGAACATGGTGAATGAGTATTGTTTAAAAGCGAGGAGAAAGCTCTAGAATATTTAGCAAAACCTAGAAACATTCTTGGTTGTCAAAACTAGGATGGTACTGGTAGACAGGGGCCAGAAATGCTAACTCACTCAACTATGCACAGGGTAGCCATTTATGGCAGAATCAGACCTGAAATGTCCACATCACCAAGGTTGAAATATCAGTTTTCTTGAATATAGGCAAAAATAGGAATGTCAGATGGTAGCAGGCTCTTTTTTTCTTCATCTGCCTTGCTTCCTAGAACACTGCTATCTTAGATTGTGACATTGAGTTCATTCAGAATGGAGGAAAAAGATAAAAGGAAGTTGTATTGTTAGCAGTGTCATACTTGTCCTGAATTTCTGTTCAGTAAGTGTTTGAATAAATGAATGACAATAAAGGCCTTTGTCTTCCTAACTTCCTCAATATCAGCAATATATCTATACATATATGTGTGTGTGTGTGTGTGTGTGTGTGCGTGCATGTAGATATACACGCACATAATACACAAAGCCATCAGCTTTTGTATCTAGCTTTTGTATCTTGATTTTATTTGATGATAGAACTCCTAGAGGAAAGGAATGGCTTGGCTAAAAGCTATTTAGGAAGCAATGTTATCCCTGCATGCCCCTCTCCTCCTTCAGACTGCTGGGTTTCTACCCTCCTAGGCCTAGCAGAAGACAAAAGACTATTTTAAGAGAAAGAAAGAATTAAATGGTGCATGCATTCTAAATTCAAAATTTCTTTCTTTACCAGAATGATGGTAGTCATTCCCCCACCTCCAAACTCAAAACCCAGATGAATATTTTCTAGTGTAGATTTAGTAGGCCCAAGAGGAAATACCTAGATATCACCAAGATATGTTGATCTTGGGTGGGGTTGGGGGGTGGGGGATGTTTTTCAAGAACAGGCCTCAGGCAGCTCACCCTAATGGAAACCTCACCATAAACAAGCACAAATTCAGAACTGTTAGGCAGGCCTTGAACCTCTCACTTTAAATATGAGTAGGAGGGAATTCAGTCCTAAAGAGAGTGGAGAAAAGCTGGTGCATGTTTTTGTTTTGTTTTCTGTTTGTTTTTTAATGTCCTGAAAATACTCTATAGGAAGAAGAAGATCCTAGTGTTTTTAGAGTCTGTGGGTTTTTATTTCTTTTTTGTTTGTTTGTTTTTTGTTTTTCGAGACAGGGTTTCTCTGCGTAGCCCTGGCTGTCCTGGACTCAATTTGTAGACCAGGCTGGCATCGAACTCGCAAAGATCCGCCTGCCTCTGCCTCCCAAGTGCTGGGATTAAAGGCGTGCGCCACCACTGCCCGGCTGGGTTTTTATTTCAATGCACTCAATAAATTCAAATCTTCAAGCATTTATCAGGAGATAAAAATGAGAACTTAGGAAAGAAGTGGAAGGCCCAGCATAAATGCCTAAAAATAAAATACCTTAGTCCATTTGTGCTCTATATGAAGACATGAGAGCCTGAGTCATTCATGTTTAAAACTTCTCATTCCCTACCATTCTAGCATCTATGAAGTCCAAGATACAGGTTGTTGGGGTTTCTATGGAGGAAGAGTACCTTGGCAGATGGGGCCAAGGAATGCCGCAGAGAGCATAACATGTAAGAGATCTTACCTAAGAAATGTACTGGGTTTGGGGTATACAAAGGCTGCCTCTGAGCAAGGATGGAGGAGAAAGGGATGGGGTGGAGAGGAGAGAGAAACAGAGGAAGGGGGGCCATGATGGCAGCCACCTTTAAAGAGTACACTTGTGGCATTTGGAGGCTGGTGATGATGATGTGGCTGCTGGCACTGAGTCCCTGAAGGCAGGCTGGGGGGAGGGGCACTTGGTTCCTAATATAGGTGCCAGCAGCTTCAGTGCCTGATGAGGACTGCTTTCTGCTTCAAAGATTCTCCAGAGGGAAACATTCTGTGTCCTCACATAACAGAAGGTAGAAAGGCAAAAAGAGATGAAGTCCATTCTCTAAACACTTGTATAAAAGCATCTAATTCCCTTCATGAGGATTACCTAACTACTTCTTAAAGAGCACAGTTAATAATACCACCACATTGACCATTAAGTTCAACAACTGAATTTTGGAGAAGATACATTCAAACCATTGCATAGATCCATACGAGTGAATTTGGTTCAATGAGAAGGTTCTACAAGTGTCCAGGAAACTTGGCAAAGCTTAAGAGATATAAGTTAAGATTTTTCAAAGGAAGCTTTGAAATGCAGAACACAATAAAGTAAGACTTTCAAAATTATGAAGAAAAAATATATCCAATTTTATATTCTATAGTCAAACTACAAATCAAGTTTGAGTGACGAATAAAGAAAAATTTTAGCTGTACAAGTTCATAAAAGTTTTACCTTCCATGACCCAAACTCAAAAGACAGAAACTCATGTTCTCCCTTACTTCAGACTTTAACATATATATATATATATATATATATATATATATATATATATATTATAGAGAGAGAGACATAGGTAAAGTGTAAAAATGTAGAATTATCAAGAAGAGGGTATGATCAAGTGATGAAGAAGGTTGGGCATATGCAGAAGGGCATATGGGACGTGAAAGGAAAGAAGTGAGGTGGATACAAGGGGGGGAACAGGAGTAGCAGAGGGGTGGACAGATAAGGGAAGGAGAAGCATAAAAATACTTTGTTCAAAAATGTCAGAATGGCATCTACACATTTTATGCTGATTTAAAATGTGTGTATAAACGTGTGCATGTGTGTGTGTGAGAGAGAGAGAGAAATTTTTACCTCCCATACAGCCTTCCTCAAGGAAACTAATGGATGGAAGATGTGCTTTATCTAAAAGATGAATAAACCAAGAAAGAGGAACACTGAAACTAGGAAAAAGGAAATCCACACAGGTGAGAGGCAAAGGCTCTTACGATATATTGGAAAAGGGAAGTCAGTAGTTACAAGCAGCACAGCAACTCTTTCCAGAAGATGTTGACCAAAATCTGATAAGGATGTGTGGGGAAAAGACAAATGCAATCAGGAAGAGTCAGGGCGAAGCAACAGACAAGGGGAACACAAAGACAAAATATCTAGGAAGTAAAACGGAACAGTTTACATATGACTCCATTCTGAGTAGAAAATAGAATTGCAAAAGTATGATCCTCTATGGAGAAGACAGAGATGAGTGCTCAGAGATTTGGTAGTGGTTGAAGCAAAGAAAAAATAGCTATGTCCTTATCTCACAAGTAAGACGAGTAAATTATGTAGAGATACAGAAGAACATGTATCAGCTGAAGGATTTAAAAATTGGTGTCTTTAGGAAGAGGAAAAGGAGCTGAGGACTGTGATGTAGCTCATTCACTCGTATAGAGATTGTTGATTCCATAAGTTATAAGACTGAACATTTTTCTATAATTTTACAAAGCAGTATTTCTGAATTAAGTACCTTATACTTTTTTGAAACATTGTGCAGATTAATAATATATTTATTATATTAGCTTTTTAGAAAAAGCAAAAATATAATATGCAATATTATATAAAGTTATAATATATTAACTAATTATAATATATAAATACATATTAAATAATACATAATTATATATAAGGCACCACTGTACACTGAGCATTGAGATAGTTACAGTTGACATTTTTGTAATACTTACCATGTGCTAGGTCCTAATTGCTTTATCTACTCTTATTTAATTATTATAGCAACATTATGAAGTAAGATCTAGTACCATCTCCAATTTGCAGACAAGGAACATGAGTCATAGAGAAGTTATGTTACCTGCATTCCTTAGAGAGTGGCTGGACAGGAAATCCAAACCAGACCCTATACTCTGAATCCCTGTACTATATTACCTCCTCTTGCTCACTGAGATACCATGAAAGAAACATAACAATAAAGAAGACAAATGAATTAATCAGCTGTATTGAATACTACTATGGTTCAGAGAGTTTGCCATTGTGTTTAATTACCAAGATGATATAACAAATAACTATTATTCCAATATTACTGTGAAAGATGATTGGCTCAAAAGTTACAGAGATAATAATTAACACTCAAGAAACATATTTCTTTTTTGTAAAAACAAATTTGTGGGTGTGTTTGTGTGTCTCTGTGTGTGTGTCTGTGTGTTTGTGTGGTGTACCTGAAGAGGCCAGAAAAAGTTGTTGGATTCCATGGAGCTGTAGTTAGAGGTAGCAGTGAATCACCTATTGTGGGTGCTGGGATCCAAACTCAGATTCTCTGGAAGAGGAAGGAGTAAGTGCTTTTAATCTCTGAGTCATTTTTCCAGCCCAAGAAATATATTTGTATTGGAGATTTACACAAAGAAGGAATCTGTGCTGTAAAGTCTGCAGCAGACATAAAACACAGTATGATCTCCAAGGAAAAATATTCAGTCCAAATGATGTACTACTATGGAATTTACTGGGGTGAGGGGGTGGGGGGATGGTTTGTGATCTTAGGCCTAATGCATAGAATTTTGATAAATATCACTTTCCCTCTTTTTAAGAGTTTTGCTGTTTTACAAGATACAGGTTCTAGATCTGACAAAAAGCATTTCCAGATTCTTTTTATAGAAATTTCAAACCAGAAACTGTTAGGCAGGAGGCTTGAGACAAAGGCAAGATGACCTGGTCCAAGAGGTCCCCTGCCCCTCTCTTCTGACCAGAAGTCCTCCCTTTTCTTAGGGACTTGATCCTTCCCTAAGAAAAGACCTTGCAAACCACTGGATAATGCCAGCTTCTACTTCCAGATACCAAAGTGACCACTGAACCTAAGACCTCTCCCTACAGGGCCCTAAACTCACCAAATACGCCAGTAACCCACCATCAAGTCACAACTTCCCTCCCACTTCCCTTTTAAACACCCCTAACCCAGGCCTCTTGTGGTGTCTCGTGGTGGTGCAGGCCTTTAATCCCAGCACTTGGGTTGCAGAAGCACTTGGATCCCTGTTTGTTCAAGGCCAGCGTGGTATACAGAGTGAGTTCCAGGACAGCCAGTGCTGTTAGAGAAACCCTGTCTCAAAAAACCTCTAATCCAGATCAGCCTTGCAACTTCATGGACCTCCTCACAGGTCTATGAACCCACCAAAGAGCTGCATCCCAATAAGCCTGCCTTTTTAAATATAAATTTGGTTCAATTCGATTTATTATGCCACTGGAGAAGCCATTCAGGAACAAATACTTGTTTGTAGAACACCATTACATATATGTTTGTGTTGAGTTGCTTTTCCAGGGAATTAATTTTTCTAGTCACCTCTGATAGAACAGACCAAGGAAGTGATTCCATCCACATCTAGCTTGGTGAAGCAGCAAGTTTCCTGGTTTACCTTTAGGACTATTACGAGAGCTTATCAACCAAAAAAGTTTTGATCCTTTCCTATGAAATGTTGTTACATGTTTGGGTAGGGAGGATCTTCGTGGTCTAGGAGCCTTATTAGTCCTCCTTCCTTTCAGGGAGGAATGTCAATCTTGTGTCTCCTATAGGCAGTTGCTCAAATTTTAAAACAATAATGGCCAGCCATGCCCAGAGGATAATTCCACCTAGCACTTCCTACAGCTCTTACATTCCTTCCCCACCTTTTTCTTCAGTGTTCCTTGAGCTTTGGTAAGGGTGGTATTGACACATGATTATCTCTGAGCATCAGGCTACTATGCCAAGCAACATTAGAGCACACGGCAACAAACACTTATTCTCAATAGTTTAACTAATTGTGAGTCACCACAGTAACTATCCCCTACTGTAAAAAGAAATTTCCTTCCATTAATGTTGACAGGAGCAGTAATCTATGAGTGTAAACACAAATGTTTAGAAGGCAGTTTGACAGGCATATCACATCCATTTAACAAAACAATAGCAGGAGACTCCCTCATGGGGCCTTTGATTTCCCCAGCCATAGGCTTTTGCTTTGGCTTATGGTACCAGATGTGCATTCTCACCTGTGGAGCAGGCCTTAAAACGCAGTTGGAAAATAGTTGATTATGCTCACACCAGTTATGCCACTATTTATTGTACAAGTGGGTACATCTTACCTGGTTAACACACAAGGGCCATAACTAACAACGATCATTAGCAGTAATTCCTTGGCAACTTTCATAGATTGTTCTTGTGCTACAAACTATAGCAAGCAAAAAGGGAGCATCTAGACCAGTCCCAGCCTGATTTTCCCCAGTCTTACACAGTGTGTAGTATCTTCTACACTAGGGTTTTGCCAACAGCAGTGGCCACAACTTACACTGTGGCAGGGGGCCTCCTTGGGTGTGGCCTCCTTAACCAATATCTCAAAGGGAGGCAAATCCTTCCTGGCATGGATGTTTTGTGGCCTCCTTGACCAATAGCCCATAGAGAAATAAATCATCCCTGGCACTTAACAACCTCATTTTGTCAATGTGCTTTTTCCTAGCCCATACAGGGTACCTTCTGAATTTGAATTTCTAACATATTTATACACTTATAAGCACAGGCTGTTGATTTTTGTTTGCTTGCTTTTGTTTTTTATCACCTTGTCAGGTATCATATGTGCCTTGCAAACCATAATTTCCCTAAGAGTTTCACAGCTGTGCCTGGCTCCTGCACCCTGTGTAGTCTGGTTTTCCTTCCTTACTCCTATAGGTGTGCTTGTACATATTTCAAACATTTTTCTAAATCTATAAAACAGAAGTTAGCTTTATGTAATGAAATCTTTTTACAGGAGACATGCAGGATCTCTGAAGGCCTACCACCACGTGTTCCAAGAAAATACCCATTGGTCTTGGAATTCAGCAGCTAAGGACAGGTGGGCACAAGGAGGAGATCCTGTTGCTTGAATCACTTGTTCTCTCAAAAGAGCAATATTGTACAGCAGCAGACCTATTTCATTTAGCTCATTGTGAAGCAGTCATTCTCCATTGAGTCTTTCTGCCTACTCATCCTGTGGCAATGCTACATGGCTCCCTATCTCCATGGCGATCAATGAAGCTAGACTGTACTGCTTGGCTGGACTCAGGCCAAAAGCAAGCAAGCAAGCTGTGGCTTGCTATAACTCCCACGGATCTGGTTGATTGGGTTTGACAAGTTCTGTGCCTGTGTTGTCTCTGCCCTGACCACACTTAGCTGCTGAAAGAGCAGTGGCAGGCAGTCTTCACCACCAGTGTGTATGGACCTTGTGTGTTAACCAGGAAGAAATGTGTACATCATACTCTGGAGGGATAATTGCCCACCAATGGAACAAACATGGCCTTTATCAACTGTACTGTGTCAAGCATGCCTTTTGTGAATCACTCTTCATGCTTTAAAACAGCTGTTCTCAACCTATGGGTTGTGGCACCTTTGGGATCAAACAACCCTTTCTCAGGGGTTGTCTAAGACCACCAGAAAGTATAGATATTTACATTATGATTTATAACAGAAAAAATTACAGTTATGAAGTAGCAACAAAATAATTTTATAGTTGGAGTCACTACAACATGAGTAACTGTATTAAGGAGTTGCAGCATTAGGAAGGTTGAGAGGCAGTGTTTTAAAGGATTCCAGAGGCTCACACTCACTGAACTTGGCTGCTTGTAATTTTTTTCCCATAGGAATTCCAGATCAGCACAAATTTTGCCACATTCGGATTTGAGTGACTTTTTTTGTGGGATTTTTGTTGTTTTTTTTTCCTTACCTCCTGTTTTAGCATGTTGCAAACCTAATTTACATGCTGATCTAAATAATTCAGATTCACCACAGCTTTTCCAGTCTTATAAAGGTTATGAATCACCATAGGGCTCTGGAAGCCCTGGAGACTCCATACTAGTTAGTCCCAAGGCCCCTGGTTATATTCTTAACTCCTTACCCTGTGAACAGAATTCTGTCTGGTCAATGAAGTGGGTATGAAGCATTACCTCTCACAGTCCAGGTCCCCCAGTACACTTCGTCCTTTCTCTGTCATCTTTCAGTCTGATATTGGTGTGAGCTTCGAACAGCTCAAGATAACCAAGGTCCGTAATGGCTCACAGGAGCTGGTAAAACAGGAATTCCTTCTGATTGTGTTGACATGCTTGTGTGATTATGCAGTCTTCCTCCCCAGGAAAGACAAGTAGTTTATTATTCAGTTTCTTTACTTCTATGGCACTCATCCATCCTTTGTCCCTCAACCTCAAGAGCCAAGCTCTGAGAGACTTATTTTTTCAAAGTCTTTCCAATTCAAGAAGTTCAAAGGCACTGTAGTCCCTGATTATCATAGTTTCCTGTTCTGGTCCTTCATTAAATACTCTAACATGCTTTCTGAACTATAGATTTTTTTTTCCCCTTCCTCTGAATCAAAGCTTGGGCCTCATGTGCATCTTCTACCACTTCCTCCTCACTTTCTTCAATGTCCAAACCTTCCTATGGTTTCCATAGTTTTGGATGACATGAAAGACTATGGAGCACAGATCTAGCTTCCACTCATCCTCATGTCCCATCAGCCATAATAAGTAGCAACCTAATATTTCTGTCTCATTCTCCCTTTCCCTCATTGTTCCTATCACTTCATAGGCCAGTGCAGAGGATAGCACTCACAGGTCTTTTTGTCATTGCAGTTCCTCATTTATGGAAGCAAGTTCTCTGAGCACAGAGCTTAGCCACAGTTGCATGCCTTATCACCTACAAATGAAGCTGTGCAACCATCTCCACAGCCTTCTTATGATCCTTTCTCTTATGATATTGAGGGACAAAGGATGGATGAGTGCCATGGAAGTAAAGAAACTGAGTAATAAACTACTTGTCTTTCCTGGGGAGGAAGACTCCATGCATGTAGCTTTTAGGAATAGCAATATATTTTATAGTTCCCTATTCATTTCCTGGAAACCCCCTTGTGGTTTACCCCATTCGTCAAGGAAGTACACCAGTCCACAACATGTAGGAGAAAATTGTTTCTCTGAACCACCCCTCAACACACAGACACTCAATCTTCAGATGGTTCAGTTTCAGTAACATGTCTTACAGCTCCTGATATAAGACAACTGGCACCATAGCAAAAAGGTATACCACAACATATCACACAGGAAAGAATGGATATATTCCATTTGCCCTGGTGGATGTTCCATCCTCAGATGACTTCACTGTATGTTTTATCATCCATGTCAGAGGCTGTATAACCATTCTTCCCATCTTTGGTTCTCTCATGACTTTTTTTGGGAACTCTATTTCTATTCCTCTCTCAGAGAAAGGACAATAGATAAACAAAACAATTCCACCAAGTTTAACTTGAAGGACCAACAAGTTTGTATGGTTTATTTCCAAGAGTATATGTGAAAGGTAGCTTACAGGAGCATAGTCAACTTTAGGGCTGTGAAGGACTCTTCTGTTTTCCCTCAACACTGTTAATCATTTATATATTGTCTTATATATATGAGGATTGCAGAGAGCCTCATGAGTAATCGCAGCCTCTCTGGTTAAAGACAGCAAGCCCATATCATTTCTGATGGACAGAGTTCTACAACAGGGTAAGAGCAAAGAAAGCAGTGCAAGTGAAAGAGGCTGTTCTGTTAAGAAAGAGGCCAGGGCTTGGGAGAGGGGTCAGTAGGCTAAGATTATTTGCTGTACTAGTTTAAAGAACTGAATTGAAAGTCCCCAGCACCCATGTAAAAAACAGCATGTGAGTGCACATGCACCTACTGTACCCCAAGAACTCTGGGAGGTGAGATGTGGAAAAAGAAGGATCTCAGAGCTGTTAGCCATTATCTTGGCTCTAGGTTCAATGGGAGATCATGTTTCAAAGGACTAAGACAGCAAAAGTGCAGGACACTGGGTGCTCTGCTCTGGTTTCCATGTGCAGAATAGCCTTGTGTATCGGCACACACATACACATATAACACAGGGAGACACACAGAAACACACAGAAGGGAAAAGGGAGAAAGGAAGAAAATCAGGGATGGAGAGAAGAAGGGAGGAAGAAAGAGGGGTCCAGAGAGATGGCTCAGTGGGTAGAGGTACTTGCTTATAGGGCTGATGACCTGTGTTAGATCCCTGAATCTTTCAAGGTAGCAGAAGAGAAATGACTGCAGAGAGTTGTCCTCTGGGTTTTCATGGCACTGAAGGTCATCAACCTATAATCTCTGAAAGACCCTTTCAAGGGGAAGACAAGATTGCTCAGTGGTTAAGAGCACATACTGCTATCACAGAAGATCTGAGTTCTATTCCCAGCACACATGTCAGGTGGCTCACAACCACCTGCAACTTCAGCTTCAGGGGTATCTAGTGCCTATGGCCTCCTCAGACACCTGTACTCATGTGTGCATCCATGCACACAGACACATGCACATTATTAAACATAAAATAAGTATCTTTTAAAACAAAACAAAAGGTTCCCTTCAAAAACCAGATGGTGCCCTGTGCTTTTTTTCTTTAATTTTTAGAATTTCAGAGATATCTGTGAGAAAAGAGGCTTGCTTAGTTGAAATTTTGCCAATGTCTTTAGATAAGTGACATATCCCAGTTCAAAGAAAAGTGTCTCTACTGGTTAGGACTCAGAATGAAGCCAAGGACGATGTTCAGCAGAAATGGGTTCCATCCACTTGAAAGTAATTTTCATCCTGTGACATCTTCATGATTTCTGCAATGAAAATAAATTATAATCCCTTTGGTAGGAGAAACTAAATTAGGAAGAAAAGTGATTAGAAACAGAAGGCAGCTTGAAGTTTATGCTGCCAGATTTGTTCAACATGTGACTCAGAAGCTGTGGGTAAGTTTTCCTGGCTGTTCTCCCAATTAGCAACCTTTAGCTCACTTAAAAGCCAAATCAGTGACTCAAAAGAGCGTGCTAGGAAGAAATTTTTGACAGATAAAATTAGCTATTCCTGGCAACATCAAATAACATATATACATACACTCATGTACCTTTTTCTGGAATGAAGCTCAAAATACAGCAGGACCTAACTTACACAGCCCCATGGAGCTCTAGAACACAATTTTAATAGTTAACATTTATCAAGCACTTACTATGTGCCAGGAATTGCATTTAATTCTCACAGCAGCACTATGAAATAAGCACTCTTTTCACATAATCTTATTTTAAAGATGATGAAATTAAGCCAAAGGAAGCTAAATAACTTCTCCAAGATGTAGAAATAACAGAGTCAGGACTGAAAATCAGTCTGACTCTGAAACATTTTTTTTCTGTTTAAATGCTTTTATGTATTCATTGCCATTACACACACATATGTAATGTAGTTTCCACCCCATTGTCATCTAATCCCCTTCCTTCCCCCACTGAATCCTCTTCTTCCCAACAAGTCTCCCTCTTACTTTGCTCTCTCTCCCTCTTGACATTTCCTTCCCAAATAACCATTAACTGTCTATTGCTATGCAGAGAGCTACTTATGAGGCCCATCCCCATTCATGACCGAATGTTAATGGGCCTAGTCTCACACAGCTGTTGGGTAGAACAACACTGCTGCTGTGAGTTTATGTGTGCAGCAGCTGTATTATATCCAAAGGACAGCCTTTCACAGCACTTCTTTTGGCTGTTAGCATTCTTTCTGCCCCTTCTTTCAGAATGTTCCCCAAACTTGGGAGGAAGTATATTGATGTTCTGTTTAGGACTGAGCACTCAATTGTCACTTATTTTCAGTCTTTTGATGACTTATGAATCTCTGCATGAACTTTTACCCACTGTAAACAAACTTTTCTAACCAATGTTGACTACAGCAATAATCATAGGTATAAATGTATTTAGACGGCAGTTTGACACCATGATCATTTTTTAAAAACAAGATCTCAACATGTGGATCAATGTACCTGCCTCTTCCTCCACAGTGCTAGGATTAAAGATGTGTACCATCACTCCTGACTACCATATCTATTTTAATAAAACAATGGTAGTAGGCTCCCCTTGGGGCATGTGACGGCCACAATCATGGACCTTTGACAAATTGTACAGTACTAGTCATGAACAGACATCAAATCTAATCAGAAAGTGGGTGGTTGTGCCAATAACAGGGTTGCCACTATTACACCACCAGGACTGTGTTGCCTGGAAGGTTAGTAGTGTAGCTCGCAGGGGTCTAGTTACTTTACTATTGCTGTGACAAAACGCTACGATCAAGGCAAATTATAAAAGAAAGCATTTAATTTTGTAGCTTACAGTTTCAGAAGGTTGGAGTCCAAGTCAGTCATGGTAGGGAGCATGGCAGCAGACAGGCAGGCTTGGCACCAAAGCAGTCGATGAGAATGTACATTTGATCCATAGCATGAAGCAAAGAGAATTAAATAACCAGGTATGGTGTGGAGTTTTGAAACCACAAATCCCACCTCCAGTGACATACCTCCTCCAACAAGGCCATACCTTCTAATCCTTCCTAAACAGTTCTACCAAGTGAGGACCAAGCATTTAAATATATGAGCCTATGGAAGCCGCTGTCTTTCAAACCACTACAATGATTTTCCTGCAAAGTACCTTCTGTCACTGTGAAAGCTAGCTGACAGACAGGAAATTTTCAGGCCAGTTCTAGCTCAATTTCTTTATGTTTTGCAGCCAACATATGTGATGTCCTCACAATAGGTCTATCTAAGTACTGAAAGATGACCAGAAGTAATAGCAAACCTTTATATTATTTTGGGAACTGTGAACTCCCTGTCCAACCACTCTTAGGAAGCAATTATACCTAGTACTGGGATATTTGTTTAACAACCTGTAGTTTATGAATGAATATTTTTAAATTGGTTTACAATAGGTTTTCATATGACCTTTTTTTGTTAACTCTCCCTCCTTCTCCATCTTCCTACTCAAATCTCCACTTAGACCTTTTCACCTCCAGTGTTCTCTGAGGCTATATCATCTATGTTCTACTATCTCAGTTCCTCTTAAGGTCTCTCTCTATCCCAAATGGCCCATTCTATCTCCTGGTCTTCACAAGCACTCCAAGTCAAACAAGCAAATCTAAAAATTTGAAACTCATATCCACATAGGAGAGATAACCTGTGGCATCTGTCTTTTGTGGCCTGCGTTACCTCACTCAGTGTAATATTTTCTGGTTTCATTGTTTTCTTCTAAATTTTATAATTTAATTTTCTTTACACCAAAGTAAAATTACATTGTGGATATGTACCACATTGTCATTGGCATTTTCTCAACTAGTGATTTTTAATGGGAGTTAGTCTTCTATAGTGAATTAGTAAGGGCTTTTAGGGTGCAGATTGGCCTGGCACAGGGCAGCATATAGTCTTGGGAAAAGAGAAAGGGCCTCTCTTCAAAAGACATTGAGAGATACAGAGAACAGCTCTTGGTGGAGGGGTGTGGCCAAGAGCTGCCAGTTACTGCTAGAGCCTGTGAGCCTGTGAGTTACCATGAGAAACCTCAAGAATCACACCCTATTTAAGCATGAGAAGTGAGGGAGCCCCAGGAGAGAGGAGCAGGGGCAGGAGACATTGAAGTGTGAAGTGATGTATGCCATCTGCCAGCCCTTAGGCCTCACCAGCCCTGAGGCAATAAGAATCAGCAGTCACCATGAATGTCCGTCCCTCGCCTGGCGCGGCTTCTATTCACTTATAGTAGGATTTTAGCTATAAAGTAGAAGGTATCGATACTACAACTAACACACCAAAGGGAACTTGGACATAGACTTCTTATTTTTAATTTTTATTCTTTATCTATTTTTTATATATTAGTTATATTTTTTTCTATTTTTCAGTCTTTTTTATCTATTGTATGCTTATTGGTTTGTTTGTTTAGTAGTTCTCTCTCCCGGGCAACGAGACACTTTTCACTGATGGTACTGCTTCATAGATCCCCAATGAATGAAGAGGCTCTTGGCCCTCATACAACCTCTCAACTGAGATGAGGGACTGTTATATAAGGACACCCCACCCCAGAGAAATGGGATGGAAGTGTTAGGAGGTAAAGAAAAAAAATGAAATGTGATATTTCGGCCTTTTATTACTAATTGTCATAAACTGTTTAGGATAATTAAGAAATGCAAACTAATGGTTATGCAAGCCGGTCATTCAGTTAGGTACTATGATAGCCTATTATAGTTACTTCCTAAGCTAATCAGAAATAAACCGGCAAGAGACAAGCAACATCTGCTTACCCTAATATAAGAGATAGATAGGGCCTCTTCAAAAACCTCAAGAGATCTGCAGAATATGGCATTCAAAGATGTTTCGTAACTTTAGATTTTTTTATATCAAGACATATCAACTCCTGACAGCACCCCCTATTCTCCTCCAAGTAGAAGATGAGCATCGAAGAATCTCCAGTGGGAGATGACTGAATTAGTCGCAAGCCTATCTCTTGGTAGGAAAAGCCCCTTGTCCCAACTGTAGACAGAATGCTGTCCAAAAAGGACAAAACCTGGAAGCAGGTAAGTCGACAGCGTAGCTGTGCCAAGACAGGGCAGGTAAGTCCTTCATAACCCCTGCTCTACAATCAATGTCTGTCAGAGAAACGGGGTGAAATGACTGAAGATCGATGCTGTAGTGTATGGAGAGAAAATGGGAACTGTCCAGGCAGCCACAGGTATGTCATTTCTTAGTTTGGGAAGCTGCAGGCCCTGTACTTCCTATAAAATCAGATATATTCATCCCTCTCAGGTCTCTGAGGTGGTTGAAGAACAGATAGCTAGAGTCTCATAATTTAATTTTGAGTTGTTTAGGAGTCAAGAGAGTGTTATATATCTAAGAAGATACTTTTAAAATTGTGTTGCAAGTTAGTATGAATGTTGAGTCAGATATAGACCTTTAAACTCATGGAGATGGTTAGATAGTAGAATGTTAAAGTCAAGTACCAAATACATATGGACTGGACATTGGGAATGTACATTAAGCCATATAAGCCTCATAACTGTGGCCTAATCACCTCTGTTGTTTTGTACTGTATTTATTATTATAAGAGAAAGAGCCATTTGTTGGACTGAAAGGGGAAACTGTAGGGGGAAATAAGATATACCTTAAACTTAAAAGAAAAAAAAGGGAAGAGGATGGGGGGTTGAGGGTGGGAGGGTGGGACTGGAGGGGGAATAGGGAGGGGACTGCGATTGAGATGTAACTTGAAGAAATAAAAAATAAAGGGAAAAAAAAAAAAGAATCAGCAGTCACAATCCTCAGCATGTAAACTAAGAACTGCAGAGGAAACAGGAGATAGAGCCCCAAAAAGAGAGAGACTCTTGCCACAAGCCAACCCAAGAAGGCTGGCAGAACCTGGGAGAGAATGTTTGTGTAAACTGAGCACAAAAGACATGGGCTCAAAGGGCAAGCAAGTGAATGAGGCTCAAGGAGGCGAGCAGAGTTCTGAGGCCACCACAAGGACCTTAAAAACAGGCAAGAGGGGAACTCCTGTCACGTGAGGGTGTGACATAGGCCCAGACAAGTCAGGCCCCACAAAGGCCTTGAAGCCAAAGACTAAGCCACACAGTGCAGCAGCTGCCCTGAGTGGTTCAACTCGTTCAAAAGGCAGCCTGAGATGTCCCTGGACAGTCTTGGTTGACTGAAGCCGGCCCCAAGCTGAGCAGTTGAAACAGGCTGGCTGAACTAGTGAGCGATGCTAGGCCCTGACCCTGAGGAGAAAACCTCAAACTTAAGCTGAAATGGGACTGCCATGACTGTGCCAGAGCCAGCCTGCTGAGTGACTGCTGTTGGGGACAATATGTACACATGGTTGTTTAAATTTCTTTAGTTCTTACCTAAAAGAATATTTCCACTTCTTGCACCTATCCAAAATACCATGTAGCTGGGTGGTGGTGATGCACACTTTTAATTCCAGCACTCAAGAGTCACAGCCAGATGGATCTCTGTGAGTTGAAGGCCAGCCTAGTCTGCATAGTGAGTTCCAAGACAACCAAGGCTATACAGAGAAACCTGTCTCAAAAAAAAAAAAAAAACAAAAAAACAAAAAAATGAAACAGCAAAACCAAACAAGCAAAAAACAACAAATTATCACATTACATTTGGTCAGCACAATTTCTTAGGCTCTTCTGGACTGTTAGTTTCTCAGAATGTCCTCATTTTCAGTGACATAAACAAATTTGAGATCTTTCAACCAAGTATCTTCTAGTTGGAAATCTGTTCCTTTGTTGGGAATCTGACACCTCATATAGTTAGATAAGGCTCTATTTTCTCAGATTGAAAATAGAGGTAAGGTGTGTGTGTGCGTGGTGTGTGTGTGTGTGTGTGTGTGTGTGTGTGTGTGTGTGTGTGTGTG
>CAJQZJ010011617.1:1259719-1307213 GCA_907164525.1 Lophiomys imhausi
GTGTGTGTGTGTGTGTGTGTGTGTGTGTGTGTGTGTGTGTGTGTGTGTGTGTATGTGTGTATGTCCCACTTTCCATTCTGCCCTCTTTGGAAGGAAGTCACTCTTTTTTTTTTTTTTTTAGGAAGTCACTCTTTACCATGGGAAATTTGTTTTCTTCTTTATCATTTATTGATTTATTTAATCATTTATATCACCAGAAAATTGTGTATATTTTGTTTTATGTTTTTTTATATAAATACTTTATTTTTTTTCTTCAAGTTACATCTCAGTCACAAACCCCTCCCTATTCCCCCTTCCTATCCCGCCCTTCCACCCTCTTCCCCCCAGAAGTTTCCCCTTTCAGTCCAACAGATGGTTCCTTCTCTTATAACAGTAAGTATTATACAAAACAACAGATATAAATATGCCACATTTATGAGAGTTAAATGGCCCAGTATACCTTCCCAATGTCCAGTTTATACATATTTGGCCCCTGACTTTAACATTCTACTATCTAACCATCTCCATGTTTTTAAAGGTCTATATCTGACTCAACATTCATACTAACTTGCAACACACTTTTAAGAGTATCTTCTTAGATCTATAACACCCTCTTGATTCCTAAACAACTCAAAATTTAACTATGAGACTCTAGCTGTCTATTCTTCAACCACGTCAGAGACCTGAGAGGGATAAATATATCTGCTTATATAGGAAGTGCAGGGCCGGCAGCTTCCAAAACTAAGAAAGGACATACCAATGACTGCCTGGACAGTTCCCATTTTCTCTCCATACATTCCTGCATCAGTCTTCAGCCTTTGGGTCCTGTTTCTATGACAGACATTTGTTGTAGAGCAGGGATTATGAAGGACTTACCTACCCTGTCTTGGCAGAGTTAGGCTGTCGACTTCCCTGCTACCAAGTTTTGTCCTTTTTGGACAGCAGTCTGTCTGCAGTTGGTGCAAGGGGTTTTTTCATGCCAAGAGATAGGCTTGCCACTAATTCAACCATCTTACAGTGGAGGTTCTTCGATGCTTATCTTCTACTTGGAGTAGAATAGGGGGTGCTGTCAGGTGCTGATATGTCTCGATATCAAAAAAAAAGAAAATCTTGATTTAAGATAACATCTTTGAATGCCATATTCTGCAGATCTCTTGGGGTCTTTGAAGATGCCCTATCCATCTCTTGTATTTAGATAAGCAAATGTTGCTTGTCACTTAGCAACTTGATTACTGGGTAGTTTAGAGAATATCTGTGATAGATTGTCATAGTAGCTAACAAAGTGACATATTTGCATGACTAGGAGTTTGTTTTACTTAACTATCCTAGACCGTTTTAGACGGTTGGTATCAAGAGGCCAGAGCTTCACATTTTATTTTTAAGTATCTCTAGGTATGATACCATTAGGAAGCGTTACCTTTAATTTTGTATCAATATACCAAGATCTATTCAATTGTGGTTAAATATACTCTTAATTATGTATCAATATACAAAGATCAATGCCTATGTAGTCCAATACAATCTTAATATTACGTCCATATACAAGGGTCAATACCATTGTGCCCAACTATAATCTTAATTTTGTATCAATATACAAAGATCAATACCGATGTAATCCAATACAATCTTATTTTTGCACATTAAACAATGGTCAATGCCACTTTAGCAAAATAAACTACTAATTTTGTATCAATATACAAAGGTATAAGGGCATATTCAATAATCTGCCTATTCTTCTTGGACCTTCCTGTGCTATGTCTATATCTCATTTTTCTCAAGCCTATGCACTCCTACATAGGAGAGGAAGAAGGATACAGAAAAGGAAAAGTAGGAAGTCCCTAGGGCTAACCTCCAAAACCCATTAAACAGGACCATTTATAAGTTTGTAATCTCTTCCCCTAAATATCGGAGTTTTCAGTTATCCTTCAAATAACCAAAAAGAAGGGCGGAGAAACACCTTCCCCACCCTCTGGGCATGGGACGTCGCTCTCTTAAAGTGACTTCCTGCTGATTTGGGTCGTAGTAGACCTGTTTGGGGCCCCAACTCAAATGGAAAAAATGGTTAATAATGTTAGTACACTCCTTTTATGTTCAGTCTTTCTGTTCTCAGCTGTTTAGATGGCCTAAGGGGTTTGTAGGCAGAAGCTGATCTTGCAGGCTTCACTGAGGTTCCTGCCGGGGCATTGTGTAGAGCTGAACGGTCCCAGCGACATTGGATTGCCATGGTGGTAGCAGGCCCCGGATGGAGACAGCTATTGAGGAAGTCTGCCAGGCAGAATCAACTGGGTCACTCGTCCTCCTTGGTGCCTGATTCTGCTCTCTGCTGAGGTTTCCGCTGTCCAGCCGTCCCCGGGCTCCCCTAATGGACGCTTCGATTCTCCTGGAACGATAAGAACAGATCCCTGCCCCAATCCCAACCCTGGGACAATTGCCCTCTTTTTTTTGGGGGGGGGGGCTAGGTAGTACTTCTCCTGAAGCAAATTTGGCCTTCCGACAACATACAAAGCGTTATCTTTCAATCCGGGTTAAAGAAGAAATCATTCTGTCACCTTGGAGCTAAACCAGCTCTGGTGTATATATTTTGAGATCCCAAAGGACAATCTGCCTGCATCGAGAGGGCCTTTTGTAAGTAATCTCCAAACCTAGGTCCCTCCAAATCCCATGTGTGTGTCTCTGAACTCTAACTATTGGAATCAGAGACCTGTGTTTCCCATCTGAAGGGATCAAAGATGTGTTCTACCACTACTGGATCGAAGTCTTTCTCTATTTAGAGTTTGCCCAGCATCAGGCTGACCCTGAGCTCCGGGATCTGCCCGTTTCTGTCTCCAGTGTGCTGGGAGTTGGGACCAAGGGTGTATGTACTCTTCTTGAATGGTGGGACCAAGAGTATGCACCCTCACCACCCTGCTCTGTATGACTCCAGAATACATAAGACCACAAACTCTACGGTGCTCCCTCCCGTCTTCGCTGAAGTCAAAGGCATGGGCCAATACCACAATTGTCTTGTATTTTACCTTAGTTCCACGTCTTCTCTACACCTGGAGGTCTGCAAAACCAGGCCTAATGGCTGTATCCTCTATTCCATTCACAGTGTTTCAGCCCTGCCACGTGCCTTTTTTTTTTTTTTTTTTTTTTTTTTTAGTTAATAAATTTATTTGTTTGTTGCTTCAGGTTACATCCTTATCACATTGTCCTCTTTTCCCGCTTCCCAGCCCCACCCTCCCATGCTCTACCCCCTGACCCTTCCGTCTTGTTCCTCTGGGGTGGAGTGTCCCTGCCTAACAGTCTCTCACCACAGATCAGGAGTCATATGAGGGCCAAGAGCCTCTTCATTCTCCGGGGGCCTACGAGGCAGTACTGCCAGTGAAAGGTGTCTCCTTGCTACTGGGGGAATACTAAAAAAAAAAGACCAACAAACACAAAAACCCACAAAAACAAAGAATATCCACAAAAAAAGAGAGGAAAAAGAGAAGGGAAAAGGAAAAAGAAAAAAGAAAAAAAGAAGGAAAAAGAAAAAGATAAAAAAAAATTATGTCCATGTTCCTTTTGGTGTGTTGGTTGTAGTACAGATATCCTGTACGATATAGTTAAAATCCTACTATAAGTGAATAGATGCCATGTGCATCCTTCTGAGACTGGGTTAGCTCACTCAGGATGAGCTCCTCTAGATCCATCCATTTGGTTGCAAATTGCATGATTTCATTGTTTCTTATAGCTGAGTAATATTCCATTGTATAGATATACCACAATTTTTTAATCCATTTTCAGTTGAGGGACATCTGGGTTGTTTCCAATTTCTAGCTATTACAAATAAGGCTGCTATGAACATAGATGAGGAGACTTCCCTATGTCTCCGTGAGAGGTCCTTTGGGTGTATACCCAGAAGTGGTATGGCTGGGTCCTGAGGCAAGGTTATTCCTAGATTTCTAAGATATCGCCAGACAGACCTCCATAGTGGTTGCACAAGCCTGCACTCCCACCAGCAATGGAGTAGGGTTCCCCTTTCTCCACACCCTTGCCAGCATGCGCTATCATTTGAGCTCTTTATCTTAGCCATTCTAATAGGTGTTAGGTGGAATCTCAGGGTCGTCTTGAGTTGCATTTCTCTGATGATTAAGGATGTTGAACATTTCTTCAGGTGTCTCTCAGCCTTTAGGGATTCCTCCTTTGTAAATTCTCTATTTAGCTCCATCTCCCATTTTTTGATTGGATTATTTGGTTTCTTGGCTTTTAGTTTCTTGAGTTCTTTGTAGATTTTAGATAATAGCCCTCTATCAGATGTGGGGTTGGTGAAGATTTTCTCCCAGTCTGTTGGTTGCCGTTTTGTTCGAATGACAGTGTCCTTTGCCTTACAGAAGCTTTTCAGTTTCATGAGGTCCCATTTATTGATTGTTGATCTCAGGTCCTGAGCTGTTGGTGTTCTGTTCAGGAAGTTGTCACCTGTGCCAATGAGTTCGAGGGTTTCTCCTACTTTTTCTTCTAGTGTCTTTAGTGTGGCCGGCCTTATGTTAAGGTCTTTGATCCACTTGGAATTAAGTTTTGTACAAGGTGATAGGTATGGGTCTAATTTCATTCTTTTGCAAGTGGACATCCAGTTGGACCAGCACCATTTGTTGAAGATGCTGTCCTTCTTCCATTGTGCGGTTTTGGCTTCTTTGTCAAAGATTAGTTGGCCATAGGTGTGTGGATCCATGTTTGGGTCTTCAATTCGATTCCATTGATCCACTGGTCTGTTTCTATACCAGTACCATGCTGTTTTTATTACTGTTGCTCTGTAGTACAGCTTGAAATCTGGATGGTGATAACTCCAGATGTTTTTTCATTGGACAGGATTGATTTAGCTATTCTGGGCTTTTTGTTGATCCATATGAAGTTGAGAATAGCTTTTTCCAGGTCTATAAAGAATTGTGTTGGTTTTTTGATAGGAATTGCATTAAATCTATATATTGCTTTTGGTAGGATAGCCATTTTTATTATGTTGATCTTACCTATCCATGAACATGGGAGATCTTTCCATCTTCTAAAGGCCTCTTCCATTTCTTTCTTCAGGGGCTTGAAGTTCTTGTTATATAGGTCCTTTACATGCTTGGTTAGGGTTACCCCCAGGTATTTTATGTTGTTTGTGGCTATTGTGAAGGGGGTTGTTTCCCTTATTTCTTTCTCGGTATATTTGTTTGTTGTATAAAGAAGGGCTTCTGATTTTTTTGAGTTAATTTTGTATCCAGCCACCTTGCTGAAGTTGTTTATCAGCTGTAAGAGTTCTTTGGTGGAGTTTTTGGGGTCGCTTATGTATACTAACATATCATCTGCGAAAAGGGATAGTTTGACTTCTTCATTTCCAATTTTTATCCCTTTGATCTCCTTTAGTTGTCTTATTGCTCTAGCAAG
Organism: Lophiomys imhausi; assembly: GCA_907164525.1. Classification (NCBI taxonomy): domain Eukaryota; kingdom Metazoa; phylum Chordata; class Mammalia; order Rodentia; family Muridae; genus Lophiomys; species Lophiomys imhausi. Next base: position 1,265,087 of record CAJQZJ010011617.1, read on the forward strand.
GACTTCAAGTACTATATTGAAGAGATATGGTGAAAGTGGACATCCTTGTCTTGTCCCTGAGTTTAGAGGAAATGCTTCAAGCTTCTCTCCATTTAATTTGATGTTGGCTACTGGCTTGTTGTATATTGCCTTTATTATTTCTAGGTATGGTCCTTGTATGCCCGTTCTCTCCAGAACTTTTAGCATGAAGGGGTGTTGGATTTTGTCAAATGTTTTTTCTGCATCTAGCGAGATTGTCATGTGATTTTTTTCTTTCATCTTGTTTATGTGGTGATTTACATTGATAGACTTTCGTATATTGAACCATCCCTGCATTCCAGGGATGAAGCCTACTTGATCATGGTGTATTATACTTTTGATGTGTTCTTGAATTCGGTTTGCTAGTATTTTATTAAGTATTTTTGCATGTATGTTCATGAGGGAGATTGGTCTGAAGTTCTCTTTCTTTGTTGGGTCTTTGTGTGGTTTAGGAATCAGAATGACAGTGGCCTCATAGAATGAGTTTGGCAGTGTTCTTTCTGTTTCTATGTGGTGGAAGAGTTTGAAACGTAATGGTGTTAGTTCCTCTTTGAAGGTCCTGTAGAATTCCGTGCTAAAGCCATCTGGCCCTGGGCTTTTTTTGGTTGGGAGATTATTAATGACTGTTTCTATTTCCTTGGGTGTTATTGGGCTGTTTAAGCTGTTAATCTGATTTTGATTTAGTTTTGGTATGTGGAATTTATCGAGGAAATTGTCCATTTCGCTTAGGTTTTCAAATTTAGTGGAATATAGATTTTTAAAGTAATGCCCGAATATTTTCTGGATCTCCTCAATGTCTGTTGTTATTTCTCCCTTTTCATTTCTGATTTTGTTGATTTGTGTTCTTTCCCTTTGCCTTTTAGTTAATTTGGCTAGGGGTTTGTCTATTTTGTTGATTTTCTCAAAGAACCAACTCTTGGTTTCATTGATTCTTTGTATAGTTCTTTTTGATTCTAAGTTGTTGATTTCAGCCCTAAGTTTGATGATTTCCTGCCTTCTGCTCTTCTTGGGAGTGTTTGTTTCTTTTTTTTTCCAATTCACCCAGCTTAGCTGTTAGTTCACTAACATGAGCTGTCAGAATTTTCTTTTTGAAAGCACTTAGTGCTATGAACTTTCCTCATAGCACAGCTTTCAATGTGTCCCATAGGTTTGGGTATGTTGTATCTTCATTGTCGTTGGATTTTAAGAAGTCTTTGATTTCCTTCTTTATTTCTTCCCTGACTCAGTGGTCATCCAGTAAGGAGCTGTTCAATTTCCATGTGTGTGTAGGCTTTCTGTTGATTCTTTTGCTGTTGAAGACCAGCTTTATTCCGTGGTGGTCTGATAAGATACAAGGTGTTATTTCAATTTTCTTGTATCTATTGAGACTATCCTTGTGACCAAGTATGTGGTCGATTTTGGAGAAGGTTCCGTGGGGTGCTGAGAAAAAGTTGTATTCCTTTGTGTTTGGGTGAAACGTTCTGTAGATATCAGTTAGGTCCATTTGGTTCATGATCTCTGTTAGACTCAATATTTCTCTGTTTGTCTTCTGTCTTGATGATCTGTCCATTGTTGTGAGTGGGGTGTTGAAGTCTCCCACTACTAATGTGTTTTGATCGACGTGCGCTTTAAATTTTAGAAGTGTTTCTTTTACGAAAGTAGGTGCCTTTTTATTTGGGGCATAGATGTTCAGTATTGAGATTTCCTCTTGATGAATATTCCCTTTAATGAGTATATAGTGCCCTTCTTTGTCTTTCTTCATTAACTTCAGTTGGAAGTCTGTTTTGTTTGATATTAGGATGGCTACTCCAGCTTGCTTCCTGGGTCCATTTGCTTGGAAAACCTTTTCCCAGCCCTTTACTCTGAGGCAGTGTCTATCTTTCATAGTTAGATGTGTCTCTTGTATACAGCATAAGGAAGGGTCTTGCTTGCGGATCCACTCTGTAAACCTATGTCTTTTTATTGGGGAGTTGAGTCCATTGATATTGATGGATATTAGTGACCTGGGGTTGTTATATCCCATTAGTTTGGTATAGGTGGTGGTCCTGTGCCTCTTTTGGTTTAGTTGCTGAGGGGTTTTCTATTCCCTTTGTTTTCTTGGGTGGAGTTTTCTTCTCTGGGTTGGGATTTTCCTTCTAGGATTTTCCGTAGGGCTGGGTTTGTGGGTAGATATTGTTTAAATTTGATTTTGTCATGGAATATCTTGTTTTCTCCATCTATGTTGACAGAGAGTTTTACTGGGTAAAGTAGTCTGGCTGGGCACCTATGATCTCTCAGGACTTGTAGTATATCTGACCAGTCCCTTCTAGCTTTTAAAGTTTCTGAGGAGAAGTCAGGTGTAATTCTGATGGGTCTGCCATTGTATGTGACTTGACCTTTTTCTCTTACAGCTTTTAATATTCTTTCTTTGTTCTGTACATTTGGAGTTTCAATTATTATGTGGTGAGAGGAGTTTCTTTTCTGGTCTAATCTGTTTGGTGTTCTGTAAGCCTCTTGGATTTTTATTGGCATCTCTTTTTTCAGGTTTGGGAAGTTTTCCTCTATGATTTTGTTGAAGATATTTCCTGGACCTTGGAGTCGGGAGTCCTCTCTTTCCTCTATACCTATAATTCTTTGGTTCCGTCTTTTCATTGAGTCCTTGATTTCTTGGATGTTGTGGGTGAGAGATTTTTTAGCCTTCTCATTTTCTTTGGATGTTGTACTGATTTCTTCCACTGAATCTTCCATGCCTGAGATCCTGTCTTCCATCTCTTGCATCCTATTGTTGATACTCACATCCGTAGTTCCTGTTCTCTTCCCTTGGTTCTCCACTTCCTCTTTTAACTCTGACTGTGTTTTCTTTATTGTTTCTATTTCTATTTTCATGTCTTGTATGGTTTTGTTCGTTTTGTACATTTCCTTCTCCAGCTTGCTTGTTTTTGTATGAAAATCTTTCATAGCCTTGTCCTTTTCCTGTTCAAGCTCTGTTACCTTGGCTTGGAGCTCTTTAATGGTGTTGTTCCTTGTTTTGAGTTGTAGAATTGTGGCTTCTTTGAATTCCTTCATAGATTTAAGTTCTTCTTGCAGGGACTCTATCACTTTCCATAATGCAGAATTGTCAACGTTTTCATGTGATTCTTTTGGTGTGAGGTCATCCGAATTGGATGAGCTAGGATAATTCTGCTTTGTTGGCGTCATATTTCCTTGATTTCTATTTTTTTTTTTACCTTTGGCCATTGGGTGTGTTTAGCTGTCTGTTCTTGTCGTTTTCTGTGCTTGGATCCACAGTGGATGCTTTGGTGCAGGGGACAAGTTACTTGGCTATCTGTCGTTGCTTACAGGGAGATTTCAGGGTCACTGTGGTTTTAATCGTCTGAGGCACTGTGAGCTGGTGCAGTCTAATCCCAGGTTGTGAGTAATGGACCAGAATTGTTTCACTGCTCCCAATTCAGACTTCTCTATGTTGCACTCTGTGTTATCAGCCTGTAATGGTTCTGATGGTATTGACCTGTTTGCCCAGGCACAGATTCTGTGGGCTTTGTTTGTCGTCACGGAGGCTGACAGGGTCTGGCTCCACACCTATTATGTCTAGATTTTCCAGAATACAGCTATGGTCCCGATTTCTGGTTTCTCACTAGGCTTCTCGCCACAGGCCTGGCCTCTGAGTCTGATTCCCTCCCTGTCTCCGTAGCCGCGGCTCTCCCTCCCTGGCTGCTCGGCCGTGGGTGCACAGTGCCCCGGATCCCCCGGCCGCCTGAGTGGACCTCTCGCCCCAGCAGCTCAGCCGTGGGTGTGCGGATCCCTGGCCCAGCCCACGCCTGACTCTCTCCCCAGTTGTCCTGCCGTGGGTTCACGAGGATTTGGCCCTGCCAGCCGGGCTCACTCCCCAGCTGCGCTGCCGTGAGAGCGTGGGATTAGGCTCCTCCCACCTGCCTTTGTGTTCCCGGTTTCCATGCTCTCTTGGAACCTCCCACCCTCCGCTTCACGAGTGGCTGCGGACCACCCTCTGAGACCCCTGTTTGTTCCTTGCTAAAACTTCCACTATCTTGCAAAATTTTTTAAGTGGGTATAAGTTCTACCTGAGGCATGGGGAGTCCAATAAGCTAGTGAACTAATGCCAAGTCGCCTCTGATCCTGCCTGCTGTGTGTTGGGATCGATCTTACCAGGCGCCTCTCCAAATAGGAGTTCCCGAATCCCGGGTTTAGTGGCTTCCGTGTCTGCGAGAGATGGGGGAAGAGCCTTACCCTGGGACTTTTAACAGTCCCTTGGGAGCTGTGAGTGTTCCCGGGAGGGTCTAGCCCCTCCGGTTTTTGCACAGTGCCCAATAACTCTGTGTTTTTTATGTCTCTTTTTTCCCCCGCGTTCAAAATGCGTCAGTGTAGGTCGCCACCATCTTCCTTCCCTTGTTTTATGTTTTAAATGATGACTTAACACAATTGAAAAACAACACCAAACTCATATTATTCCAGCTCTTACTCATTAGGAGCTTCTTCAGTTGGCTCCTTTGTGTACCCCACCAGTGCAGAGAATATCTTGTTTATGTGTCGGGGGGGGGGGCACTTCATTACTTCCTGGCACTATATGCCACTCCAGACTTATCTTGTATATTCCTAATACTGGTCCAAGAGTCAGCCATTTCACCACAAAGAGCTGACTGCTAGATGTGCTCATTGCCACTAGAGCGTTTTTAGCCCTCACAACTGGTTAATCCAAGATGCATGTGTGTGTGTGTGTGTGTGTGTGTGTGTGTGTGTGTGTGTGTATGCCAATACTTATACAAAATATGGCCAAAATTTTTTATATGTAATCATTACTATCCTTAAATTTTAATGTAGCTATATATGTATGATCGAGCATGATGATGATGCTTTTGCTTGTGTGTGAGTATTGTTTCTGAGTTGGGGCAAACGTACCATAGAGATTTAGAATGTGAATGTAAAGTATATTATAAAAGGGCATATTAGAACTCTGTATGGTCTTTTACTTTTTTTCTTTTCTTTTGTTTTGTTTTTTAGGCAGGGTTTCACTATGTAGTCTTGGACTGGAACTGGCTATGTAGACCAGGCTGGCCTCAAACTTACAGCCTGAGAAGGCCCAGGTGAAAGGGGTTAAGACCCAGTGCAGCCCTTAGGCCATAAAAATAAAGCCAAGACCTTTTAGTATTTCAATGTGTAGGCCTTAGCAGGGCAGACTCTTGACTAGCTCATCTAAGTTAACTGGACCACCTAGTCCATCCAGCCACATGGCTAGCTGTTGAGGGAAGGTCTAATATTATTTCTGATACATTGAATTCAATGCTGAGATCTGCTTACTGCCCCTTCTGGGGTATTCTCTTGATTGGTTAATAAAGGTCGCTTGTGGCCATTTGGCAGGGCAGAAAGAGTATAGGAAGGTGGGACTTCCTCAGATCACAGCAGGAATTCTGCACATACAGAGACTCTCCCCTTTTCCGCCAGGAGACAAAGAAGGAGAAGGATTTAAAAGGATATTTTCAAGTCTAAATAAAATCTTTAGGTTTATAAATATAGGATATGATAGAAATTATTTTGGTTCAGAACTTTAGACACAGCAAGATAGATAAGATGATTTTTTTTTCTTCTTCAAGATTGCCTGATACAAATAGGCTAAACATTATGTGTATAACTTATATATATGGTTTTCTTGATTGTTTCATATTTGTTCTTATTGTTTTTACTATATGAGTTAAAAAATTTAGCCTTTTTTTTTTTAGACAAAAGGAGGGAATTGTTGGGGTAGTGTTAAGCATTCTAAATGTTAATTAATTGGTCCTGCTTGTTGTCTGTTACTTACATTGAATCTGATTGGTTAAATAAAATGCTCAGGCCTGAGATTGGGCAAAGACAGAGAAAGGTGGGACTTCCTGAGATTAGAGCAGGCAGACTGTACTTTAGACAGCAGGAAGAAGAAGGCATTCCAGCCAGGAGCAGCAGGAAGAAGACACACGCCATGGGTTAGAAAAAGGACCCTCATTCCACATGGCCAGGAACATCGGCATATCATGGAGAATGGCAGTCCAAGGGGATGTATGTATATATGGGGTCATATTTAGGTAATAGAATTAAGAGCTGACTTAGATGGGCTAGGATTGCACAATTCAGGCCAAGGCTTGTTAAAATCCATGCGGTCTCTGTGTACTCATTTATAATGTCTGGATAAGAATTAACAGCCACCGAACAAATTAACAATAATATAAATACAGGTTAAATAGCTTAATTAGCCATATTTTTTTTTTTACATATGGTGTCCAACTAGGGCAATTAGAATCCATGCTTTCAGCATGAGAAGGTCTGGGTGAAAGCTGGTTTCCTAGCCAAAGAGCAGGGAACTGAACCCAAATACATTTCAAAGGTGCGGCTACCCTAACAAAAGCTGTTGCCTTGCAGCAAAGGTGGAAAGCTTAGCTCTTCTTACGTACTAAAAAATTGGCAGCCTTTTAAACAGAATTTGAGGGCAGAAATAACTGCCTAGATTAAAAATAGAGGAATTCATAATACCTCAATACTTTTGTATTCCAATTGAGTTTGTTCCTCTTAGCATGCAAATGATTTTTACCCTGACAGTTGTGGTTTTGTGTATCTTTTTTGAGAAAGTTCAGACTAGGATAGTCTTAAAGGAAAGAATTTACAGATGGAATGATAAATTGCTAACAATGATAATGAAGCAGGAGGGAGGCCTTTCCCGATAAATAAGGCAAAATTGATGGCAGCTGGAGCTAAGAGCTCCCTGGCTATGAGGTGTTTCTTGGGGCTTTCTGGCAAGGGTCCAGTAAAATACAGTTGTAACTAGATTCCAAGGAATAATGAACAAAACTTTAATTGCAGCATGGGATGGCATGGTTAGACATGCCGAGGCTTTTGGAATGTTGTTTCTTTGCTTGACTTTTGTTCAGATGTCTTTGATTTTCCTATATCGGGAGGTAGAACAGATATTTTTCTGATTTGGCATTGCTAAAACATAAGAGATTTTTGAAGATTTTGGGCAGATTTTGAATTGTCATTACAGTTCAAGGTTGCTCTCAAGGTTACAGAGTTACTAATATCTGGGATTTAAGTGAAATATTTGAGTAGGGTGGTACTGGCACACACCCTTAATCCCTTAATCCCATCATACTTCAGGAAGAAACAGGCAGATCTCTGGATTCTAGACCAGCCTGGTTTAAACAATGAAGGCAGGGCGGGAACCCTGATGACAAGATAAGGCTGCTCACTAAAGACGGTCTAGAATTCAAAAATGACACATTTTTTCCCTTGATGTTAAGGTTAATAATGTCTTTACTGATCTAATGGATAAATGCACATGATCTTAAATTTACATAAAGAGAAAAGGGTCACAAGCCAGTCACCTTAGGTGTGTGCTCCCACTGAAGAACTGGTTTCAAGAGACATTTTGCCCTGAAGGAGATATGTTAATATCTGAGCATGAAGGTGCATGCCTTTAATCCCAGAATTTTGGAGGCAGAAGCAGGCTAATCTCTGTGAGTCCAAGGCTAGCCTGGTGTACAAAGTGAGTCCAGGACAAGGATATACAGAGAAATCCTGTCTCTGGGAAAAAAAGAGAGAGAAAGAGATATATTCTGTTAACCAACGTAAGAACCCAGAGTTAGGCTTGGGAAGAACATGCAAACTGCGTGCCTCCCACAGCCAACAGTTAAGCAAAGCTAACAACATAAAATAGCATATCATGCTATTTTACACCAATCTCCTTAAGAATGGAGTTTCCATGGGAGAATTGGAACTCAAACTAATACAAATGATTTAAGTAATGTTATTGTTTAATAAGGGTAATTCAATTATTTAAATTCATACCTTGATCTCAAATCTTGGGAGACAAGGAAAAAACAGGTTCCTTGTTCAAGGCCAATCTAACCTACAGAGCTCTACAGAGCAAATCAAGACAGCCCAAGCTACAAAGAGAAACCCTGTCTCAATAAGGATAGATATATCCACATAGAAATTAAATCTCCAAAGAAAGGAGAAAGGGAAAGAAAAATATATATAAATGCATACCTTTGTTCCCAAAACATGGGAGACCAAAAAAAAAAGAGACAGATTGGTTCCTTTTGAGTTTCAGGCCAACCTAATCTACAAAAAGCCAGAACAACACAGAATAAACCTGTTTTAATCAATTAATAAATTTATGTCAACTGTAAAGGAGAATTTTTAAACTCCATTCAGTCTTGTGGTATATTTTCAATTTAAAATAGATTATATATACCATATATATGTAATACTATTACATGTCATCCTTTTATATGGCATGAATGGAGACTTACAAATGTCTTTCTTCTGTTCAAAGAACAGAAAATATTCCTTAATTGATTTGTGCATTCTGCACATCGAAGGCATCTTGGTAATTGAAGAACTGTATGTTACCTGTGAGAAATTATATATTTTCAGAACAATGGGACCTGAGTCCAAAGAAGACAAGTAACTCAAATGATCCAGCCTCACAGACTGCCTCAATAGCTGTTTCCTCAAAAATCTGCATCCAGAGGAACTTCAAACAGCTTGCTGAGATGGCCCAGCCTCAAAGACTTTTCCAGATGTCTGTCTCCTTCTTGTCTTCTGGTGGAAAAGAGGAGAGGCTCTGTGTGTGCGGAATTCCTGCTGTGATCTGAGGAAGTCCCACCTTCCTATACTCTTTCTGCCCTGCCAATTGGCCACAAGCGACCTTTATTAACCAATCAAGAGAATTCCCCAGAAGGGGCAGTAAGCAGATCTCAGCATTGAATTCAATGTATCAGAAACAATATTAGACCTTCCCTCAACAGCTAGCTATACCTTCCAGGCCCGTAGTCACGTCTCTCTCCTAATGTGTCTCCTGGTGAAAAAGAGCTTCCTCCCTCTCCTTCCCAGAGTTCCTATCTTTCTCCCAGGAAGTCCTGCCTTCCACTTTTCTTTCTGCCAAGCTATAGTCTGTCAGCCTTTTTATTATCCAATCAGGGGTAATTTGGGAGGCAAGGTTTAATAACATCATCTTGAGGATTTTCTCATAGAGCAACAAGAATCTTGGAGGGGCAAGCAATTAACATTTGAATACATAGTAAGTTTTTAGATTAACCTCAACAATCAGCCTGTCTCTGCCTCTGCCTCCTGAATGCAATTTTCTTGATTGCTTTATGAATCTAACACTGTTCCAAATTGTGTATTTTAAAAATTGTGTGTCTATCCAGAACTAGTGCCATGTGAATATTTCCCAAAAAATGCTCTATGCTTCTATGTTTGGATATTCCTATTCACTCCTTATCTTCTCCCCACCTTTCTTTACTTAGCTCTTGCCCAGAAGGCTGACCTTACAGGCAATGTCAATAGGCCCTTCCAGGAGGACAAGGGCAGTGCAGGAAAGGAGTACCCCAACAGGAGATGAAAGAGAGGGAGGGAGAAATTTTTTTAGTGTTCCCAGGACTCTTTCCTTGCTAAATGTGAAACTACTAGTAGCTATGGTTCTCTACCATATGTGAGACCTCTCTTGGGCAGTCTTCTGGGATAACACCTGGGTCCTGGTGACAGTTCCCTCCCTCCTCTTGCCTTCTCACATTGGCACTGCAGACCTCTCTTCTCTGACAGTTAACAGCTGGCATCTCCATCCACTCCTGAAGGGCTTCACCCTCTCTTGATTTTCCTTAACCCTGCCTACACTTTTGTAGGCAACCCTTTTATTAACCCCATCTGAATAAGCTGTCTTTTTTTTTAACTCAGCTTTACATAATATATAAGTATATGTTCCCTCCATGTATACAAACATTCGTTATACTATACACATTCCTGGCTTCTTTATTTTTTTTTTTTAATCTCAGTCCAGTTTGAGTTTCTGTCTATACATACTGGTTACCATACAAGTGTCCCATTTCTGTGTATAATATACTTGTAACTTTTGTATAAAAAATGTAAATGGAAAGATGAAAGTAGGTGAAGGACCATTAGTTCTCAGATGAAGTGATATTACTGAAGTTTCTATGAGATAATTGTGTGGTGAGCTGATGCTATGATATTCTGGAGAATTTCATAGTAGTTGAGTGGGCTATGGAGTCAAACTACTTGACTTCACACTCCAGCTCAGCCAAACTATGGGCAAACTCTTATATATTATTTCTGCATATGTTTCCTCAAATGTAAACTGATAATAACAACACCTACCTCAATGCAAAATTTATGACTAATAGCATATTAATTTCCAAGTAAACTTTCAAGTCAAACTAAAGAGGACAATGTAGCACATGACTTATCTGACCCACCCTGTGGAGAAGACTTAATTGGTATAAGGTGCTATTCTACCTCCAAATTAAATCTATTAATCACCTATGAGATAATTAGGAATAATTGAATAAAATTTAAAATTTGTTTTTGTGTGTATGAATGTTTTTCCTCTGTGTATGTTTGTGAACCATGTGTATTTCCCTTCAACAATACAGCTACAGTGATTCTTTGAAGACAAACCACTAGACCCCACCCCTTCAAGCATCTCCTAACAGTATTACCCAAAGACCAAACCTAACACATAAGGCTTTGGGAGGCATTCAACATCCAAACCTAAGGTAGAATTGTTTAACATGCCTTATGATAAAACTTTCCAATGATACCTCTTTACTGGACAACTATTATTATAAGTAGGTACTGAGAAAGCAACCCTTTCCCTAACATGCTCATGCAAAGGGATAGTGAAAAAGCAGTCTGTTAATCAATTACTTAATCAAAGGCCATGATTTAGGTAATAAAGAAGGCAATGGGACTCCAGGCTGTAAAGAGCCCATTGGCTGAATCTTCTTATTTATGGCTCTAAAATCTGTTAACATTCTCCATTTTCAGATGTGAGGGCATTCTGGCTGCGACATCTGTTACCCCATTGATCACCATGGTTGATTTGGCTGGCTAGGCAGGTGTCCCCTTCCTCCCCCACCACTCCATGTGCATTCCTCCCAAAGCTGCACACTGGGTCAAAGAGGACGACCTTCCCCGAATAGAGGAGGCCCAGTCTTCAGTCAAGGGAGCTTCACTCCCCTGCTAGAAACTCCAAAAAAGCTCTCAAGGTCCATTCTCCATGTTCCTGACTTCTTTTTTATAACAAACACAGGAGAATTCCATGGGCTGGTGGATTTCTCAATTTGTTCAATATTTAGCTGCTCCTGTACCAACAGCTCTCGTACTTGTAATTTTTCTTTTGACATAGCCCATTGATCCACCCATACATGTTTCTCAGTCAGCCATTTTAAAGGAAGGGCAGTTGGTACCTTTGAAAGACCACCACCTGTTGTGTCCTGCTTATGGACAACTTGGACAGTCTGTGACTGTTCTTGATAATATCTTTTAATATTTTTCTCAGAAGCATACTTTATTTTATAGTTTGCTTCTGAGATTGGAGGAATGTTAATCTGTGATTTCCATGGCTGCAACAAAACATGTCCCCATAAATTCATGGCTATATTAGCCACATGCAGCTTTAATTTTCCTATTTGTCCTTCTGGCCCTATACACTCTACCTATCTTGCACTTTGTTTTTACCTGAGATAAAGTTCCAGTCCCTAGGAGCTGGATATTTATTTCCTGAAGAGGCCAATCTGGATGCCAAGATTTTGGTGAAATTATTGTTACATCTGGTCCTGTGTCTACTAAACCTTCAATTTCAGTGCCATTTATTTGTATTTTCAGCTTTGATCATTTATAGAAGTTTGCCAAAATACTTGTTTTGTGGTATCTTCTGAATTTTTTATACTATTTACTGAAGCTACTCTGTGGCTGATTACATCCAGAGCAGTGTTGTTTTTAACAACAGGGATTAAATCTTTTAATTGCTCTTTGGATGAGTTTCTCCTAAACTTACAGGAAATGTTTGAATAGGATTCAGCAAAGGATTACTTTGCCTATATCTTGTTGATCTGCATTCATTAGTCCAGTGCTAGTCTTTGCCATACATTATGCATACTCCAGAAGGCTTAGGCTCTAGAAAAAAACGTTGTTTCTGGGAATGCCTTGCTTACAATACCTTTTTTTTTTTTTTTGTAAAGTGAAATGATTTATTGGCATTGGAAAGTATTATGGAATAATGAATAAAGCAAAATTAATACATTTTTGGAGGCTTTTTAAAAAATTTGGTATGAAGGACAGAACTCTGGTTTCTGCCCAGGTGTAACCAGTATTCATTTCTGACTTTGATACAAGGCTTGTTCAGGCTGGTCTTGAACTCACTATGAAGCTTATACTGGTCTCAAATGTGGAACTTGGCAACCCTTCTTCCTTGGCCTCCCAAGTACAGTGATTACATTATATTCTGCTTTAACATATTTATTACATTCCTGTAATGTGAATGTATGCTAAGCCATATAACCCTCATAACTGTGCCCTAATTACCTCTGTTGTTTTGTATTGTATCTAGTTTTATAAGAGAAAGAACCATTGGTTGGACTGAAAAGGGGAACTGTTGGGGGAAATAAGATATACCTTAAACTTAAAAAAAAAAAAAAGGGAAGAGAATGGGGGGTTGAAGGTGGGAGGGTGGAACTGGAGGGGGGTAGGGAGGGGAATGCAATTGAGATGTAACTTGAAGAAATAAAAAATAAATTATTAAAAAAAAGACACCAAGAAGCTACACAGACCTTCTATATAACATATTATAGCCATAATTCACATTACAATACCTTTTTAAATGACCTTGCTTACCACAGTCGAAATGTTTGCCATATTGATTTTTCTTAAGATTTTTAGAGATTACTTCTCCTATCAGATTAGCATCATAACTATGAGATCCAATATCAGCTGTATATCTAATCCATTTTTCTATTGGTGCTGATCTTGCCTATAAAGGTCTAATCCCCCTTTTGCATTTTGAAATAGCATTTCAAAAGCCAAAGTTTCAATTAGTATTTTTCTGACTTCTGAATCTCATACTATTCTATCTACAGCTGAAGTCAATCTTTGAAAAAAAAAAATCAGTGAAGGCTTCTTTTGGGCCTTATATAATTTTAGTAAATGTCTCAAACCTCTTTCATGATTCTTCAACCTTATCCCAAACATTTAAAGCTGCTAAACAACATAACACTAAGGTGTGATCATCAAAATCAAGGGGCTTTTGTAAGCCAACATATTCACCTTCAGCTAGCAACTTTTCCTGGGAAATAGCTATACCTCTGGCCTGATTTCATTGTTCTATGGCCTTAGCTTCCTCTTTCCACCAAGTTTGCCATTGTAACTTAGAACCAGGTTCCAATATTGCTGTTGCAAAATCTTTCCAGTCTTGAGGGATCTGCTTCATATAGGATGAATGCATACCATAGAAGAAAATTACTTCCTTAAATCTCCTCGAAACTAGTATGTCTATAAGATTCCATGTAATTTCTCAATAACCTTGGGGGTACTTAAAGTCTCCTGGTAGTTCTTTTATAGTAACTGGATAAACTAAGATTGATTTTCTAACAATCTTGGCCCAACCCCTTTCAGTTTCATCACACAGATGCATGGTAGGCTCTTGTCTAATTTCTTCTGTCTTGGGGGCTATGGAGAGATGGCTCAGGGGTTAAGAGCACTGATTGCTCTTCCAAAGGACCAGGATTCAAATTCCAGCACCCACATGGCAGTTCACAGCTGTCTGTAATTGCTGAGCGTGGTGGTGCACGCCTTTAATCCCAGCACTTGGGAGGCAGAGGCAGGCAGATCTCTGTGAGTTCAAGGACAGCCTGGTCTACAAAGTGAGTCCAGGACAGCCAGGGCTACACAAAGAAACCCGGTCTCAAAAAACAAAATTCATCTGTCTGTGTCTGAGTATTTTTCTCATTTTTATTTATAAGTCTCTTTAATGTTCCTTTTAAGACTTCTGTGTTTTATGTGTTTGTTTGTTTGTTTGTTTTGAGTTTTTTGAGACAAAGTTTCTCTGTTCAACACTATGGAGTGTAATGGAACTCGATTTGTAGACCAGGCTGGCCTTGAACTCACAGAGATCTGCCTGCCTCTGCCTCCCGAGTGCTGGGGTTAAAGGTGTGCACTACCACATCTGTCTAAGGCTTGTAACTTATTAATCCATTTTTCATATTTTTCTTCTTCCTGTTTTCTAAAGGTTTTTTCTTTGAGCTGGTACAGAAAGCTATTATGGCTATGAACAATAAAGTATAAAATACCAAAATGATAATCATCATAGGAATTGAGCCGATTTCAGCTAAACCAGTTCACCTTTCATTTTCTGCTTCTATTTTCAAGTCATCTAGGGTAGCACTACACAGGTTCCTAAAGCCTTCTAACATTGTACTTCCCATCTTTACTGTTTCCTTGAGGATTTCCCAGATGACTCACCGAATCTGATGGCTTCTCAGTTTGTCTGCAGCTGGAGTGACCTCTCTGTCTGTGGGGTCTTGCCACAAGCTGGAGCACCAAAATGTAGAAGAGTGTAGGCTTATGTCTCCAGGTTAAAAGGCCTGAGACCCAGGATGGCTTTAGACCATAAAAAAAATACATCAAAACATTTTAATATTTCAGTGTTTAGGCCTTAGCTGTGTAAACTCTCAACTGGTTCACCTAAATTAACCCAATTACCTAGTCCCAATCAGGACATGTCTAGATGTGCCTTCCATGCCCACACTCATGTCTCTCTCCTCTCGTGTCTCCTGGCGAAAAGACCTTCCTCCTTCTTCTTCCCAGGAAGTCTTGCCTTCTGCTTCTCTCTCTGCCCAGCTATAGGCTGTCAGCCTTTTTTATTAAAGCCAATCAGATAATGCCTCAGGAAGGGCAATAACCAGATCTCAAGGCACTGAAATCAGCATCTAAAAACTGCACAAGACCCTTCTCCCACAATATGTGTTTAGAACATAATAGGATATTACCTGAGGGGTTTTTGTTTGTTTGGTTGGTTGGTTGGTTGGTTGGTTTTGTTTTTGTTTTTGAGACAGGCTTGTGGTGGGAGTTAGTTCTCTTTAGTGAATTAGTATGCAGATCAGTCTGGCACCTGGCAGCACATAAAGGAGGAGCTTGGCATTGCTTGGACTTTGGACTGAGATGGGCAGAACTCAGGTGAGGCCACAACTCCATAAGAATCATGGATATGCCAAGAATACACAGAGAAACCCTGTCTCAAAAAACCAAAACAAACAAAAAAGAATCATGGACATGTCTTGTTAAAGGGGCTAAGAAGCTACACATGCTGCAGATGACATCAGTTACCATGAGAAGCCACGGGGTCTGCTGGATATTTTGAGAGATATTGTGAGCCAGCAAGACTGCTAAGGATCACAAGACAATGCCCAATATAAACTGGGGAGCTCCACGTGGAGCTCTCTCTCCCTTGCCCCCACAGATGGAGAAAATAGAAACACATACTGGAGAAGTGAAGCAAGGTATGCCATTCACTAGCCTTCAGGCTGCAATAGCCTGAGACAAATATGGTCAGAAAGCTTGGCAAGTAAACTGAGGATTGTAGGGAAGCTGAGAGGAGGAGTCAAAGAAAGACACTTTTGCCACAAGGCAGCCTGCGAAGGCTGGCAGAAAAGTCAAGGTATAGAACCTGCTGAGAGAGAGTTCTTGAGAACTGGACACTGAAGACATCCATCCAGGGACCTGAGAGTGCCGGAAGAGTGAACGAAGCAGGTAGAGTTCAGAGTCCATGGTGAGGAAAACTAGGCCATGGGGTGGCCACAGGCTGAGGAGACTGTGAAAGTGGATCTCTGCTGACAGAGGAAGCCATCCTCAAGTTTAGCGGTTAAAACAGGCTGTCCTCATAAGCAGGCCATAAGTTAGCAGTTAAAATAAACTGACTGCACAAACCTGTGAAGCTAAGCCCAGGAAAAAGCCTCAAACTTAAGCTGAAGATAGGACTGCCTGCCGTGGCTGCCATAGTTAGAGTGCTAATTACTATAAGGGTGTGCCTGCAGATAGAAGACTGAGTACAAAACAAGGTGCCCCAAGGACCCATGGCCTAATATCTTTTTAAGAGAATTAAAATGGTATTGGTTAAGTGTTCTTAGGTATTAGGTATTTATAGGTATTAGGTTATAGGATATAGGTGTCTTATAGGAGTTTGCTAATTATTCATAATTTCTGTTACACAGTCTTTCTCTGTGTAGCTCTGATTATCCTGAAGCTCACTTTGTAGACCAGGCTAGCCTTGAACTCAGAAATCTGCCTTCCTCTGTCTCCTGATTACTGGCACTAAAGATATATGCCACCATACCCAGCTCTGAGGTTTGTTGCTGTTGTTGTTTTCATTTCGGGGGGGAGAGATTTTTTTTGTTTGTTTTTTTAATGACTCATAGTCACTGACATACTAGAATATAAATCATTTGAGGGCATCAGGATTGTCAGGCTTCCTCGTTGCTGTATATCAATACTTATAAATGTGCTCATGTAAGTAGAGGACTCAAAAGATTCTGAGTGGATGGATGAAAGGATGGAGTAAGTTAATGAGCAGAAAGCTTCAATATTCAGTCAGCACAGTAAAATAATTTGGAAGGGTTCTCAAATTGTTTGTTGCTTAGGAAAAATATGCCATTATTTCATGATAGAAAGAGACAAATATAAATTAAACACATCAAATTTGGATTCATATTAGGGAATTTAGATGTATGGTCTGAGAAATAAAGTCAGTTATGTTGCTATTGACATTAAAAGTGGTCTAAGTCAATGGGTTTAAATATAAAATCTACTGACTTTATATTTTATATTTATATTTAATAAATCAACATATTTATATTATATAATATAAATAATATATAGATTAATATATTATACTTATGAATTATATTTTTTATAAAACATACAACTACAAACTTTACAGTTTTAAAAAAATCTGTCTTTGTCTTTCTCTGTCTGTCTCTGTCTCTGTCAGTCTGTGTGTGTGTGTGTGTGTGTGTGTGTGTGTGTGTGTGTGTGTAGGCCAGAGAGCATCCTTTGGTGTCATCAAGTGCCATTATTTTATTTTTCAGTCAAGATCTCTCACTGGCCTGGAACTCACAAAATGAACTGGGCTGGCTGGCCAGTGAGCCCCAGGGGATTTCCTCTTTATGCTTTACACTTTAGAGGCCCTTTACGAACTGAGCTATCTTCCCAGCATAACCATACCTCTGTTTTTAATATAGTAAGAGACATACGTCGTTAAGGAACATAGCTTATAAGCAGCAAAAGAAAAAAGTAAAATACAGGAAACAGAAAGCCAGTATGAAATTGTATAGCTACGATGATAACCCCAATAAGTTACTCAGAGAAGGTCATCAGAAAAATTGAAAGTTTAAGTTCTCTTCTTGTATTAAAACAATGCAAGAATTTAGCATCTATAAGGAAAATTAACAAGAATTAAAAAACAAAAATTCAAAATTAGAATTGTTCTTCCTGGTCATTGTTTCTTCAGGGTGTCTGTTGATCAGTTGATCAGGGTAACTGTTGACCAGCGCCAGGCTGAAATGTGAGCCGTGCCTCCAGTGTAAGTGTGGGTCACCAGCATTTCCAAATGTGGTCTCTAAGAGAATGATTCAATTGAAGTCCATCTTAAAATAACAAGTAAGCTATCTATGCTACACTTCAAACATAGTTATAAGAATTAGACTCAAGGTTTCTTTTTAAAACATGACTCTTGGCCAGGCATGGCAGCATACACTTTTACTCCTAGCATGTGGGAGGCCAGCCTGGTCTATAAAGCAAATTCCAGGACACCCAAGAATACACAGAGAAACCCTGTCTTCGGGGAGAAAATAATCAGAACTCTTGTAATTATTAGCATTTTCATTTTTAAAAATTCTTCTGGTTAGATAATGATTAAAATTTCAAGCATAAAATAAAATAATTCACACTACAATGTTTCTCTTTAGACAAGAAAAATGCAGCTAGATTGATTAAGTTATCAGGGGAATAGAATCAATTTTTGAAGATTTATTTATTTCATTTTGTGGGTTTCATGTGTTTTGCCTGCATGTATGTCTGTACATCACATTTGTACCATGCCCACAGATGTCAGAAGAGGGTATTGGATCTGCTGGAACTGGAGTTACAGATGATTATGAGCCACCACATAGCTACTAAGAACTGAGCAAGCTCCTTTGGGAGTGTTCCCAACCACTGAGTCATGACTTCAGCAACCTTCAAGTTATTTTTTATAGCATAGTCACTTAAGAGCATTGATATAATTATGAATTTATACAAATATCATGTGTCATTAATTCTAGGATGTCAATTACAAAACAATTATTTTGTGGCCTGGAAGTGGTGGCACACACCTTTAATCCCAACAGCTGGATCTCTGTAAGTTCAAAGTCAGCCTGGTCTACAGAGTGAGTTCCAGGACAGCCAAAGCTATACAGAGAAACCTTGTCTCAGAAAACAGACCAAAAAGTGTATTTTTATGAATCACTAAGACAGAAAGTGTTGCCAATTGATGGTCATCAATTATGAGGTGAATCTTGATAAAATTTAAAAAAATCTGCATTTTAAAATCAATGAAATAGAATAGACATTTTGTGACCACTGGGTGAATGTTTGCTGCTCCCACTATCTGTTGGGTTTAGCCAGGGTGCAAATTCTGTTTCTCATATGTACATGGTCAACACAAAAGAAATTATTTTTTGGCCTTTTTTTTAAACAAATAAAGTTTTATTAGAACACAGCCACATCCATGTGTTCACTTAGTATCTATGGATGTTTTTATGCTGTAAAGACAAGGTTAGGCAAAAACAGACAACATGGCCTGCCAAGCCCAAAGTATTTACTCTCAGATCTTTCATAGAGCATGCAGGCTGATACCTAACTGAGTGACAAGTGGCATTTGTCTTACTGTACACTTGCATCATTTCAGAGGGATCCAAAGGGTTACAGTCAGAAGGGATATGTAGATTGGAGTCCAGTGTGGGGTGTATACCTGTAAGCTCGCACTAGAAGCAGGAGGATTTAAAAGTTTGAGGCTAGCTTGGGCTATATGAAAATTGGTCTCAACAAAACAGAACCAAAAAAAAAATATGACATTTACCTTAAGGCTTTTGTGACATCAGGAAGGTTTAAAGAAGGAAATCAAAAATGCAAAAACACTAAGCATTATCTCTAGGCAACAATTTCAATGAACTGGACTCTGTTACAGAGAAAATAAAGGGCAATACAAACACGATTGTCACTTTATGCCAAGTGAGTATTCCTTGTGTTAGTCACAGTATACCTCCTGCTGACTGAATTCTACCTGTCTGATAGGTTGTACCCACCATGTCTGTATATAGGCATCTTTCTTTGAAAAATGCGCAGGAGAGATAAGGAGAACACATCCAAAATTAAGAGAAAGAGGCCAGGAACTGCATTCAGGAGGCATACCCTAGGGTCCGTGTGCCCGGGACTCCGAACTTCAGGGTAATGACAGACCAGTACTTTGGCTGCTTTCTGTCACTATAATTGTCAAAGCTCACTTGCATAGCAGCCTCCATGGCTAGGATCTTGGGAGCACTGTCCCCTTACAAGCGCTTTGTCTCGGCTTGGTGCCGCTCCCTGGCCTTCTCAGGGGGCTCCACTGACCGGTGCTGGTTGTAGTACAGGCCATGGTCGGCATTCACATAGTCATCCAGGCACTCCGTGTCCAGCTGCTGTTGTCACTGCCACTCTTCTTTGTGCCTCTAGGTCTCTGCAAAGTACTGGCAGAGCTAGCTCCTCGATGATTTCCATATAGCTTGGGTCGAATTCTACTTCATTATCTGAATCCGACTCCAGCCTTTCCTCTTTGTGCAGTGCTTCATCATATCTTGAGAATGCCTAGGTTCTGCTGTCATGCATAGGGTGCCCAGGGAAACTCATGCCAGGACATGTGCTGAGCTTGGAAGTTTGAAGGACACCCAACCTCATAAGCATAAGCCCCAGGGAAGAGCTCCATGAGGGGAGAACCATGGAAAAGTGAAATAGGAATTCCTGGACTTTCTTGTAGGCCTCTGGTGGCTTCAGATCCAAACTATTGCATGATGATAATGTTGCTAGTATCTTGCATGTACTGAGTGAGAATACCGAGAATACCAACATGCAGTGGCTCTCCATTTTGATCCCATTGCTGCTATCTCCAATTTCAGAAGTCCACGTGGGCACTTGTGGGCACACAGCTTGCAGATCTCAGGCTGTGGGCAACCATGGGCCTAGTTCTTGGTGGGGCGAGGGAGCACAAATGAATTCTTAATAAGTTCTTGAATGAATGGTATATAGATCTAACAGTATGGTGGTAGTGGCAATGTTTTTCTTGTAATTTTTTTTGGGGGGGGTTGTTTCTTTGTTTTTGAGACAGGATTCAGGATCTCATCATATAGCCCAGTTGGTTTGGAATTTTCTATGTAGACCAGGCAGGCCTTGAAATTCTGCCTCTGTTCCTGCCTCTGCCTCCTGAGTGCTGGGATGGCAGCAGTGTCCCACCTCACCTGGCCCTTAAATCAGCAATGACTGAGAAGAAGTGTCACACAAGGTAGCAATGTTCCCCTCTGATGTCTATTTTGAAGTGACACAATCACTTCTTTGGGAAAAAACCCTGGATGTGGTTATGCACCTACTTCTGTGTGAAATAGGTGAGACTTGAGTTCTAAAGCCAATGTGGGTAATCTGAGGTGTTTAACATAAAAGTAAGATCAGAGAGCAGCTGTGCTTACCTCCCACTCTTCTCTGGCTTTATGTTTTAGTTATTCATTTATTTTTACATTTACTTACTTATTTTGTGTGGAGGCATATGGAGATCACACAACAACTTGTAGGAGTCAGTTATTTCTTTCTTTTAGGTCTCAAGGATCAAATTCAGGTCATCAGGCTTGGCAGCAAGTTCCTTTTACCCATTAGCCATCTTGCTGGCCCATTATCTATTTAAAAGATAGGCAAACTCAGGGAATCTGTTCTTTAGCTATGAGAAAAGTTATTCTATAGTCTTATCAAATCCTATAATGCAGATGCTATTCTGTCCATGGATGTTTACTTTCACTATAGAAAAGATATTTAATGGAATGAGGAAAAGCAGTATCATTGTTCAGATACATACAGAACATAAACCAAAATCTGAAAACAAAGTTCTATTACATTTTATTTACTTGTTTCTGTGTTTATGCAAGTAGCACAGCATGCTGTTGAAGTCAGAGAATAGCTTGTAAGAGTAGGTTCTGAGAATTGAACTCAGGTCTTGGTGCAAGCTCCTTTACTCACTGAGCTATCTCACCACTCCCCAGATTTTTTCTTAGTACTATTAATTTTATAAGATAATATACAAAATACTACATTTCCTCAATATGTTTTCACAACATGTATCATTATAACACCAA
This sequence comes from Lophiomys imhausi, assembly GCA_907164525.1. Lineage (NCBI taxonomy): Eukaryota > Metazoa > Chordata > Mammalia > Rodentia > Muridae > Lophiomys > Lophiomys imhausi. Next base: position 1,286,305 of record CAJQZJ010011617.1, read on the forward strand.
ATCATTACAGTGTATTAGTTACTTCTCTGTTTCTATGACCAAAAGCAATTTAGAAAAGAAACAGTTTGTTTTGGGCTTATGGTTCTAGACTGTTAAAGTCCATAATGGCGGGAGGCATGACAACAGGTAGGAAGCTCTATAATCACCTTTTGACTGTGTATAGGCAACAGAGGGTAATTTGGAAGTGGGACAAAGTTTTGGAATCTCTCTCTCTCTCTCTCTCTCTCTCTCTCCCTCCCTTTCTCTCTGTTGCACAACCTGACAACCTGGTCTCAAACACATCAAGCGATTCTCCCATCTCAGCCTCCCAAGTCTCTTGAGACAATAGGTGCGTGCCACCATGCCTGGCTGGTCCTTGACCTCCTTGGGTCAAGTAATCCTTTGAAAATCTGTTGAAATATGGTGACTCATTCTTCAGGGGCGGGCGTGGGGGGGGGGAGGTTGGCACACATGCTTGCAACATACTGACCTGGGGATTTACACTGGAGTTCTGAAATTTTGTTTTGGGAATTTATAAAATTGCCATGGTCTATATTTCCCAAGTGGGTGACTGAAAGTTGGTTTCCAGAAGGTCCATGGACGCCAACTTTTTAAAAAAGCCTCTTCCACACTTCCTTCAGAACACTAACCAGGCAGAAAGAACCAAAGTTCCAAATCCTTCTGCCCCTATTTCAACTATGCATTAGTTTCAGCAAGATTCACCCCAACAGAATACAAAACAGTACATATAGATCAGAATCCCTTACTCTTCTCTTGATTCTTGCTTATCCCAGTGTATCACCCCCTGAATATCTAGCTAGAGGAGAAGAAATTAGAGTCAATGAGGCAGGTGAGAAAGGGGCCACCTGTACAGTTGAGCTTGTGAATTAGTTAGACACATGCACAAAAGTGAAAAGATTTTGTTTCTAAAATCAGTGAGTGAACTGTAATCGTTTAACCACATCCATTAACTTCTCCTAAAAGACTTTTCAGAATTCCAAAGCTTTATTGGCATGCAAGCCACGTTAAACTCTATTCCTTCTTCCCATTTGGTGTAAGTGCGCCTGGATCAGGTTGTGAATTCTGACAGCCAAGGAACCTGGGTTGCCTAACACGTAAGCCGGAGCTGTTCCCCAAGCTCTGATCTGTCCCTGATCTCACAACTGTAGTAGTAGTCGTGGTGTGGGTGAAGATCTGGTAGCTCCTATGAGACAACCATTAAGAAGCACAGCTCTCTGGGTTTGAGAAAGAGAAAGAACACAGGAAGGGTGGGATCCCCCTACCCCGTAAGATTCATGGGGAAAGATTGCTGTCTGTGTCCTTCAGTTCTACCAAGGTGTCTCTGTTGCTCCATAAATAAAACGTCCCTTCGCTTTTGGAGAGAGCTATAAATGTAACAGGAAAACTGTCCCCAGGGCGTTCTGGTCAGGCAGAGCCCGGGAGCCCAAACAGGTGAGTTCACCACCTAAGATGCAGTAGGCTGCACCCCGCCCTGTCATAACTCTTCAGGGATGGGACTGGTCAGGCGCCGGCGGGCAGGGCAGGACAGACACCAGAAAAGGCAGGACAAAAGGAAGCTAGGGATCGTATCGGGAAACTCACTGCACCTGTCCCTAGGTAGGACTGCACTGCTGCAGCCCAGAGTGTGCTTGGAGTGCGGGGAGTACGGGACCCTTTCCCTGTAGCACGCGTCCGGGTCTGGCCCGGGAAGATTTCAGGACGCGGACAGCGCCCTGACTGCCCAGGGAGGCCACCCAGTCCAACACCCAAGCCCTCGAAGTGAGGTTCACCCCCTGGACAGCGGGGGTTCCGGGGTAACTGGTGCGGGAGACCCTAAAGTCCTCGGCTGCCTTCCTGCAGGTGGCTGGCCGCAGAGGCGGTTTGTTGCCAGCGCCAAGGACTGCGGGACGCGGACCGGCTTTCCAGAGCCGTTGCCACAGGTGGCACCCAAGGCTGCTCCCAGGTGCCCGCTACGGGCTGCTTGTTCGCAGTTCACTTCTAAGTGTCTTCCCTCGTCGCGTCCCCTCCCGGCCGGCAGTCTTCGGGTTCGCAGGCCATGGCAGCGCCGGGCGGCAAGTCGGAGCTGCCGCAGCTCGCCGAATACAGCTGCAGCTACACGGTGTCGAGACCGGTGTACAGCGAACTCGCCTTCCAGCAGCAGCGCGAGCGGCGCCTGCAGGAGCGCAGGACGCTGCGGGACAGCCTGGCGCGGAGTTGCAGGTACCGCGGGCAGCTGGCAGGTGCCGGGGCGACGCGCCTGGGAAAGAGGTGCGCGCCCTGCGGCCAGGGGCTGTGCACCGGCCACATCGCGCTTCTCCTCGCGGGGTTCCGGGACAGAGCTGGCTCCAGGAACCTGGAGCTGGAATTACTGCAACTTTGTCTGCAGAAACTCCTTAGTGGAGAAGCGGGCATCTGGTCACGACACCACTCCAGTTTCACTTATTCTCCTTTTCCCCCTTTTAATGAAACCTAGAGTGTGCCTTGGGGGTCCAGTGGCTCCCTGCTTCCTTCTTATGAAGGTCAAGCTAAGGAAAAACGGTAGGAAAGGGGCTCATCTCAACCGAAAATGGACAAACCTGGCCACACTATGGTCAGGATCGCTTTCAGAGACCTGGAATTAAAGGTAGGAGACAAGTGTTCCAAGTGCTTCAGGAAGCAATGGGATCCCTAGGTATTTCCACCATGTCTCCAAACCCCAGGGAGTCCCAGAACCAAGCACCACAAACTTAAAAAACGGGGCAGAGACTCAGCTAATCGCCAGATTTTTTTCTTATAAAAACACTTCTACTTCCTGAGTGCTGGAACTAAAGGCGTGCACCACTACTGCCCGGCAATTCTTTGATATTTTTAATACATGCATACAGTGCATTTTATTTGGGGGATATTATTTTCTTTTTAAAGGTTTTTTTTTTTGTTGTTGTTGTTGGCTTTTGTTGTTGTTGTTGTTTGAGAATTTTACAGAAAATGTCCGACTTTCCAGTGTGATTTTTTTAAATATAAATCTCATGTATTGGATATTTGTTCTGTTAGTTATCCTTTGGTATTTATAGGGGATTTGTTTTCAGACTCCACCCCACAGATAGCAAAATCCCCAAATTCCCAAGTCCCCTATATATAATAGGTTGATGTTTGCATATAACCCATACATCCACCTGCACAGTTTTAACTATCTCTAGCTTATTTATAATGCTAAAACTATGTAATTGTGCTGTTAGACACTGTCACACTGTAAAGTTTAGGAAATAAGGGGAGAAAAGTATCCTTCATATTTTCTTATTTTTTTTTTTATCTGCAATCAGTTGAATCCACAAAGCCATGTGGTAGATAGAAAGGACCACCATGTATTTTTAGTGTATATCTCCAAGGATTTAAAAATATATAACTATGTCTTATTATCCACATAAAATAATCCCTTAATATCAAACTTGGATTACCTACTAAATTTTGCAATTATTTCACAAATATGATTTTTAAAAATACCTTTAAGAAGTGGAAGTCCTATCTATTGGTATTTTTCTTTTAGTATATAAGTTGCTGCATTTAAAATTGCTAAGTAACAAGGTACAAAGTATAAATTCATCACACTAAAAGTTTTGTTAAAAAAATGGCTCTTAAGCTTGTATTGCCAAAATAGTCCTGTGTTTATTTTTCTTTAAAGAAGGCAAAGCCAATGTTAAGAGCCTAAAATTAATCTTACACAGAGACTCCACACTGGTCATTTTCTGGCTGGGTCAGAAAATGAGTTCTTGTGTAGCGATATTTTCTCAGAGGATTAAAAAGGTGGGCAAGGGGAGGAGACATTTAATCCTGTGTTTCCTAGAGCAGTGCATTTAAAAGGATAGATACAATTCTTGGCAAACAAAAAAACATGGCAAGCGCTTCAGTGTCAGTATTTTCCTCATGGAACCCATTATTTTCTGACTAGTTTTTTTTAAAAACAGCAGAATTTGGTTTATGATGTTGTGATCTGAAACTGGCTATGATCAGACACTGGATCAGACACCCGTTTTCCTGCTCTTTGACAGTTGCTCCAGAAAGAGAGCCTTTGGTGTGCTGAAGGCTCTCCTGCCCATTCTGGACTGGCTCCCCAAATACCGAGTCAAGGAATGGCTACTCAGTGACATCATCTCCGGGGTGAGCACTGGACTCGTGGGTACCCTGCAAGGTAAGATGCTGGTGGATAGGTCTCACGTGATTGGCAGTTACCATCTCCCACAGAGTCATGCCTCCCTACTCTTCTCAGCACAAACCAATGCTCACTTTCCTCTCAAGGCCCTCATCCTTGCTCCAGGGTACCTTAGAGGAAAGAGTTGCCTATCTCCTCCTCTTCCATAAAGATATTTTCCTAGGAAACATTGTTGTTTCGCTGGCTGTGTGGCTCTAGATTATAGGCATGTCCCAAGCCAGACCTTCCCAAAGTTACTGGGCAGGGTACAAAATGAGAAACAAGCAGTGCATCATTATGTATGCACATAACTAAAGTTTGGTGAAGTAATAGTTCTCACTACAAATACTATGCTCTGATAGTCTCTGTTCTGTTCTGATGGTTTTCAAAAACCAGTTCTTTCAGCTCATTAAATTACTTTATTTACATTATTCCCTGGACATTTTGAAAGCACTTTAAGGGAAAGAGAGGAAGTCTCTTAGCCTGGGCCACACATCGAATTCCACAAAGCCTCCAAATTATGACAACAGAACTCATTTATCTGGTATAATTTACAGACCACCTAATGTGTTGCAGACACTAAGAAAACTATCAAGACTAAGATGTGTTGAAAGAGCTCATAGCCCCATGGAAAAATGAATGCTTATAGATCAGTGTGCTGAGGCTGTGGCAGGGAAGATGTCCTCTATCTGGACAGTGTCTATGAGTGTGCCTTACCCACTCTCTTAGAGGACCGGGGAGGGCTTCCTGGAAGGAGAGTGGTCAAAGCTGAGTTCTCCGGAAGGTGACATCCAAGTTTGACAAGCCATGGGAAGGGATGCAGGGTGTGCGGATGTGGGGAAAGCTTGAAAACAGACTACTTAAGAAGGTTGTTAGAAAGGTTAGGCAACAGTGAGCACTAAAGCTGGCTGCGGGGCTCTCCAGAGTGCAGAGCAGGCAGGGCATTCCCACAGAGAAGGAGGAGGGTCTGCAGCCAATGTGGAGCCCCAGGTGGACCCAGTGTGCTCCAGATACCCCAGGTGAGGGGTGGTGTGTGTTCTATACTGGGCTCTAAAGCCTGTAAAATGAGTCAGGCATGGTGGTACACACCTTTGATCCCAGCACTTGGGAAGCAGAGGCAAGTAGGTCTCTGAGCTTGAAGTCAGTCTGATCTACACAGAGAAATCCTGTCTCAAAAAAACCAATAAGTAATAAATAAATGTTGTAAAGTGGCAGCAGCCCAGTACTCCTGGGAAACAGGAGCCTTCTTCTCCAACCCATGACTGCCTAGGCTCTGTCCAGCACAGAGATCAGCACACAGTAGGGGTGGCTCAATCAATATTTAATGAAAAGAACTGAATATCGTTCCTGACAATAAATAATTTTTATACATGAAAAATGTGGGGAGGTATTGGGGGAGTTGGGGTGGTAGGTATTCTCAGGTGTCATAGACAAGTGTGTTAGAAAAATCTACTTTCCCATATGTCAGTGGTAGTGCTTGGCTTTTAAGCATTGGATCCTAGATTTAACTCCCAGTAGGGAGAAAAGAGATAAATTTTGCTTATGAGGAATCAGATATATTTCCTTTCAGTCTTACATGAACTCTGCAAGATAGCAACTCTTACTACAGCCTCTCTAACAAATGAGAAACCTACTAATTCTTGCCCCAGATCTTGGAGTGGATAACTGGTAGTGCTGGGGTTTGAACCCAGTCTAATTCCTACATTCATAAAATGTACACTATAGATCCTTTGTTGATGTTGCTTTGGTTTGGTTTTCAAGACAGGTTTCTCTGTGTAGCCCTGGCTGTCCTGGAACTAGCTTTGTAGATCCACTTGCCTCTGCCTCCTGAGTGCTGGAATTAAAGGCATGAGCCACCACTGCCTGGCTTAGTTCTTCATTTTATAGGTAGCTTGTTTTCCAGAAATAATGCTATAAAGTTATCTTTTCTAGGTAAGTTTCTGGAAGGTTAACTTGGCTCTCTCACACACACTTGCTTATCACTCATGTGCATAATAATGGACTGATTCTGCATGTCAGGTACTCAACCATCACCAACACACACAGACCTTGTGGAGCTCAAGTCCAGTGGTGAAATGGGAATACAACATGATGGGAACTAATTTGGGAATAGAGGTCTATTTTGGATACTATGAATAGTGAAGGCCCAATCAAAGAGGAGAGATTTAAACAGAGCCCAGGGGATGACTGGGAGCCATCTTTGAGGCAGCAGAAAGAAGACTACAGGCTAAAGACGCAGAAGACCGGAGCGCAAACAGAGAGGAATAGGAGAATTCTGGTGTGATGGGGTGTGTGTGGGATGGTGGTCGCTGAGGATGAGATCTGGGCTACGATCAGGCAAGGCCAGGATTTGGGTGAAGAAAGGAGACACTTTCAGGGACCTGATTAAATAATGTCCCCAAGGTACCTCACTGCTTCACCCCAGCCCCACCCCTGAGGATAGGTTTGTCACCTTGAGCTGGATCAGGCAGCACTTAGAGAGTGCTGCAAGACATGAAATATATTCTGCAGCAACAGTCACCATTATGTATTGATAAGTGCAGATGAAAATTAGGCGGCTCTAAGGTGTTGGTTTAAGCAAACTGGGGAGATGGCTATCAATTTGTTAAAATAGCAAAGATTAGCTGTGGAGCAAGTGTGGGGCAGAGAATGAAGATGTTCCTTTGGACATGCTGGGCTGAGATTCTGTGAGATAGTTAATTGTGTGTTCAGACAGAAAAACTGAAGCTGACATTAAGGTCAAGTCAGAGGAAAGGTCTGGGCTAGACAACAAAAACTGTTAAGAAAGTGACACATTGGAGCTGATCGGGTCCACAGCTGGGTGTGCTGGTCTAAGCACACTCTACAAAGGCAGGATGATTATGGTTGCAGGTCAATCTACTGTGTGTAGCACAACTTCTAGTCAAAACACAAGGGCTGGGGATGTAGCTCACTGGCAGACTGCTTCTTGGGCATGTGCAAGACATCAGCATTACAATGTAGTAGTAAAAACCTATACAAAAAGAAAAGAATGTGAATGCCTGTAATCACCAGGAAGAAGGGAAAAGGAAGGCTGCCAAGGAAGAGGAAAAGGCAATTAAGAACTTGAGGAAGCTTGGCTCACAAAGCTGGTTATGAGAGAGAGAGAGAGAGAGAGAGAGAGAGAGAGAGAACCAGAGGAATGAGGGGTTGGAGGCCTAGCCAGAAGGGTGGGGGCAGAAAACACTGAAGGGCTGGTGGTGACAGTAAACAATGGTGAAGGCATATACTTCTGTTAAGAGGTTTCACTCTGAATTGGAAAAAGGGGAAAGGAGGCATGAAAGAAAAAGGCTTTGCTTTTTTTTGAATGAATGAATGAATGAATGAATGAATGCAGGAACTACTAGGACATATTACTGAGCTGTCAGGAATTGCCTGGCAGAAGAGAGAGATCTGTCTAAGGGATAGTGGAGGAACTTTGAGAAGGGAAGTCGTGAGAATTGGAGGAGTTCTGGGATAGAGTGGAAAGTTTACTCCTTAAAGACAAGATTTCCTTGGTTTTCAAAGGAAAATTGCCAGTCACTGTCTGAGGAAGATGAACAGCACACTTGCTGAGGAAATGCAATTGGCTCACCAGGCAGAGCTCAGTGCCTCCTTGGGGTTGGGGATCAGGAAGGTTTTGAGCACTGGTTAGTCTTGGTGCAGCGTCTATCTAAACTGTGTACGTGCTTGAAGGCTGTTCTGGAGCACAGGAATGTTTGGGGGATTTTCCAGGTCCAAGGAAGGAGATGGGGAGAAGAAAAGGGAACATTTGTGAATGGACTGAGCTGGCCCAAGTTGGAAGTGAGGGCAGATGGTACAGTGGTGGGGGCAGAGTAGTTGGTTCATAGTAGAGGTCTTATGAAGATAAAATGATGCCCCAGTAAGGATTCCAGAGAGGGTAGGTTGGTGGAGGGGGTGGCTGCAGGCCATTGCTAGAGAGAGGGAGGCTATCTCGCAGCTGCAGTGATGGCAGATTCTATGACTTGCTAGCTAGCTGGGTCCTGGAAGTGCTGGGAGAGGTAGCTGGAGTTTGCTCAGGGTAGTAGGGTCTTTTGATTTTAGTATGCCAGGCAGTAGTGGCACATGCCTTAAATCCCAGCACGTGGGAGGCAGAGGTAGGCAAATCTCTGAGCTCAGTGTCAACCTGGTCTACAGAGCAAGTTCAAGGACAGTCAGGGCTACATAGAGAAACCCTGTCTCAAAAAACTGGAAGAAAAAGAGAAAAAAAAAAGAAAATAAAAAAAAAAGAAAATAAAAATTCTATTGCGCTATAATGACCTACAAGCCCTTCCACTGGTATCTTCACTCATAGCTATCGGGAGTTTCCTGTCTGGTTTTTACCTTTGATATTTATTTATTTACTTAATACATAATAGGAATTTATTTCTCATAGTTTTTGAAGCTAAGGAGTTTAAGTTCATGGCCTGCCGTGTTGTATCCTTACATGGTGGGAGGCCATCTTTTCAGATGGCTTCAATTTAGCATGCATGCCACCATCCTGTCCAGTCTATGCACCTGCATGGAGTTCACACTTTCAATCGATAGTCTGTTTCTTTACAAACTATATTATTTTAAAAAGTGCTGTACCAAGTTCCTTTGTAATAAAGATAATTATGTTGTACATGAGTAAGTTACCCCTAAACAGATACTGACTGTGCTTGAAAACTGAAAACATCCCTGTTTCCCAGGCATGTTAAGAAGTGTGGGAGGAGGGACACAGAAGAGCAAAGAAGTGAGACAGCACCTCATTCAGGGAACTCTTCTTTTGAGGACCTGAAAACTGTCCATAGGAAACAGGCAGGCTGTGCCTTCTTCCTCCCTGCTCCTTTCCCTGTCTTTTCTATGTAGATCTACTCTCTTTCTGTTCTGTGTTCCTGGGAAAGTTCATTATTACTTCCTTGTAGTAATTAGAGTATTAAAGAAGTGCACCAAAGGGTTGGGGAGAGAGCTTGAGAGCACTTGCTGCCCAAACCGGAGGATCTGAGTTCAAATTCCCTCAGCACCCACGGAAAAAAACAGGATGTGCGGTCATTTTCCTGTAACAGCTGCACTGTGAACGGGCAGGGACAGGAAGACTGCTGCAGCTTGCCGACAGCCAGCCTAGCCAGGTTCAGTGAGAGATGATGCCTTACGGAAATAAAAGAGAGCTACAAGCAGGGCACCTGGTGTCTTCCTTAGCCTCTAGTGTCCTAAACACACATGTGTGCATACATCACACGTATACCACACATCCACACACACATACAAAATTTTCAAAAAATAAATGCAACAATAATATAAGGAGCTAAGTTTGATCCCCAGGGTGCACACTGTAGAGAGAAATGACTCTTGAAGTTCTCTCACCTTTGCATGCATGCTGAGGCACACACACCTACTTCCCTACTGCTTCCACGACACATACACACAAAATAAATTAAAATGTAGCAACTTTTTGAAGTTTTTACTTTACATTGGATTATGTTAGGGAAAGGATTTTATATTACATTAATTCCCTCCCATTGAATTTCATATGCCCCCCCATCTTCCCCCCCCCAAATCCCTCTACAATATAGAATTACCATGTTTAAAGTATAATATAGCTGTTTCCTTATTGGGAGGTATTCATTCAGTAAATAAACTTAAGTGCAAATGGGTTGGGTCATTAACTTTTAAAAATCATTATAAAGTTCTTTATTAATGACTCAAGAGTCAAAGTTCTGAATTTCCATTCCTAAAGTGTGAAGTGTGGAGGGACACTATGTGTTAAGGTATTTTGTCTGCCAAAGTATTTAACTAAGGGAAAGAATATGTCATTATCCTTTTCCAACTCCCATGCCCACTGAATTGTTGTTTTCTCCATAGCGTGAGATTCATGGCCCAGAGGCTGTGTGGCACAGCCCACTGCTGGGTCAGTCTCCCTCACTGGGGTAGAGTTGTCTTGCTTTTTAATCTAACATCTGTTTTTCAGCAAGGAAGGAGAAAGTTGAATGATGGCTGCATCCTTTAGAACACAGAGGGGCACAGCTTCAACCAGAACTCTACACATAAGCAGATATGGGCTTTTGCACTGGGTCAGCCAGATTCTGCAGGAGCTGATTTGATTATTTTCCAACGGATATCATCAGCCAGTGACAGAGTTACTGAGCAGTGGAGTCAGTTCACTTGAGCAGGGCTGGGTGTAGAAATAACCACTACCCCAGCCAAGTCATAGTCCATATGCTAGCATAGCCAAGGTCTGTGTGCAAAATAAGAAAAGCACGCAGGACTGGCTGGTGTTTTGAATCCATAAGCTGAGTATGTCTGTGAAAGCCTTTGTTTGTGTGCTACAAACATGGTGTGATTTTTGTTTGTGACTTTTATTGTGTTGGTTATACCTTTAGGGATGGCTTATGCTCTGCTAGCTGCAGTTCCTGTTGAATATGGCCTCTACTCTGCCTTTTTCCCTGTCCTGACGTATTTTGTCTTTGGAACATCAAGACACATCTCAGTTGGTAATTACAAGCATATTTTACAGCTGTACTTTTTTATTTGTAAAGTGTTTCTGCTATGATATATATACAATGCCTCCAGACCTTTGCCAAGGAGTCCTAGGGGAACCAAATTTCAGTGCCTTGCCTGTTCTCTTTATTAATTAGCAAGGAAGGATTCAGTTTATATGTGTCCCTGCCAGGAATCCTTTCCTGGTAACTTCCATGCCTGTGCTGTAAGGATTCCTCCCAGGAGGAGCTAGTACCCTTCCTATGTACTCACAAAGTGCTCTGGACTGCTTTACTATCACCTACCTTCATGTCACTCTTGTCCTCTCTGAGTCAGGAATGCCTTGAGATATCTACTTTCCAGCTTCTTGGAACAGTATTTCTTAGCTACAGCTAACTATTACACACTTTTCTAATTGTACATAGACACGTTGCGTCTAAATGCCTGTGATTCATTACTGGTTAGTTGACAGATCCTTTTTCCCCAGGCCCTTTCCCCGTGGTCAGTTTAATGGTGGGATCTGTTGTGCTGAGCATGGCTCCAGATGACCACTTTCTTGTACCCAGTGGTAATGGAAGTACATTGAACACGACCACGTTAGACACAGGAACCAGAGATGCGGCAAGAGTATTGATTGCAAGCACCCTCACTCTTCTAGTAGGAATCATACAGGTAACAGACTTCTAAACACAGATGAGTGTGATTCTTATGTCACATAACTAGTTTTAAAATATGGAGACTTAAAGATGCATCTAACTGTAAAACAAACTCCCTGATCTAAAAAAAATTATTTAGAAAATATTTATTATATAGAAAAGTTATTCTAAATAACATTGTTTTAAGTCAGATGCTAAAATAAGTTTGAAACCTTAAACCCTTCAAAAAAATCAGAAACCAGAATCACTTGTCACCGACGTCATAGAAAAGAAAGCAAACAGAACGCAAGTGATTGAACTGAACACAGACAGAGAAGGGGTACAGCAAACATAAGGGGGAAAATTGTTCCAATGAGCTGAGCCAGGAGACCTGAAAGTCACAGAAGTGACATGGTTTTGCTTTTCATAGTACATAGATGGAAATACTTGAATTTTACATTGTATATGGATTTCCAGCTTTAGAGTGGTGGATGGGCAGGAGAGGCAGGGAATTCCCACTTGTTTCCTACAAAAGATTTTGTCCCGCAGGCAGCATTATCAGTGTTTTCACTGTTACACAGCTTAATTTGTTAATATTTCCAGAGAACTGGTCCTTCTCTCCAGCAGTCCTCTAACTTTTTTTCTTTCTTCTTACCCTAGTTGGTATTTGGAGGTTTGCAGATTGGATTCATAGTGAGGTACTTGGCAGACCCTTTGGTTGGCGGATTCACAACCGCTGCAGCCTTCCAAGTGCTGGTCTCACAGCTAAAAATCGTGCTCAATGTTTCAACCAAAAACTACAATGGCATCCTCTCCATTATCTATGTAAGTGCTGTGTATCACTCCGGAAATATCACTGTTCCTTCTCTCTCCAGCTTGAACCTGGAGAGAATCTGTTTTCTCTCCAGACTCACCAAAACACAGTTTTCTGAAAAAAGCAAACAGGATGACATTTGCAAACCATTTTGTAACTGCTCCAAAGCTTTCCCAGATACTATAGCTCTCACAAACATTAAGGGATCTGAAGTAAAATAATGAATAAAGACAGGGCTGAAATGATGTAGACTTGCATTCTGGTCTGACATTGCCTCTGAGAAGCTAAGTGACCACTAGACAAATCATATCATATAGTGGCTGAAAGTTCAGATTTGGAGCTGGGAGGGTCTGGATTCAATTTTGGACTTTGCTGCTTACTAGTCTTATGAACAAATCACCACACCTCAGTTTCCTTCTCTGCAGAATGAGGTTGCAAATAGCATCTTCCTCACTAGATTGCTGGAAGAGAGTAGTTGGATAATTGGCTCATGCCAATAAATGGCGTGTGGCAAGTTCCAGAAAAGTTGTTATTATGAAATTGTTATTTCAAGCCTTGCTTTTTCTTTCTTGTTTTTAAACTTTTTCTTTCTTGTTTTTAAAATGAAATGATTGGAGATATGGCTCTCAAGCCCTTTCTAATTATGAACATCCATAAAATGCATAATGTAAATGTCTCAGCAATTATAAATGAAAAGGAACATTAGATTCAAAGCTGATTCAATGTGCAAAAGAGATGCAAAAGAAGGATTTAGACCATCCGCAATGGATTTGACTTTGATCTGAGTATATGCTCTATATAAAGTACGTTACTGATGCTGGGGACACGGTGAGAATAGTAACATGATGTCACCCTGGCTTGGGGGAATGAAGCTATGCAAAAGTACATAAAGAAAACAGGAGCTGAGGATTTGACTCAGTTGGTAGAGTGCTTGAAGACATACGTAAGACCCTCGGTCAATTCCCATCAGTGGGTGCATGCCAATAATCCTAACAATTGAAAGGCGAAAGCAGGAAGATCAGAAGTTCTGAATTACCTTTATCTACGTTGTGAGTTTAAGCCAATTTGAGCTAAAAGATAAAAAATTAGCATCTGAAAACAATATACTGCCATATACACATTCAAAAGAGTGGGGCTGTCAGAAACATTCTCAGTTTCAGTGCCATAATTCCATATTTACTCCACCAATTACTCCATCTTTCAGCAATCGTTACCAAGTGCTCAGGCTAGCAGTTAGAGTAGATGGAGGAAGAGTAGCACCATGGCTAAAGTCATAATACTTGAATATTAACAGTTAGTTTGACTAATTTCTACTTGTGTGGGCTTGAATAAGTTAAAATGTATTCCTGGGGACTGGAGAGATAGCTCAGCAGTTAAGAGAACTTGTTCTTACCAAAAGCCTGGGTTCATTTCCCAGCACCCAATAATTTGCACCTTTACTTTTAAGGAATGCCTCCCTGAGAGATGACCTACCTAAGACAGATGGCAGCAAAGCAAAGATGCCAGCTCTCTGCCCAGGGTCCTCCCTTACTGGTTCCTTTGAAGAAGACTGGTATCTCAGACACCTCATATTTACAAAGCAAAATGAGTTTTCCTTGAGCCAGCTTTTCTGCTCACTTGGAGAAAATAGCTTTTAGTGTCAAGCTAATCTCTAAACAATATGTACTTGGCCTATGTACTCATTCAGTGGTTTTATTTTCCTATAAAGAATTAATCAGTGACATTTAGATTTCCATATGGAACTTTTTGTTATTTCCTGCAACATTCAGATTAGGGGAAGAACATCACTTAGGATGCTGACTGGGGCCAAAGAAAAGTAATTGAACTTTTTTGGGTTATCAGACTTTGGTTTCAGTAACACTCCTTTCTACAAAAGGCCACCAAATAGCACCTGTGCAATCTCTTTCAGACATAAATTTTATTTATTTTTCTATAAGTGAAAGATAGCATTCACAATTTTCCTTGAAATTTTCTCTAATTTATCCTAAAAATATGGATGCACAAACATAAGAATATAAAAATCACCCATTGTCTTCCCTCTCCAAGTTAATCATCTTTAGTAACTGTGAGTGTATTTTAGAAATTGCATATACATAGTGTTCCTTGTATTAATCAATGCATTTTTATGATTTTAATAATAGCTTTATATTATTTATTTATGCATGTGTATATTTTAGAAGTTTTATGTACCTAATGGTACTTGTATTAGCTAATAGATTTTTATATTTTTTAATAACAACTTATTTATTTGTGTATGTGTGTGTATATGTGTGTGTGTTTTCATGTGTGCTACAGCAAAGGTGTGGAGGTCAGAGAACAGTTTCCAGGAGCCAGTTTTCTCCTTCAGTCATACCGGTCTGAGGATGGAACCCAGACCGCCAGTACACGGCAGTGAGAACCTTAACCCACTGAGTCAGGCATCTTGATTGGCCCATTTTTAAGATTTTTGCGTAAGACTCATATGTGCTGTTTGATGTGATGTGACTGTTCATGTGGGAGAATTGATTTTATGTGTGTATCATATAACATAAGATATATACATCCATTTTCTCTTTACAGACACTAATTGAAATTTTTCAAAATATCGGTGACACCAATATTGCAGATTTCATTGCTGGGTTACTGACCATCATCATCTGTATGGCTGTTAAGGAATTAAATGATCGATTTAAACACAAAATCCCAATCCCTATTCCTATAGAAGTGATTGTGGTAAGTAGAATACATGGTTAAAAATTCAGCACTCAGTAGGTTGACAAGCAAGGAAATGTCAAAGCCAGTGGAGTTGTTTTTTCCCATTTTTTTCTTTTCTTTTATTTCAGACAATAATTGCCACTGCCATTTCCTACGGAGCCAACTTGGAAAAAAATTACAATGCTGGCATTGTTAAGTCCATCCCAAGTGGGTGAGTGTAGCGTTCCTTTCCGATAGCACTAATAAACTAAGGCAGTACTTTGTTTAAATGAAATGTTTTATTACTGGTTTCACTTCACCATTGATAATCTTACTTACATGTAATCTTGAAGAAGCATCATGTGCACCAAGCAGCAGACAAACAGTGCATGTGGAGATCAAGTTCCGGCCATTCCTTAAAGCAGGTTTTACATGCTCCATTTTCTTAAAGTGTGGCAAGACATGTATATTTAGCACCAGGCCCCTGATTAAAATGTATATGTATAATTACAGTGTAATATGAATGTATTTGCAGTTAGCATGGATTGCATTATGAACAGTTACTTTCTAGGATGTCTGCCGTAAATTCTCTACCACATAGTTAACCACAGATAAAAATGTTACCTTTCACACCGATAAATAAGTTGCATTGTTTTCACGTACATTTCATACATATTTAGACATTTTGTGAACTAGAAGAATAAAAGGCCCAGGTTCTTCTGTCACTGTCAACTTGTGTGGCCCTGGGAAAGTTCTTCTGTAAGACAAGGACAATTACACAGCTCAAGCCTCAACTGAAGCTTGTGAAATGGCAGCGAGAGCTCTCATAAAAACAGAGTGGAGTTAAAGGATTGTATTGGGCTACATCGGTACTGATCTTTGTATATTGATACAAAATTAAGATTATATTTGGCCACATTGGTATTGATCTTTGTATATTGATACAAAATTAAGGGTAACGCTTCTTAAAGGTATTGTTTGTAGTAATACTTAAAAATGAAATGTCAAGTTTTGACCTCTCGCTACCAACCGACATAAACTGTTTAGGATAATTAAGAAACGGAAACTAATAGTCATGAAAACGTGTCATTTTGTTAGTTACTATGACAGTCTATCACAGTTATTTTCTAAGCTACTCAGAAATCAAGTTGCTAAGAGACAAGCAATATTTGCTTATCTAAATATAAGAGATAGATAGGGCATCTTCAAAAACCTCAAGAGATCTGCAGAATATGGCATTCAAAGATGTTTTCTTAACTTAAGATTTTTTGATATCGAGACATGTCAGCTCCTGACAGCACCCCCTATATTACTCCAAGTAGAAGATGAGCATCGAAGAATCTCCAGTGGGAGATGATTAAATTGGTGGTAAGCCATTCTCTTGGCAAGAAAAACCACTTGCTTCAACTGTAGACAGACTTCTGTCCAAAAAGGACAAAACTTGGAAGCAGGTAAGTCGACAGCCTAGCTCTGCCAAGACAGGGTAGGTAAGTCCTTCATAATTCCTGCTCTACAACCAATGTCTGTCAGAGAAATGGGGCCAAATGGCTGAAGATTGATGCTGTAATGTATGGAGAGAAAATGGGAACTGTCCAGGCAGCCACTGGTATGTCATTTTTTAGTTTTGGAAGCTGCAGGCCCTGCACTTCCTATATAATCAGATATATTTACCCCTCTCAGGTCTCTGAGGTGGTTGAAGAATAGATAGCTAGAGTCTCATAGTTAAATTTTGAGTTGTTTAGGAATCAAGAGGGTGTTCTGGATCTAAGAAGATATGTTTAAAATTATGAGGCAAGTTAGTATGAAAGCTGAGTTAGATATAGAACTTTAAACTCATGGAGATGGTTAGATAGTAGAATGTTAAAGTCAGGTGCCAAATACATATGGACTGGACATTGGGAATGTATGATAAGCCATATAACTCTTATAATTGTGGCCTATTTATTTCTGTTGTTTTGTATTGTATTTATAGTTATAAGAAAAAGAACCATTATTTGGACTGAAAGGGAGAGCGGTTGGGGGGAACAATAAATACCTTAAACTAAAAAAAAAAAAAAAAAAAAAGAAGGGAAGAGGATGGTGGGGCTGAGGGGGAGGAGGGTGGAAGGGTGGGACTGGAGGGGGGAGTAGGGAGGGGATTGTGATTGAGATGTAACTTGAAGAAATAAAAAATAAATTATTAAAAAAAAAAAAAAACAGAGTGGAGAAGTGGCTCACACTACAGCTAGAGCTCTCATAAAAACAGAGTGGAGAAGTGGCTCACACTACAGTCAAGAGGAAGCCCACATGTTTGCCACATCTGTAATACTAACTGCAGCATTTGTCAGCAGACTTGGGGGTCAATGAATAAGCAGTAGTGTCTCTGCCTTTCAAATAATGGGGGGCCCTAAATTGTCTTAGATTTTCTATGCTTGTAATGGAAACTATTCAGTGTTTCCATGGCAAATAATCTTCTCACTTGAGTTAATATTTTACAATTTTTAAAATACAAATTTAAAGATATTTTAAAACAACTGGTCCAAGAAGCTTATATTCCATATTACCCGTTCCAGTGTTACAAATGTACCCTTTGGTAACTAACACCTTTGACCCGTTTTAACACAAATTCCAGCTTTCCACCTCAAACCTATAGAGTCAGGCTGTCCATAGGGGGCCTGAAAATGATTCTTTTTCAAAAGTGTCCCAAGTGATTCTTCTGATCAGGTAAATTTGAGAAATTCTATACTAGGAGATTAACACTGGGTTGTAAAGGCTAATGCTAGAAGAAATGTAGTGATGAAAGTTGCAATGAAGCTTGGGTTGCTGAATTTCCACCCTAAAGACTGGATTGCTTTGTAGTTACAAATGCTAACGTAGAAATGTGTAAATGTGGATCTCTTTTCTTATGCACAGGCCAGAGGTGGTCTGCAGCAGTGCCTGCTCTATGAATCCCTGCTTCAGTGTTTGCTGCGGGTACTCACTTTTCTGGTGCTTGGAAGAACTCTCATGGCCATTCACCCGTGCAGGATCTTTAGCCTCCTGTCCTTGCATCTAGTCAAGCTTAGCCTCTGATTGCTAACTTAAGTCTAGGGGGGCCCTTCATGGTAGTGACCCTATTGGTGGCATTCAGCTCTGCCTCCCCAGCGTCACATCTACTTTACAGAGGGCTTTCTGAAAACTCACTGAAGGAATAGACTCCTAAGTCCACATCACTGCACGTAAACCACAAGAAAGGTGCTGGATATCTAATAGTACTTGGTGGCCAGACACAATTCTAATGATATTAACACATTGACAAAAGAAAAGATGGCATGGAAAGATGAGAAAGCAGAGTGGGAAGGAAAATGTTCTAGGGGCTGAGGACAGCACCAGAGAAGGGAAAGGAACCTCCTTCCTGCTTCTCCAGTCAGATTGCACCTGGCAGCTTCCTTTTATCTCACTGAGGATCAGGATAATATTCAGTGTCCTCCCCCACCCCCCAGCGCCCCACTCCCTGGAGCAATCTCCCATTGCATAGCCCCGAATAGGTTTGTCTGTTCTCCCCATTTATTTATTTATGTCATTGTGAACTCATGAGTGTTATGTCATACTCTGAGTTATACTTTCATGCCACTTTTTGGTTGATCATGTTGTCTATCTGGGGCCATTTAAGGCTCTTCGGATTAGCTCTATGTCCCACTGTACATATTTCAGTTAAGGCAGGCTGTTTGCTTTGGCTTTTAGAGCACTGCCTTACTTTATGTACTCTGATACTCAAAGATGATCTTGAATTTTTCTTGCCTCAGTATATTTCCATCAAAATATTTCAGTTAGCCTTGTGGTTCTCCTGCTATCGTGAATGTCTTGGTTCTTGATTGAAGATATAGCTGTGCTTATCTTTTGGAGACCAAGATTCCCATCAGATGGCTGTAAAGAAATACATGATGTTATTTTCTTGACATTTATCATTCCTACAAATGAACTTATTCCACAAACAATATTTCAGATACTTATGCTCATCACTTACTGTAAGACCTACCATGTGGTAGGCAGTGTGCTGCATGTCCAGTGGGTAGTTCCCAGTCTAGTGAGGACACAGCCATCCTCCAGGAATAAGTGCTGTGGTGGAGGTAAGCTTGATATGCATTAGAAGGAGGACAGCTTCTTGATATTTTGAGGGTGATATTAATCAGTCAAATAAAACAGGAAGCATTCAGTAAGGCAGAGTGGTTACACGGAAAGGTTCGGATGCTTGAATAAAAAATAAAACAAAGAGTGTGGCACTTTGGAGGTACAAGAAGGAGTTCATGGCAACTGGAGCATAAGATAAGTTAGAGGCAGTAAGGAGAGGTGAGCAGCAGCCTGGAAACCACCAAGAAAGGCTGACTATCTTTGTGTCTATCTTAGCATTTTCGAGGCACTATTGGAGGGTTTTAAAGCATGAGAGTGACTACTTTTGTTAGCACTGTAGACAGTGAATTAAAGCAGCTAAGCAACTACATGACGAATCCACTCCAGTAATGTAAGAGATAAGGGGAGTGGACACAGCGATGAAATAGAATGTAGAGACTGGGCAGGAGAAAAGGAAGTAGGCTGAGCAAACCTTATCAACAGATGGATGTGAGGTTGAGAGGGCTGGTGAACAATAGTGTGGCTTTGTCCTCCTCTCTGCTCCCTCTTGGTTAAAACACACAACCTAACTTTGTTTAATTAGTATCTTAGTGTCCCAAAGGGAGTCACTCAAACTCTCCCACCAGTCACAGCCTGCCTCTCTACTGATGCAGCTGATCCTCATCCCACAGTCCTCAGTGTGTCTGAGTGTCTCATTTATTTCAACTATGTGGGTTTTTTTTTTTTTGGCCCATTTGGGCCACTGTTCCCCATCCTCATGTCTTCAGGATATGTGCTCATATGCTCCCTTCCCTTCATTGGGTCCAACTGGTTTGGCTAGGGCTAATAGGCCCATGTATTTTAGGAAGTGTTATGTCAGGTAATAGAAGATATTCTTAATTGGGTCATTAGGAGATGTCCAAAGAGGGCCTCCACCAATTGACTTTGGACAAAAGGTTGACACCATTGAAGTCCAGTGAAAAATTACAAGTAGCGATGGGAATGTGTCAGGTTAGGTTCTTCCAGCCTAGGCTGAGCACCACTAGTAGCAAGAAACTAACTAGTTACAAAATAATATCCCATTAAATTTCATGAGAAGAGGGCACAGTCCTCCTATGACAGCCAATGAAATACATTTAGTAGATTTAAACAACAGGGCCAAGTCATAAAGTCAGTGAATGACTGAAGTCCTTTGATTTCATACCTCACAATTTGCAACCCCAGTAATCAAGGATTGGGTAATATTTATAGAATACCACAGTCATGGAAGCAGAGAGCATCATGCTATTATCAAAATGAAAACCTTTTCAGGGTTTAGCTCTGATACAGCCCTAGTTATCTGAAGTAGGCTTGACTAGGTCTTGGAAGTGTCCTATTAAGTGAACTCTAAGGTCAGCTCTAGACTAGCAGGTGATGTTATAATGGTGTGAGTTGAGTTTCTTACACGCTGTCTACAACTGGGTCCATTCCAGAGCCTACACATATGACTGAAGGGAGAGTAGAGGAGAAGTCTGAAAATTAACCCTGTTGGGGAAGTCTCCACAACAATGGAGTCTGGCAGCTCTTGCTACCCAACTATCCAACCTCTAACATGGACCCACTAAGACTTCACTCATTGGGTTGCAGTTCTCATATGATAATGAGAGCGACAGGGTCATCAGAACCCTGGGATGCTAACCAGTTCAAAACTTCTCTACAGCTTGTTGCTAAGACTCCAATTCCTACTTTACTCGGTTATGAGTGTCACAGTTGGGAGATTTTTTTTTAATGGATGGAGACTTTTGGGATCACACAATATGGGCATTCTATGGGTAAATGAAACTCTTCCTCCAAACTTTTACATTTGGGGACAAATCTCATAGTCATGAGTTTATATGTCTATTTTTAATAGCTTATGGAAAAGCTCTGGCTTTATTAGTCTGTAGAAACACAATCATTGAATTATCGTAGTAACTGTGCAGGGTGATTATAGTTTCATACATCTAATTTGGAGTGATGGTTTTGCCCTCTTAGAATTAAGATTCTTAAATGTCATGGCTCTTTAGAAATTTCTGCTGGGCTCTTTTAGTATATGTGTGTGTGTGTGTGTGTGTGTGTGTGTGTGTGTGTGTGTGTGTGT
>CAJQZJ010011617.1:1307223-1392434 GCA_907164525.1 Lophiomys imhausi
GTGTGTGTGTGTGTGTGTGTGTGTGTGTGTGTGTGTGTGTGTGTGTGCATATATTGTCTCCTCAACAGACTTTACATCTCTTCTCACAGATTAAATTTTATAACATGCCTGGAACCTTTTGTATTGTCAAAGACCTTGAAGGTGATATTGTGTGAGGAAAAATGTTACGTGTAACATGACATGGATGGAGTTGTATTAAAGAATCCATAATGACATATTTGTTCATGTCAGAGGTATAAAAACCAAAACCAAAAAAGCAGCCAGTGAGCTAGCACTGACTTCTGGTTAGAAACAAGAAAAGCAGATGTCCCTACTGATACATCTCATGTGCTTTTGTTTTCTTGGGCCATATCCTTTTTGTGCTTACCACATGACTGAGTGGACACAACATTTGGTAAGGTTGGGGAAAGGTTATCAGATCTTCACAATAATTTTTCACTAACCAGGTTCTTGCCTCCTGCACTTCCATCCGTGGGCCTGTTTTCCGACATGCTGGCTGCTTCTTTTTCCATTGCGGTGGTGGCTTATGCTATTGCAGTGTCTGTAGGAAAAGTCTACGCCACCAAGCATGACTATATCATTGATGGAAACCAGGTATGGTCACCTATTTGTTGAATTTGCTGAATTTATAAGGCTGAAAACAAGTAAAGGAAACATAACTGTGGGAGATTTTAGTTTCACCTAAGGAAAGTATTAATTTCCTTCACTGGTCTTTATTGACTTGATTTTTCTCTTGTTCTTGTCAATTAAAACTTATTTTTGAAATATGCATGCTAAGTCACCTTGCTTCTTAAGAAATAAACTAAAGTAACACTGTCTTGGTTAGGGTTTCTATTGCTGCTATAAAACACCATGACCAAAAGCAACCTGGTAAAGAAAGGGTTAGTCAGAACAGGAACTCAAGGCAGGAACCTGGAGGCAGGAGCTGATGTAGAAGCCTTGGAGGGGTGCTGCTTACTAGCTTGCTCCTCATGGCTTACTCAGCCTGCTTTCTTTTAGCACTCAGGACCACCAGCCTAGGAGTGTCACAGCTACAGTGAGCTGAACCCTCCAATTAACCATAAGTAAAAAAAAAAAAAAAAAAAACCTCCACAAGCCAGGTAGCCATGGTGCATGTCTTCAATCCAAGCACTTAGGAGGTAAAAACAGGTGAGTCTCTGAGTTCAAGGCCAGCCTTGTCTACAGAGCAATTTCTAGGATAGCCAGGGCTACACAAACAAACCTTGTCTGGAAAAACCAACCAACCAACCTACCAAACAAACAAAAACAACAGCAAAACAAAAATTTTTTAAAAAGAAAGAAAGGGACTGGAGAAATGGCTCAGAGGTTAAGAGCACTGGCTGCCTTTCCATAGGTCCTGAGTTCAATTCCCAGAAACCACATGGTGGCTCACAACCATCTGTAATGGAATCTAATATCCTATTCTGGTGTGCATGAAAACAGAGCACTAATTTCCATAAAATAAAAGTAAATTTATAAAAAGAAAGAAAGGGAAAGAAAAGAAAAAAAAAAGCTTACAAGTTTGGTCACAGGCCAAATCTAGTGGGGCTGTTTTCTCAATTTAGGTTCCTTCTTCCAAAATGACTCTAGTATTTAGTTGACATAAAAGTATCCAGTATACACACTAATTAAAAAAAAAGTTAATTCAGTTAGGTCAAAAGCCATACAACAGTTAACTATTAAGTTAAACAGAGCTTTCCATGTGGCCAAGTAACTCTTGGTAATTTGTTTCCATTTTAAGCTATTATTGTGGGTATGCACATGATGTGTGTGGACATGTGTGCCACAGAACATGTGTGAAGGTCAAGAGACAGCTTTGTGGAATCATGTCTCTCTTTTCCCCTTTATGTGGGTTCTGAGACCTGAACTCGTGTCCCCAGGTTTTCGTGGCAAGCCCCTGTCCCCACTGAGCCATCCTGGTGGGCACTTGATGGGGGTCTAGCGAGCCCTCTCTCTACAGCATCACTAGTGCCCAGTCTCTCCCTTAGGAATTCATTGCTTTTGGGATAAGCAATGTCTTCTCTGGATTTTTCTCCTGTTTTGTGGCTACCACTGCTCTGTCTCGAACGGCTGTCCAGGAGAGCACCGGGGGAAAGACACAGGTACGTGGTGACCATGGGGTGACACAGGGTCAGCAGGGAAAGGGAAGGAAATGGCGGCTCATGGAGCCTTCCACAGGCTTGAACAGGACAATTTTTAGCCTGCGAAGAGGGACTTGTGTTTTCTAATCTGATTCTACTTGGGCCTCATCTCTTTGACCTGCCCAACCCTTATCAAAAACTTCTTAAAAAGCAACACTTATGGGTTCCTGAAGTCACGGTTGCCAAATTCTTATGTGTCAGTGTGCACCTGGCCGATAACTACACTCACCTGATTAACCAGGGACAGTCACAGGCATACGCACAGAAGAGATGATGCTTGTCAGTTTGTTTTCTAGGGAGAGCAAGAGCCTGGTAGAAACATTTCCCAGAGCTAAGTGTGGTGGCACAGGCCAGTGATTCCAGCTATTTGGGAGATGGAGGCAGGATTGATCCCAAGTACAAGAAATCTCTGCTTGGGCTACAGAATGAATCTGAGCCCAGCTAAGACAATGTTGTCAGGCTTTGTCTCAAAAGCAAAAGGGAGGGGGAGGCTGATGCCACAATTCAGCAGAAGGCTTTCTCTGCATGTGTGAGACCCTGAGTCCAATCTCCAATATCACAGTAGGAAAATAAAGCTCTTTGGAGCTTGCAAGTTGTTACATACATACATACATACATACATACATACATACATACATACATACATACATACATTTAAATTTGTTTGTGTGGATGTGTTTACCTGCATGTATATATAAGAGCACCACGTATATGCAGTGGCCTGGGAGGCCAGGAGTGGACATTGGATCCCCTGGAGCTGGAGGATGTCTGTGAGCCACCATGTGGGTGCTGGGAATGGAACCTAGGTGCTGGGGAAGAGCAGCCAGTGCTCTTAAGCACTGAGCCGTCTCCCCAGTCCTGAATGATTGTACTTTCTACTCATATTTCCTTCTCAAAAGTCAGGAACTTCCCCAGAGGCTTTTAGTCCAGACCAACGATTTGTTAGACAAGAATTTTTTGTTGTAATATTTTGGCATTTCCTCTTATAATATTTCTGTTCTTGAAGTTCTGATTATGGATTTAATTTTGCCTCTTAAATACAGCTTTTGGTTGTTGCTTTCACAAGGTGACCATAAAACCAGTACCACATTTAACCTCTGGAAAGTTTCTCCTGAGGTGTATTAAAAAGCTCAGGAAATGCTCTCAAAGTCTGTTTCAAAGCAGACTCAGATCCACACAGACCAAAGCGAAGCCTTGGACTAGAACCGAGTGTCTGTCAAACATCAGAAGGCTTTAGCTTCCTGACATAGTAAAGATCATTATTTAGAAACACCGCCCCCCCTCCCCGACAAAAGCCCTAGACTGTAAAGTAGAATAAACCTGAATGCTGTAAAATACACACAGTTTTCAAGGGTTTTGTTAAAGCAGAGACGTAAGAATGAAAGCAAATACTGAGAAAGCAATGACTCCAGCAGTGCCTTGCCTAGGGAGAACTCTAAATGTTCTTGCAACATGTTGGATGTCTGCACAGCACGGATGACGTTACCGTGGTACAGGTGGTATCATCATAGTAGAGATGACATCACCATATAGGTGTGATGTTCCTCTCCTATTGAAATGGCCTCTCCCTTTTTTTTTGCCATCATTGAAGCAAAATTTTATTTTAATCCTTAAAGTTTTTCTTTAAAAAAAAAAAAGCCTTTTGAAATTATTTCTAGTCTGGAGGAAACAGGTAAAAGAACCAAGAAGCGAAAGCAGGGCTCTGTCACTAAGAGGAAGTGTGGTCAGAGCTCAATCCCAAAGCTGTGCCTGATGTATGCCTAAGCTCTTAGCATCTGGAACTCCTGCCGCTTGCATGAGTAGTGGGAGCTGACAAGCTTCCCAGGACACATGGTCCCGAATGGGTGCAGCCAGATCCTGAGCTACTGATGGCCATTCCCCTGCTGTTATCTCCAGACCCAAACAAGGCATGGGCTGGCTGCCCTAGTAATAATGTCCATGTAAAGTGACCTCCTTGGCAAAGGGCTCAGGGATAATAGTGTTCTGGTAAGTTAATATCCTCTGCTACACACTGGCCTGTATTATATTTAGGAGGGAATGATGCCAGGAGTTCAGCACTGAAGGAGGAAACAAGGCAGGGACAGCTTGATATTTAATTACTGAGAAGCATATTAAGTTCTAGGGTTAAAAGTCTAAGACCTTGGACTGATATCCAGGGACCCGTGACCAAACAAACCATCAAGTCCTCTTGAGTGGTTTCTCATATTTTATCTTAGAGCCTCCACTTCACCATGAATGGGAATTCTAGTTATATCCACCTTGAAGGTATGCTAAGAGGATTAAATGAGACAATGTAAAGTGTTAGTATACATTGACTACTAAATGATTATTCTACACCTTGAGGGAGGAATGGTCTCTCAGCATCTGTCACACATGTGCTGGGCCTGGCACCTATGGTACCAATATACAGTTGTTGAAGAGCAAATAGAACGAGTATTGGTGGGTTTTACCTGTTTTCTATGCTACAGACTGTAGAAGAGCTAAACCTTCCTTCCTGCTTTCTCTCACCGCTACACTGACTTCTGCTGGCTCAGAAAAAAGTAATTCTTAATACAAATTACTCCGTAGCTCTAGCTACCCTCTCACTTAACAATAATTAATTTGCCAGGAATTGAATCTTCTCAAAGGTATTAAAGTCTACGTTTTCCCACAAACTAACCTTATACAGTAAATTCAAGTAATTAATCCCTTAAAGGTTTTAACATTGTGATCAAAATTAGCCTTGACTCTGTAATTAGAGACTTATTATCACATATCCTTGGTGAATGGGTGGCCAAGATCCTGCTCTAAGCTGTGCAGATAGTTGTCCCTGTCTCCAATATACCTCTTGCCAATTCATAAGCCCCTTAACCTTAGTAAGATGCAAGTTGTTCAGTAAATACTGATCAAGGAGTAGGATGAGATGGGAGACATGAAGGAGGAGGGAGGGAAGGAATGGAGAAGGATGTTAGTTAGCTTCTTAGACAGAAGAGGAAACTGTCCACCATGGAGCTGGGAACCTGGGCCATGGAGCCAGAAGATTATAGAAACAGGAAGTTAGACATGCAAAGTGAGATTTTTTTTTTTTTTGTTTTTCGAGACAGGGTTTCTCTGTGTAGCCCTGGCTGTCCTGGACTCACTTTGTAGACCAGGCTGGCCTCGAACTCGCAAAGATCCGCCTGCCTCTGCCTCCCAAGTGCTGGGACTAAAGGCGTGCGCCACCACTGCCCGGCTGCAAAGTGAAATTTTTAAGATCAATATATTTATAATATTGCCCAGGCTGACCCATATCTAAACATGAATAACCAGTACGCCGGATGGAATGAATGTTTTCGGTTAGGTTTCCAAAATTTCCTCTGACATTTGCTGTGTGTCTGCTGGACACCACCTATGGGGCCATGCTTGTTCATCTCGCCCATTCCTTTCTCTGACCAGTCTGCTTCTGGATCCCTGTCTCTTCTCCTTTGTTTCAGAGTTTCTAGTCTTCAGCTCAGCCATGCCTTACGCTGTCTCAGCAGAGAATTCATTGGCCAAACCAACTGATCAAACCAGGAATAGTCCCCACCCCCTCAGCCTCTCTCCTAACTATTTATGGATCTTAGCAGAACTTTTTTTGCCAGCGAAGGTAAAGTTTCTGAGCTTCCTTTACCCCATGATTGATCCATGCTGCAGCTAGTGTTTGGAACCTGTGCCTACAACTGTTGGAGGAGATTGGAGCTATGGTCTTGGTGTGCCAATGTGACACTGTGAGATATTGCAATAAGATGGGTTAATTTATTTTCTCTGGGTTGTTCATGGAAATTATGAACTACAGGTACAACAGTTGTTAGAGTAACTAGTATGGCTGCTGCTTGCAGAATGCAGAAGAGTCTAATAAATGCCATAAGGATTCATTCCCAAGAATGTGACAGTCATCTATATTATTGGAGAAGTCAGGAGGGTCTATGTCTCATAGCATGGCAAACAACCAGAAGGTTGACCTCCTGTATAGACACCAATAGCTAATAGCCACTCAAATGAAATTCAAAACAAACTAGCTTTACTTTAACAGGTTTAGTTTTCATAATTTCTTTATAATTTCAACAATACTTGGTATATACTGTCCTGCCCCTCCCCCCAGTTTGGCATGAGTTTAGCAAACAATGCTCATTTCTCTATGCTGAGCAGAAAGGGAGAGGTGAGAAAGTACTGAATGTGTCTGTGTGCAGACTCCTACAGACATCTGTGTGAGCAGGTGTGCCCATCTCATGGAAAGTGTCTTTCAGGTTGCTGGCATCATCTCAGCTGGGATTGTGATGGTTGCCATCGTTGCCCTGGGGAAACTTCTGGAACCCTTGCAGAAGGTAAGACCCTTCTTTTCTGTGCACTAATATCTCTTTGCCAGACTGTTATCAGAGAAATAGCAGGAGATTAGAAATCAACACACAGAAACCATTGCCTTGAATAACACAGCCTTCCCTGTCTCTGTACAGTCAGTCTTGGCAGCTGTTGTCATTGCCAACCTGAAAGGGATGTTTATGCAGGTGTGTGATGTTCCTCGTCTGTGGAAGCAAAATAAGACTGATGCTGTAAGTCACCTATCTCACAAGTTTCTTTAAATAAGGCTCAGTTCTTTGATGCACCTGTCACACCACTATGTCTGCTTCCTAAGTCTAGCCTGAATATTGGGAACTCCAGAGCAGAATTAGGGTAGTGTGGAGAAGCCAAAGCCTTGATGTCTTCTATGTCCTAGATCTCTGGGAAGATTCATTTCAAGTCACTTGATTGTTATCTGATGAACTAATATAAATCTTTTTCTTTCCTTTCCCCTCTAGGTTATCTGGGTGTTTACATGCATAATGTCCATAATTCTGGGACTGGACCTGGGTTTATTAGCTGGCCTTTTATTTGGATTACTGACTGTAGTCCTGAGAGTTCAGTTGTACGTATTAAAATAAACAAACATCTCCCCCCAAAAAAACCCAAAAAACAAAATCCAGGCATCACAGCCTGAAGTTTCCTAGGTTGTTTTCATTAAATAGAGGCACTATTTCTTCTTATATATTTTATATTGTATGAGTGTATGAATCACACACACAACACTTCACACTGTTGACTAGGTCTCATTAGTCTCACTCTGCAGGTAAGAAAGTTTAAGCTCAGAAAGCTTAAAGATCTCTCTTAATGCTTCCAGTTACTAACTGGCAGAGCTAGGACTTAAATCCCAATCTTACTCCCAAATCTGTGCTGTTACTCATATGCTCCACTCTGCCCTCCTTTGGTTGTGGTAAAGTGAAGGATACATACATGAATCAGCCCAAGCCTGAACTTGCTTTGTTTAAATCATGGTTAAGTCATATGAGCATTACAGGCCCTGGGCACCAGGTACAGAACAAGTCAGCTCCCCAATACATTCTCACTCATTAAACTTTTGAAAGCTAGTAACTCATTACACAACTGGGAGCTTTAAAATGGTTATTACAGTCAAGATTCATTCAAATCTGACAAATGAGGCACATACCCAGTTATGTGAAGTAAATAAGATTAGTTCATATACTCAGTGGAAGCAGCAGAGCTGAGTCATACGGTGGAAATAGCCTATGAGGGCAAGCAAGGCAAGCTGAAGGCAGTTTAAATAGTTGGTGACAGTTTTGTTGTGACTTTGGTTTTAGTTATGTGTTCTTCTGGGCTTAGAAGAACACATAGCCTCTGCCCCTTTTAGTTTTTTCCTTGCCCTTTGAGATGTCTGCCTGTAGTGTTTTCGTTTCTTTTAAAACCCAGTTATGTTATGTGAATGTATTTTTGTTTTAATCCCAGGTGTTGGGTAAGAGGCTACTTCACAGCAGGGGACTATGATTTGCCTCAGATTTGCCTATGATTGCACTAGCAGATTGTTTGATTCTGGATAGAATATTTAACCCTGGAGAGGGTATAAATGGGAGAGCCTCAAAGAGGGCCTGTGGTAGTTGCTGTTCCCCCGATGCTGCTGGTTCATCCTGCTGCTGTGTTTGCTATTGTTGGATTGCTGGTTGGCTATACTGTTGGATATTCTGCCGATGACAATTGGACTTGCCTCAAGGAACTCTACATCCCTAATCAGCAGGAAGTAGCTTATAGAGGTCTACATCCCCTTTCCCCTTAACCTTCTTTCTCTCCTACCTAGTGTTAAAGGGTTGAAAGGGATTAGGGTGGAATAAGGGTTGGAATGGTGGTAGGTATAAGAACCCAATGAAGTAGTAAAATAGCAACCAAAAAAAAAAAACAAAAAAACAAAAATCTACAAGGGGCACCCAACATGGGGCATCCATCACTTGTATGGCCCCAAACTGTTTTTGCTCAAAACTATTTATTTAGTATGTTTGAGCCATGAAAATCTAAACTATACATATGAATTAATATAGGTGCTTTAAACTTTTAAAACATTTTGTAATAATATACATTTTAAGCCATATCCACTATTTTTTACCAGACAGGAAAAATTGAAATCCATAAATACGTACAAAGAAAAATATAACTAACAACTTCAGTGTTCCATTTTCCAATTTGTGATTCTTAAGGTTGATTATTTATCACATAATTTTAAAAATCCGCGTCCATCATGTGGCGCTTCTCTCCTGCACAGTGTTGTCTTTTAAGTTAAGACAGAACTCCTTCCCTTTCTCTCAAGTGGGAGTCTAGAAACTTCTTTCCTAGTGGCTCTGGCAGCAGGTGTTTCTTCTGACGTGGCCTTGCACCCCTTTGAGTACAGGTACTTCCAATTTCTCTTCAGGTTCATACTGCAGCTTTACTTTACCTAGCTTAGCTCTCAGTTTCATATTTTCACTTTCTGAAAGCTGCAGGTTCTTTTATTTACAGTTTCCACTCAATATCCAGGGCTTGCTGGCCCTCAAATATTGCCTTCATTCTCTGTATGGAAAGTTTGCCTTTTGTATCCTCATTTTCTTTGTTCAGTTTAGCAAACTTTAGCTAAAGTAAATCTACTCAATAGTTGCTGTTTCCTAGATGTGGCTAATATGGAAGGTTTAGATTTCATACTTCCATATTAGCTCTTAAATTTCTCCAGATTAATAATTTTACCTAAAAGGTGTTTTATTTCACCATTTTTCTATTCAAACATGGCAAAGAACCATCCCTGCTGTTTAAGTTCAATCCCCTCATCCTCAGCAATGGGTAGATTTGTAACCTCATTTTGTCCATTTGCTTTCTGGTTAATGCATTTTGCTTCTTCATTGACTAACATTTCATCAAGTTGAGCCTGTTGTTCCAATGCAACCCTTCCATCTTCCACCTCTGCCAACAGTTTCCTTTACTGTTGGGATCCAAGAGTTGCTGAAGATCTTGATTTTCTATTCGAGCTTTCTCCAAGGCATTATAATAAGATACTACCTCCTTGTCTCCATCCTCTTTTTCATTAAGCCTCTCTACCTGGTGCAGTAAGGAAGTATTGAAACATTCTAGTTGCTCTTGTTTATGTCACAGTTCACTCTTCTTTGAGGGCATTCTTCATAACTTCCACTTCAGTTAGCTTGATTTGAAGAATCAGCACCTCCAAAGACATGCTATTGAGCACACACTGCTCAGACATTAGCTGGGGTTCTTTCGATTTGTGAGAGAAGTCCCCACCCCGCCCCGGGGATGCAGCTTCTGCCTCGGCTGCTTTCTATGGTCCTCCCTTCATCTAATTCCACTTTCAGTTTTCCTAACTTATTTTTCAGGTTATTCACTTTCTACTTGTGGCTTCTGTTTGGCTGCATTTCTAACTGTTCCAGCTGGGTGGTCCGTTGTTGTTTGACAGTTTCACATTCACAGTTCAAATGTTCTAACATTTGACTCTTGAGCTCAACTTCTCTTTGAAGGGCATACTTCTCTTAAAATTATCAGTTGTGGTCATCGTTTCTTCGTGATATTTATCCAACTGACTCTGCAATTCAGTTTGCCTCTTTTATAGCTGTAAGTCATACTGTGTGGCTTTCAGTCGCTCCATTTCACACTCTTTGAACTTGTTTAGAAGATCCGTGATATCTGCCTCCATGTTTTCTATTTTCAACCTACTCTCTCCTCATGTCTCCTGGCTGCTAAGCAAGCACCTTGTTTTTTTTTTTTTTTTTTTTTTTTTTTTTTTCTTTTTGAGTATCATTTAGTTATGTGTCCTCCTGGGCTTGGGGGAGCACAGCCTCTCCCCCTTCTAGTATTTTCCTTGCCTTTCCAGATATCTGCCCTCTTCTTTGCCTGGGCAGTGATGGAAGAAGACAGTTGGAAAACCATCAACATAGATATCTCCAGCTTAGCATTGTTCACTTCTCCTATCCCACCTACCAGCTCTCTGCCTTCCCTCCCTCCGTTAGCATGGTAGTGACTACTTGAAAGGCCTGTAGCTGTTTCCCTCAGCACCCTCTCTGGGAACACAGTGTCCTGAAAGGGTTCATTACCTTCCAGAGAGCCCAGTTTCTAGAGAGAACAATGAAGAAACTGTCTGTAGGCTGCATTGCCTCTTGTGTTGAGCATGCTCAGCAGCTGCTTTTTGTGTGAGTGCTTGAGAAGGTAGTTTTCTTTGTTGTGTCTTTTTGTTGTTGGTTTTTGCTTTTGTTTTTTAAGAGAAAGACTAACTTTAAAAAATGAGCTCAGTGTCGTGAGCCAAGGGAAAACTTGGTGGTACAATTTAGTTGCTGGTTTGGTAACCAGGCTCCTAGCCAACAAAAAGCAGTAGCCTTTGCAGTATTTAATTTCCAGTAATTATAACATTGATCCAGAGAGCACAATGCTGAAAGGATCCCAAACAGATAGTCCTTCTCCAGGGGCTACATTCAGCATATGTCACCTGTCACAGTTGGAGAAACTTGGGATTTATCTGATTGCATCAGAAACAGGAAATCAGCCGTCTGGGGCACAGGCAGGACTCCCTTCACCCAGGCTGCTGTTTCTAAAACCAGCAACTAATCTGATCACTTGCAGACACAGTACTCCATCAGCAGGTTGCCATAAGACTCAAAGAAGTGGAGGAAAGCAAAGCCCCGTATGTTAAAGACGGAAACTGTATATCCTTCCCTTGGTGGATTCTCTACCTCCTCTCAGTATCAGTTTATGAGCTAATAAAAATAAAGATAATATGCTGAAGATTCAGAGTTATGGTTGTGCTTCCAGAAGATTTACCATGTGAGAAAGCTTGACGCTTCTCCTATAAATTGTTCTGCATATGACTTTGCTCATTATCTCTCTCAACCGCCAGAAGAGACTCACAGTTAGTTCCTCTCTTCAGTTCCACGCAAACACCAGCTGTTCATTTCAGAGTTAGATACAGGGAAATGTCATCTGCAATAAAGATCGATTCCAAAACAACAGAATGATACTCTCTTTCATAGCAGTTATCTCTTTTTAACTTTTTCGTTGAAAAAGTGACTGTTGCAAAAAACAAACAAAACAAAAACCGAAAAAATCCCAATCCCAATGTTCATTTTCCATTTTGCAGCCCATCATGGAATGGCCTTGGAAGCGTCCCCAGTACAGACATCTACAAAAGCATCACACATTACAAAAATGTAAGTACCTTTAGGAGATGCTTGTCACAGGAGGGCTTGCTCCTGTGGAGTTCAAGGAGCCACAGCTTTCTCTTTTAGCCTGTTAGGTACAAGCAAGAGGACTTCTGTTGGGAAAGGCCATCAGCAGACAGGGAGTGTCTTGAGAACTGGGTTCAATATGCTCTCATCATAAATCAATTGCAGGAATTCTGCTCATGCTAGTTCAATGTTATTTTGGTATAAAAATCATAATGAGTAATTAAATATAATAGACAATTAGATTACTTCCAGGCATTTAATAAAAATTATATTTCTGTCTGTAACCTGTAGCCTTTATGAAATTGCCTGATGGCTCTGTAAGATTTCTAAGGTTGATTTTTTTTTTTAGTTTTTAAAATTTTTTAAAATAAAAAAATAAAAGATTATTTATTTTTTATGTGCATTGATGTTTTCCCTAAATGTATGTCTGCCTGAAGGTGCCAGATCCTCTGGAACTGGAGGTACAGACAGTTGTGAGCCACCATGTGGAATGCTGGGAAATGAACCAGGATCCTCTGGATGAACAACCAGTGCTCTTAACTGCTGAGCCATCTCTCCAGCCCCCAGATTTTTAAGTTCAGTTTTAACAAGAGTTCTCCAGTGCTCCATCACCAAAGTTGTATTTGATGTATGTTTCTTAATCACTGGAATTGAAGAAATAATATATGAAGCAGGAAATGGAAAACAAAGAAAGTAAGCGTCACAGTGATGGTCAGGTGTTACAAATCAAACGGTCAGTGGCTGCTAGAGGGAACAAAGACCACAAAGCAGAAGACGCTAAGAAAACACAAAGTTAGCTTTTTAAAAAAAGTAGTTGTTATATGCTCATTAATAAAATAAATAAGTATGTAATTTTAATGTGAACTCTAGGAAGTCATAATAATCTGACTTTTACCTTAGTATTAAAAAACATTACTATAAGGGCCAGGCAGTGGTGACGCATGTCTTTAATCCCAGCACTCTAGAGGCAGAGGCAGGTGGTCCTCTGAATTCAAGGCCAGCCTGGACTACAGAGCGAGCTACAGGACAGCCAGGGCTATACAGAGAGAACCTGTCTCAAGAAAACAAAACAAAATAAATCAAAAAAAATTAGTGCACATTCAGCCTGGAATACTAGTAGCTGTTACTTAGTTTATTTCCATAATCTTTCTGTAATGTTGAGCCAAATATCAAGAGCTGAAAAAACTTGTTCAGGGGCTGGAGATCAAGAGGCCGTGTAAAAAGATGCCATGGTAACAGGACAGCATGCCTCTAGAAACACATGGAAGAATCCCGTTGCCTTCTGGAAACTAGACTCTACAAGAGGCATGCAACTGCACGGAACAGTACCACTCACCGTTCAGTTCTGCGGCTTAATGTGGAACCAGATTCTGAGCTCTGTCTTGGTGGGACTTTGCTTCTCAGGCCCTGGTGTGCTCTTTGGAAAGGGATAGAGTAATTGGCTGCAATTGCCCGGGACTAGGAGACTACATGGTGCTGTGAGATTCACTCTTGGAACAACTGCTCAGTTAGGGTACAAACAAGCAAAAACACCACAGGGCAAAGTTTCTGAACCTCACAGATCCATTTTGTCCCTTGAGCCAAAAAATTTTAGCAAAACTGAAACAGTCAGTAGTGGAGGCTGGAGAGCAGTCACCTTGCCCTTGGAGCCACTTTCTTCACATGGGCAGCAGTAGCCTGTAAGATCTGGCCTAGGGCATTCTGCTTCTGCTCTGATTCTATGGCTTCTGATTACCCTGTAACTCCCCACAGCTCAGAGGAGACTGGAGTGTGTCTGCCAGCTCCTCTGAGTAACTATGTCACCAGAACAGGCAGAATTTGAGGTGTGGGTTTGGTTAACCTCAATCTTCCTCTCTCTCTCCCCCCTCTCCCTCTCCCTTTCCCTCCCCCCTCCCTCTTTTAAAAAATGCCAGCTTGAAGAGCCTGAAGGAGTGAAGATTCTGAGATTCTCTAGTCCCATTTTTTATGGCAATGTTGATGGTTTTAAAAAATGTGTCAAGTCAACAGTAAGTATTTTATTACTAGAGGTTTGGTTTTTAACTTATTTTCAGATTTCACTCATTTATTGGGCACCTACTAGGAACAAGGTCTTATGCTTGGTTCTCTTTGTGTGGGGCTTTAGAAACTATATTGTGTCATGGAATGGTAATGCCCACCTATAATCCCAGCATTTGAGAGGCCGAGGCAGGAGAATTACTGTAAGCTTGAGGCAAGCTGGTTTACACAACGAATTCTAGGCTAGCCCCGGCTACAGACTTAGACCTCGTCTCACAAAACAAAATACATAATGAACAGACAACTATATCATAATATCTGTGCTCCAAATAACCTACAGTGTGGGAGAGGGGACACAGGAGGCTAGAGGAGGAGGAGGTGGAGGGGAGGGGACAGGGACAAGGATTTGGAGTTGAGTCTGAGTCATGTAGCTACTAGGAAGCATAGCGGCAGAAGGCTGAGTTCCAGGGCTGTGTGAGCAGGTTGCTGTAGCAACCTAGGTAAAACAATCCAGACGCCTTTCGTGAATAGATTCAAAACAGTGCCATGCTTTGAAAAATTTTATTTGGAAAAAGTTTCATTAGTAAAATATGTATGTTTGCTAACATGTATTAGGTTTATTACTTTAAGAAATAGTTTTAAGTATTAAAAAAATAGAGGGGCTGACAGATGGCTCAGCTGTTAAGATTGCTTCTTGATCTATCAGAGGAAGAGTTCAGATCCTGCACCAACATCAAGTGGCTCATAAATTTCTAGGTATTTACCTAGAAATGTAGCTTCAAGGGACCTGGCACCCTTTCTAGATAAAACACCATGGCCAAAAGCAACTGGGGAAGGAGAGGGTTTATTTCATCTTAGAACTCTTAGGTCATGTTCATCGTTGAGGGAGGTCAGGGCAGGAGCTGAAGCAGAAGCCATGTAGGAATGTTGCTTACTGGCTTGTGTCACGTGTTTTGCTCAGTTTTCTTATACAACTCAGGACCTCCTGGCCAGGGGTGGCAGGGCTGGGCTCTCTTCTTATCTGAATAATTAATTAAGAAAATTTCTGACAGATCTGTCACCAGGCCCATCTTCTGAAGCATTTTCTCAGTTGAGAGTCCCTCTTCCCAAATGACTCTAGCCCAAGTCAAGTTGACATAAAACTCCTCAACAGTGTGAGGAAGGAGGTGGCTGGGTGTTTGGGAAGTATGTTAAAAGGTGAGAGAGGGGAAGGGCCTGCCCTGCTGGAGTAAAAAGCACCCATGTGCTGAAGGAGTAGAAGACTCTTGTCTCCAGTGCCATGCTGTGCTTGGAGCTTGGAATTTGCCCCTGAGTGCTAGTTTCCTGTTCCCAGAATAAAATAGCTCAAAGGGAACCTAACAGTCTTCCCCCACTACAACAAAGTAGCTTTGTGACATCTTGAATACAGATGTCATTTTTTGCTGGTTTGGAGCCTTTAATCTGCTAGTCTCCCTTCCTCATCTCTAGTGGGGAGGGTGCCTACAGTGAAGAGGAGTCTACTTCCTTAGACCTCATAATTTCTTTTCTGGCAGGAGTTCTTTCAATCTCCTCATCTATGTTCATAGCAGCCTTATTTGTAATAGCTAGAAACTGGACACAACCCAGATGTCCCTCAACCAAAGAATGGATAAAAAAGCTGTGGTACATCTATACAATGGAATACTACTCAGCCATCAGAAACAAGGAAGTCATGCAATTTGCAACCAAATGGATGGAACTAGAAAAGCTCATCATGAGTGAGCTAACCCAGACTCAGAAGGATACACATGGCATATATTCACTTATAACTGGATTTTAGTGATTATAGTATAGGATAACCATCCTACAATCAATAGACCCAAAAGAACAGGAACAGGGACTTGGTTACCTGTCAGTGGGACACCCCACCCTAGTGGAATTGCCTTGTATGCCTCCTGTGCATGAAGAAGCTCTTAGACCTCATGTGACTAACAAACTGAGGGGGGCTTATCCAGGGAGACACCCCACACTGTAGGGATGGGAGGGGTGGGAGAGGGGGTAGAGGGTGGGAGGGAGGGGCCGGGAGGGGGTGAAGGCAGGGGCCAGGAGGGGGTGAAGGGAAGGGGTGGCAATGGAGACGTAACGAAGTAATAAATAAACATTTTTTAAAAAAGAATTAGAAAGACTTTGGTCTAAATACAGTAAGGCCACACACTAACAGTAAAAAAGAAAGAAAGAAATAGCCATTCTGGGGGTTGGAGAGATGACTTAGCCTTTAGGAGACTGCTCTTTGAAGAACCTGAATTCCATTCCCCAGCAGCTATGTAGGGGCATTCAAAACCACCTGTTACTTTAGCTCCAGAGGATCTTATACCCTCCTTCTTGGACATCTGTACTCACATGTGCACATACCCACATACAGATACATAATTAAAAATAAAAAAGAAACAACCACTCAGATAGTAAATGTCACAGAACATTAAGAACCAGACATTTTAAGTAACTGACATTTATTTCCAAAGGTTGGATTTGATGCCATTAGAGTATATAACAAGAGGCTGAAAGCATTGAGGAGAATACAGAAACTCATCAAAAAAGGACAATTAAGGGCAACAACGGTAAGACAACACCCTTCTTTCCCTTCTAGGTCCCTTTCTCTGATGAAAGCAGTTAGATGGTCTACAGCTAAACCCAACCCCTTTGGTATCCAGTTGCACACAAGCATATGATAAATGTGTATCAGAGAGCAGCTCGTCTGCTCTACAGGCTACTGGAGGAGGGTGGGGATAGATGAAAGCAGTAGAGCTCCCTGGGAACAGCCTGACCTCTCCCCATTAAAAATGAGTATCTGTACTAATTTTTAAACATTTTCACTGAAAAGAACAAGGTACAAAGTCAGCACGAATAGTAACTGAAAATAGTAGAAATTAATAGAAAACTATAATAGTAATTTCATGAACGTTTGCAGCTTTTGCTGTGACTTTTTTGTATCTCTTGGAAAAGTCCCACAATTGTCCAGAAATCCATTTTTTTGGCTCCTTGTTCTTCCATTTTCTTCTTAGAAAGTATCAAAGTGTATATGGTAGTAAAATTCATTCTTCAAGAATGTGACCCCCCCCCACTGTATTTGCTTTCCAAAGAATAGTCCATGTAGGACTTTTAAAACATTTTAAATTTTGAGTTGTTTAGGAATCAAGAGGGTGTTCTGGATCTAAGAAGATATTTTTAAAATTGTGAGGCAAGTTAGTATGAAAGCTGAGTTAGATATAGAACTTTAAACTCATGGAGATGGTTAGATAGTAGAATGTTAAAGTCAGGTGCCAAATACATATGGACTGGACATTGGGAATGTATGCTAAGCCATATAACTCTTATAATTGTGGCCTATTTATTTCTGTTGTGTTGTATTGTATTTACAGTTATAAGAGAAAGAACCATTTGTTGGACTGAAAGGGAGAGCTGTTGGGGGGGAAAAGAAATACCTTAAACTAAAAAAAAAAAGGGTAGAGGATGGTGTGTTGAGGGAGAGGAGGATAGAAGGGTGGGACTGGAGGGGGGAGTAGGGAGGGGATTGTGATTAAGATGTAACTTGAAGAAATAAAAAATAAATTATTAAAAAACATTTTGGGGTAAATTGCTGAAAGGTATTTTATATTATTGACAATTAAGTTGGAGGTGTCTTCTGTGTTAGAACGGCATTATAAGTGATGTTGGCTCATCAAATAATGCCTTTGAGCCTGATGAAGATGTTGAAGAGCCAGAGGAACTTGATATCCCAACCAAAGAAATTGAGATTCAAGTGGACTGGAACTCTGAACTCCCTGTGAAAGTGAATGTCCCAAAAGTGCCAATCCACAGCCTGGTACTGGATTGTGGAGCTGTATCCTTCCTGGATGTGGTAGGAGTGAGGTCACTGAGAATGGTGAGGTTCTGGTTGTTTCTACTGTAGACTTGGGGCTTTAGGAACAGTAAAGTGATGGAATGGGTTATTTGGCCTTGTAATTGTCTAAGTGAATTTTCTTCCCCCTTCCTCCTCCTGTTCCTCCTCCTCCTTTTTGTCAAAAGAGCACAAGCTCTAGAGGCAGGCTCTGTGAGGTGAATACCGCCTCCACCACTCAGAACAAGTTTCTTAATCCGCCTTTGTCTTGTCTTCTTCTTTTGTAATATAGGCATAATGATGGTATTAATACACAGGTATCATGAAGACCAAATAATCAATACATATAAGGAGTATCTGGCACACAGGCATCTCTTAGAAGATGCCTAGCATGTTTTATTTTTCTGAGAATATAAATGGACCATGAAAACAAAGAAAAGTAGTAAAGTTGAGTTAGGGATATAGAAACAGCAGCAGGACAGGGCTAGAAAGCAGCATTACAAGAAAGCAAGATCAGGCCTCAGGTTAGACTCAGGAGGTCAGGGCAATAGCTGAGCAGCATGCAGGACGGAAGCACTCACAGCAATTGCAGAATTTCAAGTTCATTCACTCGATGCTTCAATGTGTGCCAGGTGCTCCTCCTACCGGAAGACTCATGTGATGGGGCAGCTGTGGTTTCTCTACTAGAGAGGAAGGCAGACATTAAATACTCATATGAACAACCGCAGTAGGTGCTTCGAGGTACTTTAACTAGGTGTTATCCCAAGTGTCCAATTCAGATGACGCTTCAGGAAGGTATCAAGAGGGTCAGATAGAGAGATCAGCAGAGTAAGGCACCAACAGTAGACATAATGACAGTAAGTGGGCTCCTGTCTAGTTTTTAGCTTAGCTGAGGGCTACCACAGCAGGACCAGAAACTGGTGCCAGGGTCTGGGTTCTACATAGGTTAATTATACTTGGCAAAACCCTGAGAATATGCTGTGAGGTTCTGTTCTCTCAGCAGGTCTTGTTAGCTCATTTGAGAACACATGCTGGCTCCCTGTTGTTTGTTTCTCTCTGTGCAGTGACTCAGACCCATTATAGATTATACTGGCCATTTGGTTTAATGACTTTGTAGAGTCCTGATGCCAGAGTGTGTCCTACACTTGAATAGCTGCTTATGTTATAGTGACAATTACTGTTGCTCACAGACCTAGTATCTGGACACTTAAAAATAAAACTTTTAGTGGTCATTGTAAATTCACATTTAGTTTTAAGGGATATTAGAGAAAATTTATGTATCCCCTTCCTAATCTCTCCCAACAGTTACAGGGTGCAAAACAACTATAGCATAAAAGTGCAGTCAAGATAATTGACATTGGTACATTTGAAACAAAGACCTGCATGTTTAGTCAGTTTTTACTTAATCCAGTGTTATACTTTTTGTTACAGTGAGGAAAACCTATTTAGAAGCCTAACTTCTTCATTATTTCCTTCTACAAATACTTACTGAGCACTTCTGTGTTATGAACCATTGTGCTATCCAACACTGGATGTTGTCCTTCCTGTCTTTTTAAAAACAGAGCCTTGCTATGTAATCCAGGGCCTTGAATTAAAACCCCCTTGACTCAGCTCAGCCTTTTGAGTGCCAACATTACCTGTGTATACTCCCTTACCTGGAATGCAGTGTCTTAAGATGCTGCCTTCTCACCTTTCATAAGGCATCACAGCAGGCTGAAAATATCTATCATTTTCCAGTAATAAGCTCTCCTGAAAGTCTTGATTAACCATAGAAATGTTGACAGTTCTCCTGAGCAAATGTTTAAATATGACTGAATTCTTTTCTATTTTTAGATTGTCAAAGAATTTCAGAGAATTGATGTGAATGTGTACTTTGCTTTGCTTCAAGGTAAATGACCATGTGCATTTCTATCAAACTTGCTTCATATCTCCTCCCTTGGATGTGAATATCTGATGTCTGAAGGCCTTCTAAAACAAACAAAAAATTAGAAGAAAACTATTTTCTATTGTAGTACAGAATGTCTAAGAAAATGTGCCATCTTAGTTGCCTTTAAGTATATATAGTTATAGTTAATCACAATATTAAATAATCATGTGCTATTTCCAAAAACTTTTCATTACCACAAACAACTCTGTACCAATTACAACATCTCAGGGCATTTTTGAGATTTGTAAGAGATTTCTTCCACTTTGTGACACAGCTGGCAAAGTATAAAACCTTGCTTCTTGACAGCAGTGTCAAGTGAACATGAGGACATTGTTTTGGGGTGAGCAGAGGTGAGATGACTAAAATCTCTTGGGACAGGAGGACTGTCAAGACTATGAGACTCTGGTTTGCCTGCAAGTGGAGGAAGATGCCAGTCTTAGGCTGAGTTCTTTGAAAGATCCTGAGATGGGGATTCATGCACAAGTGGTTGAAGGAGTGAGGAAAGAGGGCATGAGAAGTAGCTGGTTAAGCATCTGATGTCACAAGTTTGATTACACAAGTGGCTCTACACAGGGGTGGTTATGCAAGGCCCCACTTAATACTCTTATCTGTCAGTTGGCGCGCGCGCGTGCATGCGTGCGTGCGTGCGTGTGTGTGTGTGTGTGTGTGTGTGTGTGTGTGTGTGTGTGTGTGTAGAGCTTCCTAGTCCTCTTCCAGTCAGACAACTCCCATTAGCCAGAGAAAATTCTCTGAGTAGGGCACAGCTGTGAACCAGAAGCCAAGCTCACAGCAACTAGGGGATAGAAACACTGGCTTATAAAAGAGTCACCATGACAGACTGCAAGCAACTGTAGGATAAGCATTCTGTGTGCTGCTGGCAAAGAAAGACAGCTGTGTTATAGTAGGATCACAGTTTAGAAATGAGAAAACAATAAAAAGAAGGTACTATAAAAACTTGATATTATACAAATCTATTTTCTAGCAACTAAACATCATTTTTCCTTTGCAGATGATGTGCTAGAAAAGATGGAGCAGTGTGGGTTCTTTGATGACAACATAAGAAAGGACAGATTCTTTCTGACGGTTCATGATGCTGTACTCTATCTGCAGAACCAGGTCAAATCCAGGCAGGGCCAGGATTCCCTTCTGGAGACGGTAAACACTTTGCCCAACTCTAATCTGAAACTCAGCCTAACCTCTGTCTTTAGACCATCTGAGGAACTTCTATGACCCCATTTTTCATCAGTGAAAAGGGGGTGCAAAAACACTTATTGCTTGGAAGACTCAGGGACTAAGGTAGTTTCTAGGAAGGTTCCCAGTATGCATGTTCACTGACAACTGTGGCATTAACTGCAATGCTTTTTTAGAAGACGGCACTGAATCTTGGATTTTCTGTATGCATAAATGTAGTATATATTATACCAATGAGGAAGCCTTAATTTGCAAAGTAAAGAGTTACTTCATAAGAGATCTTTGAAAAAAACAAACAAAACAGGAGGAGCTGGAAAGACTGACCAGCGGATAAAGCTTGATTGCTGTGCAGGTGTAAGGATCTGAGGCAGATCCTTAGCACCCGTGTAAAAAAAAAACAAAAATAAACAAAACACCAGAAAGACGGGCGTGGTGGTATGTTCCTGTCACCCTACTGTTGGGGTGTGCAGAGAGGTGGATCCCCAGGGTTCTCAGTCAGCCAGGATAGCCAAAATGGCTCCATGTTTAGTGACAGACCCTATCTCAAAAACTAAGATGGACAGCAACAAATGAAAACACCCTGATGTTAACCTCTGATCTTTACATGTACCCTCACAGGCAAGTACACCCCTCCTTCAAACTGTAAACAGATCTGGGCTCATTTTCTCCCACAAAATGGAAAACACTAAAACTTCCTATAAGCCTCGTTTCCTCTTCTTCAGAGTCACTTGTGCTGGAGGGTGTTGTATATGCAGAGGTAATAACCTCTTTCAC
Source organism: Lophiomys imhausi (assembly GCA_907164525.1). Classification (NCBI taxonomy): domain Eukaryota; kingdom Metazoa; phylum Chordata; class Mammalia; order Rodentia; family Muridae; genus Lophiomys; species Lophiomys imhausi. Next base: position 1,328,599 of record CAJQZJ010011617.1, read on the forward strand.
CCGTTGGTCTCCTACAAGATTTATCCCAGATAGTCACATCTAGAGCCACACCTATTCCTATCATTCTCATCACATTAAGACCACGTATACAGGGACTTGGCCTCCTAATTTTCACCCTAATGCAGAGTAGTGGACTACCTGTGAGATGAAAAGTAGAAAACCAGTGCTGTAGGACACCATTTTAGCTTTGGTATGTACTTGCTGTTGCTTTATAAATGTCCTTCTCTGTGCACAAGATAAATGTTGAATTGATCTCCTCTGTGAGGAGAATTAAATTATATATTATCCCTAAAAATTAGAAATGTCCTAAACAGTCAACTGCTCCTCCAGTAAAATTAAATTCCACTCACTTCAATTTAGGACTCTATATACTCCTCAGTCACCAGCCTACCACAGTGTAATCAGTGTGTTCAAAGCTGTATTAAGTGTTCTTAGTCTAGCTCTCAAAAAGGAAGCACTATTGACTGCCTGGTAGAAAGCAGTGGGGGTGTCTTGCTAAGAGGCACACACTTCAGAGGTCAGAAAGGGGAACTGTTAAAGGAGTTTATACAATGGAGAACTGGACCAGCCCACATTTGAATATTTTAAAAATGGCAGAGGGAAAAATCCTAAGATGAGGAAAATGAAAAAACAAGAAATTAGAAGAGGATTCTGAAGTATATAGATCACAGATGAGTACTAGCAAAGCTTCAAATCATTTTCAGTGGTGTTTGCTATATTTTGATGCTACTGTATTTTCAATAAATACTGTGTATGTTCTGTATGTCAAGATCACCCTCATTCAAGACTGTAAAGATCCTCTTGAGCTGATGGAAGCAGAGATGAATGAGGAAGAATTTGATGTTCAGGATGAGGTATGGAAATTATTCTGTAGAAAAATAATTGGATTTAATCTTGAATAACAGAGTAAATAAGCAGTCAATAGGTTTAAGAACCACCTGGGAAAATCCAGTCTGAAAGGTATAGCTGCATAGGAGGAGAAACGGAAACAGGAAATTCCCTCAAGGATGACAAGGACTTGGGGGACTTTAGTCTCGGGCACACAGAGGTAGCCAGTGACTGGTAGCCATAGGCTGCATAGGCTAGTTCTGATTTTATATTGAACTCAAAGCACACTTCTTCCTAGAGATCTAAGGCTATGGGGTAGGGAAAGGGAACAGAGGGCATTCCTAACTCAGGATCACAGGGCCTTTTTTGATCTGACTAATGTCAGCTTACATACTTCCTGGTCACAAGGTTGAGGCTGTTTCAGGTGCTCTCCCCATCAGACTATTCCAAGGAAAATTGACTTAACTTGGAGAATCTGAGGAAACTTTAGGGCTTTACCTCCAAGAGAAATGAGAACAACAATGGAAGATCAGAGAATTTTATCGTGAAATTACCATAAATAAAAATAAGAATTTTATACTTGATCTTAGCTAATAGGCTGAGAAGTAATTCAAAGAATTGTAGGTTGAAAGATTTCTTAGAAACTGGTAACGTGATATCGCAGCCCATGCAGAAATCCTTTGCCGACCTGATTCACTTAATTTAGCTTTCCTGTGAATGTTTCCAGACACTAGCAACCAATCACTTCTCAAGGGAATGTTCCACAGAGAGAGATCCCTGTTAACTGTGACTATAAAAGTGAACTTGACCTTTGTGTAATAACTATCCAGCTATGCTTCCCCCTAGCAACACAGGCTTCCCTTGGGCTAGGCATCACTTATTGATAGCAGCTCTGTCTCCAGCAGACTCCAAGAAAGCAGCTCTTTCCATTGCTTCTGCCTTTCTTTAAAGACATGCTGGCTAAAAAGTAGTCAGGACTAGAAGTTGTCAGACTGCCATGGAAACCATGCAATCATGGCCATTTTGAGCTCATCAAAATATTTAAAAGATGTATGTCTGTTTTTATTATAGCTACATCAAAACCTTGGGCTCTGATGAACTGGAGTCAAAAAAAAAAAAACCAAAAAACAAAAAAAACCATGTGCCTTTTCACACAAATTACGATGGTCCTGGGTTCTCCATTCATACTTAGGCAATTGGTTTCTACCTCAAATGCAAGATCACATGCAATTCTGCTAGACTACATCTTGGTTCCAATTTATTAACAGTTTGGTTTGATTATGTCAGTTCACATATTTACTTTCTAGCCAGTGGGGCAGACCAGTCTGATAAGAAAGCTATGGCTTTCTAGGTCCTGATGAAAAGCATTAGGTAGTATTCAAACCCCTTTAATAAGATCAGGCAGAGAAGATGTGAAGGAAAGTAATGTCAGAATAAAAATCACAAGCATGGTGTCTTAGCCTACCAGCTTTTATAAACCTCTGAAAGTCATTATTAAACCAAGAAGTCTTTCCAGCTTTGGTAATTTATGACTCTCTGAGGTCCTGGTTTCAATTCCCAGCACAGAGTAAATGAGCATCATCATGTGTACCTGTGACCCCAGCACTATGGGGGGTGGAGGCAAGGAAGACCAGAAGTGGAAGGATATCCTCAGCTACATCTGGGTCTCAAGGCCAACCTGGGCTAGCCATCTTACCCCCAACAAACACAAACAAACATAAAATAGAGGAACTTGAGTGGCTGTCACACTGAAATAGATGCCTACTAATTTCCACATAAGATGATCATTCTGCTATGGCCTCTAAGGTCATGAAACAATGTAGCAGTTTGGGATTTGAAAACAGACCTATGAGCTACTCCTGAATCTGGTACTTACTGGCTGTCCAGCCAGCACAACTCTGTTTCATTTCAGTATCTGCGTGTAAAATAGAGACAATACTAAGCAGAGTGGTGAAAATTGAAAGATGTGTGTGAAGAGCAGTGTTTTGTACGTCGTGCCCAGTGAGCAGTAATCGCTGCTTTACATAAACCAATTAGAAGTCTGATGTGTGTTGAAATTGTCTTCTCTCTCTCAAATTCTCTCTCTGATGATACATACCTGGCTAAAATTAAGCAACCAATACTAGAAAACATCTTTTAAAAAAAGACAATGTAGCCCTAAGGAGAACTAATTGATGAATATTTTGCTTCCCTTTTCTCCCACAGGCCATGCGCAGACTTGCTTCCTGAGAGTGAGGAATCACTGTCAGCAAGGACTGCTAGACAGAACGTGGCCATCAAGGCCGTTCTCTGCAAGCGTTTTCTGCACTGACTATTTCTTTGCACCTAAACAGCCATCCTTTCACTGCTATGTTAAAAATACATACATTTTAAAACTCCTTAGGCATTACACAAGAAACATTTGTCATGTCTACATTTTAATGTAGAAACAGACAGCTTAGCTCTAAGATATCCAAAACCATGAAAACTCTCCCTGAGAACCAGTGACGTCTGGGATGTGCTGCTGCCACCACGGCAGGTTTGCTGTCTGTGCTCACAAGGATATGGTCCATCTCTGTTAAGCAGCAGCCTCTGTGGGTGGGTGACTGAGGTCTAATCTCAAAGATTTCCTGATTGACCTTGGAATCTATGTGGTGTGCTGATCACAGTGAGAAAGGTAAAATAGAATTATTATGCACTCATTAATGAGCTTTAAGAAAATAAAACCAATCTTTAAAAATGTTTGTTTAGATTTATTTTGTATATGAGTGTTTTTGTATATATGTGTGTGCACCATGTATGTAGCTGGTGCCCAAGAAGTTAGAAAATGGCATCAGATTTCTTGGAAATGGAGTTTTAGATGGTTGCAAACTGCCATACAGGTATTGCAAATTGAACCCAGGTCCTCTGCAAGAGCAACAAGTGCTCTTAATCACTGAGCCAGCTCTCTAATCCCAGCAAGTGCTCTTAATCACTGAGCCAGCTCTCTAATCCCTATAATCTCTATTTGTTTTTAGCTTTTCAAGACAGGGTTCTCTGTGTAGCCCTGGATGTCCTGGAATTTGCTCCGTAGTCCAGGCTGGCCTGGAACTAGTGCTGGGATTAAAGGTCTGCACTACCATAATCCTGCTGTAATCTCTATTTTTAAAATGTAGCATTATCTTGTGTTTTGCTTCCAAGTGCTCCTTGTATATGGCAGATCAGCTTCCTCCTACTTAACCTCTGACATACAAGCCAGGCATGGCAGTATGCACCTGTAATCCTGGGCCTTGAGAGGCTGAGGCAGGAAGAGCAAGAGTTCATGATCTATTGGGCTACAGAATGAGACTGTATTTTAAAAAACTAACACAAAGACAGCTTTGACCAAATCTTTTTTGACAGAAGATCACAGTGGTAAAAATGAGCTCTTCTCTAATTATTTAGTAGTACTCAGAGAAAATAGTCAGAAATAGAATTCTAACCACTTTAAAAACAACCTAAAAAGTAAATTATCCATAGTAGTTTGTTTAAATTGAGCTTTTAAAGACAAAGCATTCTAAATAGAGTCAATTAAAAAAATAAAATATACACACTGGAAATGTATATTAAGAAATGCACATTTTAGCAGGGCATGGTGGTACACACCTTTAATTCCAGCACTCTGGAGGCAGAGGCAGGTGTATTTCTGTGAGTTTGAGGCTAACCTGGTCTACAAATAGAGTCTACGACAGCCAGAGCTCTGTTACACAGAGAATCCCTGTCTCAAAAAACCAAAACCAAAACAACAAAAACAACATATTTAAAGCCAGAATATTTCCTACCCTTTAATTTTTTTAACTTAATGTTTTCTGAGTACCAACAATTTTTAAGTATTCATGTAATATATAGACTTTTGTCTTCTGCACTAAATACTTAGTTCATACTCTACTTCATTTCTAGTGAAAAACAAGTACGCAGCTGAGCTGTTCAGCTTGAGAACCACAGAGTGCTCTGGCAGAGCTGTGTGAAATCCCTAAATGTGCTTGGTGTCCCAAAGGCAAAATGTTCTATTCTGTTTCTGGTTTCTTCTTTAATACAGTAAGAAGTCATGCATCCACTTCTGAAGGGGGGTGACAGCCAGCACATCAAGGCGGCTGTCCTGCATTCTGGCTGTAGCTAACCAGGTCATCCTCGGAATCATATTGCTATCTCATCCTCATGGTGGCACTTGCTTATAATGGCAACAAATTGTATCTCTAAAGACTAATAATAGCCTTGCAGAAAATGGATGAATGCTTGCCTCTGTTCAAAGAGTGAAGTACTACTTTCTTCTTCAAAGGCAACACCAAAGTTCCATGTTACAATAAAGCTAGAGTCTTGTAAAATCTTGGGTCCATGGTTACTGTAGAAGACTGTGTCACAGCACACTCTGGGAAAACTCTCATGCATTGTATGAATAACAAGCATACTGTACAGTGTGTATTATCTATGAAAATTTAACTTGAAATTTAAGTTGTCCTTTGTTATATTCCTAACCTACAGGATGATTCCAGTATTACATATAAAATTCAACAGCAAATGAAACAAAACCAACACATGTAAATATACAAATACGTATGTGCATTTTTACAGATTAACAAATTTAAAGTTATCCTTTGTTTTGGCTTTGGTGTTTTCTTCAAGACAGGGTCTTGCTTTGTGCAGGCCAGATTCAAGCTGGTGACACTCCAGCCTCAGCCTCCTCACTGCTGAGCCTGCAAGTAGTATATGTTACTAAATCTGGCCCCCATGCTACCTTTTATACTACTCACTTGTTTCCTCTCTGAGAAAAGCTATTAAAAATACTTTAAATGCTAGCCAGGCATGGTGGCGCACGCCTTAAATCCCAGCACTCAGGAGGCAGAAGCAGGTGGATCTCTGTAAGTTTGAGGCCAGCCTGGTCTACAAAGTGAGTCCAGGATAGCCAGGGCTCTCTTACACAGAGAAACCCTGTCTCAAAAATCGGAAAACAAAACAAAAGTTTAAATGCTACATCCCAGGACTGCTCATTACTTTGCTGTCCTCTACCTCACTTGTACTTGTACCATGTGATTTCATGTTGCAAACTCATCGGTGCAGTAAACACTGTTCCCATAAGTCGTAGTCAGCTCTCCCACTTCTCAACCAAATTACTTCCATATTATCTTGTACAATAACTTTCATCATTTTAAGTACACTTTTCAACCCAGTACCATTCAAGTGCACGCACACACACACACACACACACACACACACACATTCTCTCTGTATAAATTATACTGCTTGGAGAAATTTCACAAAACAAACGCATCTCAGTTAGTCTATACCTATAATTAACACACAAACACACCCTGCTCCCAGAAACCTTCCCATACTCTCTCCTAGCCATTGCCATTAGAATGACAGTTGTCTTAATTTCTAAAACCTGTTTGTTTTAAGACCCAGGCTGTGTAGCCGAGGCTGTCCTTGAACTAGAGATTCTCCCATCTCACTCTCTTGGGTGCTGGGATTCTAGACATGTATCACCATACCTGATACAACCTGTTTTATTTGAACTGCAATAAATATAACTGTTACGTCACTTTGCCCTTATCTTTTGTGTTTGTCTTGATAGAATCATGAGGATGTGTCTGTCTCTGCATCAGCAGTCATTCACTGGGTTCTCCTTTACATAGTATTCTGCTGATCAGATATTAAGCCACTCAATTGGTTTGGATTATTTGTGCTGTTTGTAGTTTGGGTTTCCAATGCTGTACTATGAGCATTCCTGTGAGGTATTTGTCCTTGTTTCATAAATATTGGGGTGCTCACTGGGGACTTAGGTCTCCAAGATGACAGACAATAATGAAGTAACTGGTCCAGGTAGAACAAAATACACTTACCATGAAAATAACATATTGCCGGGCGGTGGTGGCGCACGCCTTTAATCCCAGCACTTGGGAGGCCAGGCAGAACATCTTTGCGAGTTCGAGGCCAGCCTGGTCTACAAAGCGAGTCCAGGACAGCCAGAGCTGTTAAACATAGAAACCCTGTCTCGAAAAATCAAAAAAAAAAAAAAAAGAAAATAACATATAAACAGGAAAATCCCAGGCACATTTAGCTTACATATGAATATCATCCACCAGCAAGCCACATCATGATAACGATAAGTGTCTAGAAAGAATGGGAGAGACAGAAATAGGCATAGTTAAGGGAGAAAGTCACAGGAACAAAAGAGACAGTTTAAAGAGTGACAAAGCCACAATGGCACTGATGGAGAGAAATGACAGAGAACAAGCAAACATGAGCAAAGGGAAAAGCTATGAGAAGGGCAGAGGGAAGAAGACAGAGATAAGGAAGATGAAAGAAATGCTGGGATAATGTGATAGATAGCAGGAGACGAAAACTCCACCTAGAGGACTGATCTCTATGCGTATCCTTTAAACCCCACACGTATGAGCAGGATTCTCTCTTGTACTGCACACCATGATATCTCCTGAGTTCTTGGGCCTCCTTCCTTGGCCCAATGTCTTCTTCCTGTAAGGGTCATCACCTTCTAGCAGGTAATATAATCCACATATACTGTGTATTTTCTCCTTCTGCCTCTCTCCCATGCTTGAATAGAAAGCCCACCACGGCAGGGTTCTTTATTTTGTCCTGAACACATTTCAAGCACCTACTAGAATGAGTGCTGACACACATTAGATGTTCAACAAGTATTTCTAGATGACATAGTCAAGTTGCAGCTAGTTACATGGGTAAAGAATAGCAGTCTTGCTGTCAGGATGGCAGAGTGGTCTAAGGTGCTACGTTCAAGAATAGCAGTCTTCCAAGACAGTGCTAAGAGAGCATCCCTTCTGTTCTAGTAACCGAGGACCCCAGCCTCTGTACTCTTTTGAGCATACCAACTGAGGATGCCTGCTTCTTCCTTTTCTTCAGGAATACTGTTGACCTTACTGTTTTGTATGAGATCTTGTAGCTTGAAGCCAATCACAATGTATTGTTGGAGATTAAGTGTTCTAGTTCTTTGAGCTTCTTCTACCCTCATTTGAAATATTCATATTGAAATGATCATAAATTCAGAGGAATTTGTGGATAGTGAGACTCTCAAGCACCCATTATCTAGTCTCCCCAAATGTGAACATCTTGCATAACCTGCAAATCACACACAACTGCAGTGCAATCAGTACTAATAGAGTATCGAGCTCACTCACATTTCATCGGTCACAGCTGCACTTAAATGTTCATGTGTACATACAGCGCCACACAATTTCATCTCGTGTACAGATTCATATAAACACCACCAAAATCAATTATCCCATCAGCACAAGACTCCTTCTGAGGGTCCCACCCTGTATTGGTTAGTTTTTATCAACTTGACACAAACCAGAGCCACCTGGGAGAAAGGAAACTCAATGGAGGAAATGCCTCCACTGGAGTGGGCTATGGTAGGCCTATGTGTTGTTTTCTTACTTATTGGTTGATATGTGAAGGCCTAGCTCACTGTGGATGGTGACATTCCTGGTCAGGTGGTCCTTGGATATACAAGAAAGGTAGCAGAATATGAGCCTGGGAACAAATAAGTGACGTTCATTCCTTCATGGCCTCTGCTTCAGTTCCTGCCTCCAAAGTCCTTGAGCTCCTGCCCTGGTTTCCCTTGATGATAGACTGTTACTTGGAAGTATAAACCAAATAATCCCTTTTCTCCCCAAGGTGCTTTTGGTCAGTTTTATCATAGCATCAGAAAGGAGACCAATACAGTCCCTTTGAAAAGGCACTCTAGATTAAGTTAAACCTTGATACATCACTTCACCCTCGAACTTCAGGCTGCACCTGGATTTTTGGTTTGGAGGGGCACACCTGATATTAAATTTCAGTTGTCATGGTAAATCTAACACTCAGTCTTGTTTGCATTGACTTCCAGGGAGCCTCCAAGGAGAAAATACTTTTCTTCTGCAGATTCATTTCTACCTAGTACCACCCCAGTCATAAGGAGCTCTAGACCACACAGCAGGAGCATCTGCAAGGTTCTTTAGATGTTAAAGAATATGATGAATCCTTAGCCAATCAGCCTCACCAGTGAGGCTGGCCATTGCTATAGAACAAAGTCTTCAGCATAACAGCAGTCTTCATCAGAACAGGTTGACCATTTGTAAACAACCCTCTAGGTTGGGTATTGCCTGTTGATGCTTCCACATAGAAGGGGGCAGGGAAGATTACTGGATCCTCACCTGAGATTTTGTTCACTTCCTCTTGCTCCTCTCTGCTATTTGCATGTAATTCTGCACTTAATTACGAGTGGCCCTGGTTGTGTGAGGTGTTGAGTATAAACCATGAACAGTTACCTATAGTTGTATGTGTGTTCCTACATTCCAAGCTAACCCAAATATAAAGGTTAATCCAGCTGAACTAGCCAATCACTGGATTAAAGGACCATTCCTTTAACGTAATGCCAAAGCTAAGGAGATGGGAGAAATAATTATCCTTTAAAGAGATGAAGTTTTTTTTAGATAATGTACTTTTCTTTCACAGAAATTCTATACCCCGTATAATTGCTTATGGAGCCATGGCCTTGGTAAACATAACTGCTTTTCTAAGCACTTACTCCGCAAGGTGTAGCTTTCCTTTCTTCTCTTCCTAAGCATGACACTGTGGGCTTCCTTACTTTTTCTCTGAAGCTCCCCACAATCTTTTGTCAGGTAGCCTTCTATCTGCCATGTGGCTTAACCACCATTACTGATTCATTACTAATTACTTCATTGTTAATTCAAGTTGCATAGTTTTCTCTCTCTTCTCTATTTTCCTCCTTGGAACAGTTGCTGAGATTTTTGAGCTTGCCTGCCTCAGGGTTTTTCTTTTAAATTCTAATAAAATTTTCCTCAAGCTCTCTTCTGAGTCAGTTCTTACATTCTTTTATTAACAAGACTAAGAATCCTGAGAAAGGATCTCAACACCTCTGGTAGCATGTGGCACTCCAAAATTTCTGTTAGAGTAGGAAAGGTCTGGACACATTCAAGACTTCTGAGTCCTTTATCTGTAAGCTCTCAACTGAGTCAGGGAAGGAAGTGGTGAGAAAGGCTGGAAGGTGGACAGGATCCAGATAATGAAGGGCCTCACATACTGCATTAAGGAGCTTGGATTTTAATCTCATCTGGTAAGAGATAAAGGCAAAATGGTGGGTTCCATTACCTGGCTAATCCAATCAGCTGACTTAGGTACCTAGAAATAGATTCAGAGGAAATTAAAGTAGAGATGAATGAAGCTTTTGTTTTTGTTTCTTTTTTTTCCCTCAAGGAGAATGTAAGAGATAAAAGGAGACATAGTAGCCTTTGTGATTTAGAAATAAAAGCCAGTTCCATTGATGTGATTGTTTCCATAGTTTTTCCTTTTGGGATTTTATATAATTATATGAAGCCTTACTTTTATGGTCAAGAAAAGAAATATGTGCTGTTTTAAAACATGGAAGAGAAAATAGATACTGAGTTTAGATCATAGTTACTCTTTCCTTACAAATATGTACGAGCTTGGGTTTTTACTGACTTTTTGTGGTTTTACTTGCTCGTTAAGAAAGAACATGCAGTCTCTAAAACAAAGAAGGGATTGCTTAATATTTCTGTTTAAACCAGTTATTAAATGTCTGTGGCAAAATAACAAGCTTTAGTAAATGAGGGCTCTATGCTTCTGCCACCTCCTCCCAAGGAATTAGAGTGCTTGGAACTTTGGGAGTGTGCTGCCTCTGCACTCCTCCACACTGGGTAGCTGGCCTAGTCACATGCTGTGAGGAAGCTGAAGGAGAAATATGGAGATCAGCTTTGTCTGTCTAAGAAGTCCAGGCTGCTTTCCTTTGTGTTTCATCAGCTTCTCCCCACCCTTATGCCACGATGCTAATTTTCCATCAGTTCCTCACCCATTTATTCATAAAAACTTTACTATAACTGGCACAAAGACTAGGGACTGGACATCCAGCGGACAGTAAACAAAACAGACACACCCTCTGTTCTAATGAAATTCATAGTTTAATGTGGGGAATGAGTAACAGAAGCAAACATACCAAGAAAAGTTATCACCCTTCTGTATCCACACAGGATTGGTCCCAGGAGTTACAAGTGTGTACCACCATACCTGGCAGTCCTATATACTTCAGATCATCTCTGTATTAATGACAGTATCCAACACAGTGTATATACTGTGAGATTAATTACATTACATTTTAAAGAAATACTGACAAATCTGCAGATTGAATACAGATACAACTTTTATCAAACATGAAACATTTTAAAATGACATAATTGTACATGTTTATAAGGTACAGTATATTTTAGTATACGTAAAGAACATATAGCAATCAGATCAAATTCCTCTCTGGATAGACTGAGTGTTAGCTCAGTAGTCAATGCTTCCCATATACAAGGCCCTGGGTTCCACCTCCAGCACTGTAAAAAACAAGTATATTCCCCCTGAGATAGTAGAATGACTTAACTGTTGTCAATAACTGGAGTGTAGCCAGAGACAAGGAGGTCAAGAAGGTTTCCAGAGAAGGGCCCACAAGGTCCAAAAGCACATTTTTCCTTTTCTGAGACAGGGTTTCTCTGTGTAATAGCCCTGTACTGGCGTTGTAGACCAGGCTGGCCTCAAACTCACAAAGATCCTTCTGCCTCTGCCTCACAAGTGCTGGGATTAAAGGCGCATGCTACCACACCCAGCTGAAAAGCATATTTTTCAAGACAGGGTTTCTCTGTGTAGCCCTGGCTGTCCTGGAACTCCCTTAGACCAGGCTGGTCTCAAACTCAGGGATCCGCCTGAGTGCTGGGGCCATCAACATCTGGCCAGATTTACATTTTAAAAGGTTCTTCTGTTTAGTTCTCAGAATAACAAAACTAGATGGCAAGAGGCAAAGGCAGGGGATAGAATCCCTATGGTATCCCAAGTCTGGAAGCAGGAACAGGAAGGCGGCTACTGCAGAGAGAGGTTCAGGATGTGTGAGAGACACATTTAGAAACTCTTACTGATCAGGCTTAACATTGAGGAAGAAGAGGAATTAAGAGAATTGCTCCTTGTTTTAAGAGTCTGACTGAGTACCCAAATACATGATGATAATTACAGAAATTGAGAACACTGAAGAAGGATAGTGTAGGACACTGCAGTTCCAGAATTTCTGTGTAGGGAGACATATGGGTGACCAGTTAGTCAGAAATAAAGGCTTAGAGAGATCTTTCTTTTTCTTAAATATGTAGTCACATAGCATTTATATCAGTCAGGATGGGTTTGATTAGGTTATACATTTAGACACATACACACACACACAACACACACACACACACACACACACACACACACACAGAGTGGGTGGTAGCGGGGGGAAGAAGTTTTATTTTATCCTTGCTGAAATTCACAGCTGCTACGAGTGACTGCTGGGGCAGGTTTTCTCCATGTCTTCCCTTAGCATTCCAGGCTATTTTAATCTCAGTGAGCACAAGGAACGTTAACCATGATACTTTATGTATCGAAGAACAAAGTGGAGATTATGATTATCCCAGCAGAGCCCCATGTTTCAGTTTGTGTGTTACAGAGGGACAGGGAGTCCCAAAGCCCTAAATCGCAATTTTGGATGTGTTAAGTTGAAGATATATTTATACAAATGAAGTATCAAATAAGCAGCGAAACGAGCTGAGTGGTGGTGTCAAACGCCTTTAATCCCAGCACTCAGAATACAGAGGCAGGCGGATCGCTGACTTCAAGACTAGCCTGGTCTACAAGGGGAATTCCAGGATAGCCAGGACTACACAGAAATCCTGTCTTGAAAAACGAAAACAACCAACCAAAAAAAGTAGGTGTCTTAGTTAGGGTTCCCGCTGTCGTGAGGAGACACCATGACCATGGCAGGCAAGTCTTATAAAGGAAAACATTTAATTGGGGCTGGCTTACACTTCATAGGTTTATAAAAACCCCTTTATTATCATCATGACAGGAAGCATGGCAGTGTGCAGGCAGACATAGTGCTGGAAAGGTAGCTGACAGTTCTACATTTTGATCCCTAGGCCATAGAAGGAGACTGTGTGTCACAATGGGTGTAGCTTGAGCATAGGAGACCGCAAAGCCCACCTGTACAGTGACACACTTCTAACAAGGCCACATCTACTCCAACAAGGCCACACCTCCTAATAGTGTGTCTCTCCCTATGGGCCAAGCATTCAAACATCTGAGTCTATGGGGGTCATTCCTATTCAAACCACCACAGCAGCTAAGTTTAAAAAGCCAGTGGAGATATGAATTTGAGAGATTAAAAAAATATCTGGAGTTGAAGAGGAAGGTGTGAAGTCTAGTGCTCTAGGCTGAATAAGATTGCTATGGGAAAACATTTAGTAGGAAACTAGAAGAGTGCCCTGCCCTGCCCAGAGCCCTGCAGACAAGCTTAACTAAAGGGTGGCATGTAAGGGAGAGGAAGCAACAAGCAGATGGAATGAGAGAATCAAGAGAAGATTAAAATGAAGGGAAAGGAACTTTAGGGTATGTGCTTCAGCTCCCATCAAAGGAAACCCCTCTATTTGTGTAAGAGGTCCCCCTCTTTTCCTTTGTCTCAACTCTTCTTTCTCCACTGAATCAATCTGTTAGCACTTAAGTATCTCTCCTCTTGTAAATCAAGGCCCACATTTCTCCATCTAACCATCAGCAAATCATAAAATTCTAGGCACATGGCATCACACAATTCTTCTACCATTCCACGTTCTTCAGCACCTTTGTACTTAGCTCTTTTTCTTGCCTAACTTTCCAAAGTATTTAAGCAAAGACTATGACTTTCGTGTATTTCCAGATCTCATCTTCTCAACAGGGTATTCTTTGGCCAGAGCATATATATATCCACTCTGCATCCTGTGCTATGGGCCCTTTATACCACATTCCTGCTCTAACACTGTAACAGAATATTTTATTTATTACACTTATATTTATTAATACTTATCAATCACCTATAAAATACCTAAATCCTATAACCTAAACTTTAATCATCTATAATCTATCTAAAAACACTCCAATATCTATCTATGAACATTCTAATATCTATCTTAAAACATCCAACTAACACTATTTTAACTTTCTTAAAAGGATATCAATATTCTTAGTGTGGTTCCATGTAGTTGGGTTGGTTTACGGCAGTCCCATCAGGCAGTATCTTTTAAGCTTAAGGTCTTTTGGGCCTTAGTTTGCCAGTTCGTGAGGCCAGTTTATTTCCACCACCAAGTTGTGGCCAATTTATAAAGTCAGTTTGTTCCAATAGCCAACTGAGGGCGGTCTTTTTAAATCAACTAAGACTCGCCTCCGTGGTGTCTCTGGCCCGGAAGTCTCAAGTTCGGAAAGCTTATACAAACAGCTTCTAAAACTCCCTTTGTTTTGCTCACTTTTCCAGTGCTCTGGGGTCTCAAGGCAGACGCCTTAAAAAGACTCTCCCTCAGCAGGTTTATGCTATGCCTTTGCCTTGGGCTATAGCAAACTAAATTCTGTTAATGGCATACCTTGCCATGCTCTTCTTCAGTATGGCTTCTCAGTGGGTGAGGACAGAGGGATCTAGACCACATGGATCTCTCTTATAAATCATCTCATCTCAGGATTCTCAGCTGAGGGTCTCTCAGCATACCCATTCTTGTGGTTACCAACATCTGAGAGGCTTTGTGGTTTCATCCCATCTCGAGATCCTCCATGGAAGGTCTCCCAGATTCCTATTGTTTCTCATGGCAAATGACATCATCTGCATGGCCTGGGAAGTTTTAGTCATGCCCCCTTAACAGGGAAGTCCATGTTTTCATCTCCGTAACCTTCAGGGACTCCAGTTTTTGCCAGTCCAAAATCCCTGTGCGCTATTGGATGCTAAGCTGAACTGTAAAAGGCCTAACTTCTACCACACTAACAGGGCTACTTTATACCTCATGCCCTGCTCTAACATGGCTACTTTATGCCTCATGCCCTGCTCTAACATGGCTACTTTATTCTTCATGCCTTGCTCTAACCTGGCTACTTTATTCCTCATGCCCTGCTCTAACATGGCTACTTTATACCTCATGCCCTGCTCTAAGCACTTCACAGCATTGCAACTGTCTGAAAAATTATTAACTGTTGTGTATAAACTGTTAGTTTTAGCCCATTAGAAATCAAGTTCCAAGCTAGGGGTAATCCCAAAATGAGGCAGGTGAAGGCAGGAGAACCATGAGTTTGGGATCGGCTTTGGTGCTACCCAATAAGATCCTATCAATAAACCAAAATGAAACCAAGTTCCAAGAGGCTGTAAAGCTTAACTGTGGATAGAGGGTGAAAGTTGGGAGCATAAGGAGTGGTCATTTTCTCTCAAGGGGAGGGGGGTTACCATTTCAGCAGTTCTGAGATTGTAAATTGGTAGAAGGATTGTAGATACCATGATAAAAATAACATTTTAGTGAGCTGGAAATGTCCCATGACACAAACAGCATGGTCAAAGGGTG
Source organism: Lophiomys imhausi (assembly GCA_907164525.1). Classification (NCBI taxonomy): domain Eukaryota; kingdom Metazoa; phylum Chordata; class Mammalia; order Rodentia; family Muridae; genus Lophiomys; species Lophiomys imhausi. The sequence continues at coordinate 1,343,829 of CAJQZJ010011617.1, forward strand.
CTTTCATGAACCCCACCCACTTGTCCTGGTAAAATGCCTGGTAACTGTTGTTACAACCTGTCTACCCATCTGGAGCAGTGTCCTATCTATCCAGAGTTCTATCACAGTGCCTACAACAGTTCAAACACTCAGCAAATAATAATTATTGAGGGAATGACAAGCTGTTGAAGACAATGATTGTACAAAACCACTGGTTTTCAAAAAGGTACTTCTCCAAATCACATCCTATCAGCAACAAAACAAAACAAAGCAAAAAAACAAACAAAAAACAAGTACAAAAACCCACAACACCCCCCCCAAAACAAACCCAAGAAAATTTCTGTAAAAGCTCAAGTTATTTATAAGTGTAGCTGTATCCACAGAGGGGTCTTGGAATCACAAATCATACACAAATTTGAATGTACAGTGCTTTACATACTTTGTGTTACATGCTTAGTTTGGGGAATCATGGTACATTTATAGATACAAACACTGATTATTACTACTGCAGTTTTGTTTTTTTATAACTTCAAATTTTTTGACCAAAGATACTTGGGATATTTTATTTACCCGTGGCTGGTGCCACCTAGTGGACATTATCTCTTTAAACAGAGTTGAGTCTAGGACTTTTTACTTACCTGAGAAAGGAAATGACGGAAATAAGGCTTTTTTTTTTTTTTTTTTTTTTTTTTACATACCTGAGAAAAGAAATGATCGTCATTATAAGTGCTGGGTTTGAGGGTAGTTAATTTCACTGGACAATTTCATGTCCTAAAGTTCACTGCAGGCTGCAACAAGCAACCCTATTTGAAAGACAAAGAGACTAAGACAAGGAGAAGTTTGGGAACTTTCCAAGGCCAGTCAGAGAGAAACTGCAGAGCCAAACTTTTAGTGTGCTCCCCTGTAACTACCATTCTAAAACACCATGTCGCCTGTATAATTAAAGAAATCAGTATCGTGTGTCTGAACGTGGGAGGCGAGCAGATGGTGGTGTGGTTCAGTGCTCTGGAAATAAGACTCAAATGTCAACATGCTTCCAGGGAAGCAGTTTGATTATCTTCACCTACATGCCCTCTTTTAATTCTAGTCTCCTACTGAAGGCCCCATCTCCTGATACCATAAACACTGGAGGTGGGGACAACAAGGTGGCTTAGTGGTTAAAGGCACTTACTTGCCTTTTAGCCCTGGAGACTGGAGTTTGATCCCTAGATGCCACATTAAGGTCAAAAGAGAGCCAACTTACTCCACAAGTTGTTCTCTGGCCTCCACACGTGATCTGTGCCTCATGCACATGTATAATAATAACTTTAAAACTGGGGTGAACTTACCCTAGATGGGGTATCATACCAAACCCCAGTACAAGAGGAAGCTCTTGGTTTTCACATGACTGAAGAACTGAGGGGGTGTGACATGTGGGGGCCCACCTCATCTGAGGAGAAGGAGAAGACTAAGAAGAGGAATAGTGAAAGAGGGAGGCAGGGAGGCAGGGAGGGAGGGAGGGATGGATCAGCAGGGGAGAAGGGAGGAAACTATGTAAGGGAGGTAACTTGAAAAAACAAATTAATTTTTTAAAAAGGGGTAACTAAGCATAAAAAAAAATAAAAATAAAATATAAAATTTTCAAACTATAATTTACCAAAGGCATACTGGCCTTACTGGCATGAAAGGAAAAATGGTCTTAATTTCAGGTTAGAATGTTCGACTGCAGGTTGCCACATAGCTCACACACACTTGGATATCAACTTACAAGTTTTTTTTTCCTATATATAAAGGATATTTTCATTGATTGGTATTAAAAATGCAATTAAGAGATTTAAAATGTTATAAGTAAATTAAGAGTTACTACAGTTCAAACTGGTTTTCTAAATCTCTAAAAGTTGAAGTAATTTGGGGTTAAGATAAAATAATTGAGAAGGCCAGTGTTAGCTCATGCCGTTCATTCCAGCAGAGATCACTATTGAGTTAGTTGTCTTTCAAATTCTAGAGTTAACAATGAACAGGGTGGCGATGGTGCACACCTTTAATCCCAACACTTGAGGGGCATACACGTTTAATTCCAACACACTGGAGAAAAAACATGCAAATCTATGATAGGATTAGTGTTAGCATTTAATAGCATAGGGAACTTAGAATAGCAAGCCTAGACTTTAAGATAAAAGATTTACTTCCGAAGTGACATGTCCTTGGGAACTCGCCCAGGACAGGTGACCTCTTTGATCCTGGGATTGGGGGCGGGGACATGCCCTGGGGCACCAGTCCCTGAGGACCGCCTGTGAATTCACACCCCTCTGCCAAAAGCTTTTGAAAAGACGGAGCCCAGGGGCACAACTTGAAAGGTGCATGAAAGCATCTGCTGAAGATATTTAAGTCAAGATTCATGTAGACAGAGTGCTGGGCTTCTCTCCTCTGCTTGTCTCACCATCCTCCTTGTCTGACAGAGAAATTCCCATCACAGACACAGAGGCTTTATCAACCCGCTGCTCTGTAGGAGCCCAGGGACCAGTTCCGACGGAACATTGAAGCAGGACCCTTGCAGGTTCTGCCTGAGATAATGGAGTGCTTAAGTGGAGAGTTATCTCCCCTCGGAGCCCAGGGAACATTCCAGAGACATCTGAATAGGTGAGCCTAGGAAACTTTTCATATGCTAAATAATTTGATCTATAAGTCTGCAAAGGCAATTCCTGCTTGACCAACTGTCTTAGGATCTGAAGAACGAAATTCAGAGACTTTAAAAGTCTTTAAGATTGAGAAATTTATGAAGACCAGCCATCCATAAGGACCCTCACTCGGAGGAAAATATCCTTTTGAGAAACTTTAGATTAATGTTAAATGTTTGTATTGTAGATACTAAGAAGTTTTAGGTACTAGGTTTTAGAGTTAGGGTTTGGGTTTAGGATTTAGGAATTTTATAGGCAATTGTTAGGTAACTGTAAGTTTTAATAAATATATGTGTGATAAATAAAAATTTACTGTTACACAGATCTCTGAGTTCAAGGCCAGTCTGACACAGAGTAAACTCCAAACAGAGAAAAACTTTCATCCAGGGGTGGTGGTGCATACCTTTAATTCCAGCAATTAGGCACACACCTTTGATCCCAACACTTGAGAGGCAAAGGCAGGCACATAGGATTTGCAATGATTTAAGTTTAAAAGCTGCTTGCAAATGGCATGCTGAAATTCAAAGTGAATTGTCCTTTGTGATCTCAAAATAAATACACTTAAAGGTATGTTTAGTTCCAAAATGTCAAAAGAATTTTTTAAAATCTCAATTGAAAGATAATACTTTTTTGTATTTTTATTGTCAAACAAAACAAAACAAAAACCCGTTTGCTCTAGGAAAGATATTACCTGCCAAAAAAGTAACACCCCAGAATTAGGATGAGGTCAAACTCTGTTCTTATCTTTCCAGGAGATTAAAAGCGTCTATCTAAGGAGTCCAGGGACAGCGAATAACTGAAACTTCTGAAGAAAAGGGACCAGACACCAAAGAAGACAAATAGTCCAGATGATCCAGCCTCACAGACTGCCTCAATAGCTGTTTCCTCAAAAATCTACAACCACAACTCAAAATAGCTAAGATGGTTGAGTCCCACAGACTGTTCCAGCCAGTCTTGCACCCTCCAAGTTCAGCTTCTGACTACAAACTTCTTAGGACATTTAAATTGCTGAGCACAAAAAGATTGAACATCAGATGTTACTATTAACTTGCTTAACCATTTTCCCATTTTTTTGGGCCCCCAAACAGATTTCCTACATCCCAAATTAATAGGAAGCAATTTTAAGAGAGCTATGTCCCATTCCCAGAGGTGGGGTGGATGATTTTTCTCCCCTTTGATCATTTGATAGGTTATAGATGTTTGTTGCTATTTAAGGGGATTGGTTACAAGTTGTTAGACTTTGTAACACCATTTACTCTATTTCATTGGTACGATACTGTGATACCAGTTTCTCTGCCAGATGAGGAGGATGTGAGACAGGAAGAGGAAACAAGCACTCTGTCTACATGAATCTTGACTTAAATATCTTCATCTGTCGTAATGAATTGGCAACATGATTTTCGGCACTTCCAAGTCATGCCCCTGGGCTCTGTCCCTTCAAAGCTTTTTGCAGAGGATGGAGGAACAGCAGGCAGTCCCGGAGATTGTGTGATCTGGGCAGGCGCCTCAGGGCATGTCTCTCCCCTTAGTCCTATGATCAAAGAAGTCATCCGTCCTTGGCAGGTTCCCAAGGACATGTCACATCAGAAGTAAGTCTTACCTTAAAGTCCAGGCTTTTGCTATTCCAAGTTCCCTATGCTATTAAATGCTATCACTAACCCCAACACAGAATCCTTTACAACAGCTTTGTTGACTGTGGTTCCTGTGTTTTCAGGTGCTTTCTCAATTCTTGATCCTTTAAACTATGAGCTGAGTGGCTTCTGGCTGTAAGGGAAACCTGAAGGAAAGCATCTTATAGGAGAAGAACAAAAGGAAAGTAATGAAGGGAACACTATGGGTGGAAAGGTTTAAGCAGTGGGGGAGGTGAGGGGCAAATTGTAGAGATGATGTGGGAAGGATTACCTGGGACTAAGGTAATACAAAGAAGCTATATGGAAGATCACTCTCTTGTAACCCAAATAAAAAACACAAGAGACATTGAATGTAGTTACAAGGCTTTTGTTAGTCCTTGTGGTTTCCCACAAAATCATACTTCAGAAGACACTACACATCTTGGTTGTATGAAAAAGCAATATAGAACTGAATTGGAAACCTCCTTGTTGGGTAGATTTTGACATGGTAGATGGGTGTTGCACTGGGCTGCTGGGGAAAAAAGATACCACTGGGAAATGCATGCACTGAAACATCAGCCTGCACGACTCTTACCCTTCTGTGCAATGACATGACTGCTGATGGGCTATACCAACTGCCCTCTGATTGTATTTGAGACTTGCTCTATCTACAGGGGAGGAGAATAATCCATGACTGGCACTATAAACCCCACTAAAAACTCAGGCTTGTGGAGGTCACGGGCCCAGAGGAGGAACTTGTTGTCATTTAAGGAAACTGGCACACCATTAAACTACCTTCTAAATATCTGTTCATACCTATAAGCAAAAGCTACTCACAGCCTTATTCAATGAACCCTCTCCTCACAATGGATGACAATGAATGCAGAGACTCATGGCTGCCCAAAATGCTAAGAATAGTAGGAATTAATTATTCTGAGGGGTTAGCTATGTCCCTTAAAATCTTCTGGTTCCCAAGTAAACAACACAGAAACACTATATTTTATTAATAAGCTGTAGGCCTTACGCTGGGCAGGGTCTGAAATAATACTAATTCTACCACCTTTAAAACCCAGAAAAATGCCTGTCACTTGCCAATCTGATGACTCCTGGGCTGCTTCTGTCAGTCTGTCCTCTGAGGGCATTTCACTCACCCATGTGTTCCTGGTCCATCACATCTAATGGAGACCTCCTGTTCTCTCTGTCTCCTTTCTCCATATGTGGTATCTCCTCCAGGATCCATAACTCAATTCCAAGTCCCACCTTCCTATTCTTTCTATGCCCAGCTACAGGCTGTCATTAACTTTTATTATCCAATCAGGGATAATTGGGGAACATTCTTTGCATCACATTGATAGGAGAGATGGCTCAATATTCATAACAATGCTTGTGGTAGGGTGGTAACCAGATCTTAGGGCACTGAAATCAGCATCTGAAAAATACAGTGCAAAAGACCCTCCTTAATCAGAGAATAAGTCACAGTTGTGGACTTAGCCTTAAGCAAGATGTTTTTTTTTCTTTTTTTATAATTTATTTTTTTATTTCTTCAAGTTACATCTCAATCACAATCCCCTCCCTAATCCCCTCCCTACTCCCCCCTCCAGTCCCACCCTTCCACCCTCTTCCCAATTAAGCCCCCATCCTCTAACTTTTTTTTTTAGTTTAAGGTATATCTTTTCCCCCCAACAGCTCCCCCTTTCAGTCCAACAAATGGTTCTTTCTCTTTTTTTTCCCTCATTTCTTTTTTATTTATTTATTTATTTTTTTTTATATAAGTACATTATTTTTTTTTCAAGTTACATCTCAGTCACAAACCCTTCCCTATTCCCACTTCCTGTCCCACTCTTCCCCCCTCTTCCCCCCCAACAGCTTCCCTTTTCAATCCAACAAATGGTTCTTTCTCTTATAACAGTAAATTCTATACAAAACTTTCTCTTATAACAATAAATACAATACAAAACAACAAAGGTAATTAGGCCACAGTTATGAGGGTTATATGGCTTAGTGTATATTCCCAATGTCCAGTCCATATGTATTTGGCACCTGACTTTAACATTCTACTATCTAACCATCTCCATGAGTTTAAAGTTCTATATCTAACTCAACATTCATACTAACTTGCAACACAATTTTAAAAGCATCTTCTTAGATCTATAATACTCTCTAGACTCCTAAACAACTCAAAATTTAACTGAGACTCTAGCTATCTGTTCTTCAACCACCTCAGAGACTTGAGAGGGATAAATATATCTGATTATATAGGAAGTGCAGGGCCCGCAGCTTCCAAAACTAAGAAATTACATATCAGTGGTTGCCTGAACAGTTCCCATTTTCTCTCCATACATTACAGCATCAATCTTCAGCGATTTGGCCCCATTTCTCTGACAGACATTGATTGTAGAGCAGGAATTAGAAGGACTTGCCTACCCTGTCTTGGCAGAGCTAGGCTGTCGACTTACCTGCTTCCAGGTTTTGTCCTTTTTGGACAGCATTCTGTCTACAGTTGGAGCAAGGGGCTTTTCCTACCAAGAGATAGGCTTGCGACTAATTCAATCATCTCCCACTGGAGATTCTTCGATGCTCATCTTCTACTTGGGGTAGAATAGGGGGTGCTGTCAGGAGTTGATATGTCTCCTTATAAAAAAAATCTAAAGTTACGAAAACATCTTTGAATGCCATATTCTGCAGATCTCTTGAGGTTTTTGAAGAGGCCCTATCTATCTCTTATATTAGGGTAAGCAGATGTTGCTTGTCTCTTAGCAGGTTTATTTCTGATTAGCTTAGAAAATAACTATAATAGGCTGTCATAGTACCTAACAGAATGACCAGCTTGCATAACTACTAGTTTGCATTTCTTAATTATCCTAAACAGTTTATGACAATTAGTAGTAAAAGGCTGAAACATCACATTTAATTTTTTTCTTTACCTCCTAACCCTTCCATCCAATTTCTCTGGGGTAGGGTGTCCTTATATAACAGTCCCTCATCTCAGTTGAGAGGTCGTATGAGGGCCAAGAGCCTCCTCATTCATTGGGGGTCTATGAGGCACTACCACCAGTGAAAAGTGTCTCATTGCCCGGGAGAGAGAACTAAAAAACAAACAAACAAATAAGCAGACAAATAGATAAAAAAGACTAAAAAATAGAAAAAAAATATTTAAAAATATATAAAAAATAAAATAAAAATAAAAATAAAAATAGAAAGTCTATCTCCAAGTTCCCTTTGGTGTGTTAGTTGTAGTATCGATACCTTCTACTATATAGCTAAAATCCTACTATAAGTGAATGGATGCCATATGCATTCTTCTGAGTCTGGGTTAGCTCACTCAGGACGAGCTTCTCTAGTTCCATCCATTTGGCTGCAAATTGCATAATTTCATTGTTCCTGATAGCTGAATAATATTCCATTGTGTAGATGCACCACAGTTTTTTAACCCATTCTTCGGTTGAGGGACATCTGGGTTGTTTCCAGTTTCTAGCTATTACAAATAAGGCTGCTATAAACATAGATGAGGAAACTTCCTTATGATTCTGTGAAGAGGTATTTGAGTGTATACCCAGAAGTGGTATGGCTGGGTCCTGAGGCAAAGCTATTCCAAGTTTTCTAAGATACCGCCAGACTGACCTCCATAGTGGTTGTACAAGCCTAAGCAAGATATTTGTGTGCAAACAAATAGAAGGCTGACTAAGTTGCCCAAAAAAGGACCCATGGCCTGGTATCCTTTCAGAAGAGTTAGGGTAGGATTGCTTAGGTATTCTTAGGTATTATGTGTTTATAGGTTACAGGTGTTTTATAGGTGTTTATTAGGTATTAATAAATATAGGTCAATAAAATTTCCATTTACAGACATTAATGTTAGAGATTTGTGGGGAACAGGGGAATGGACAGAGATGGTAGAAAGATGTAAGAGGTTGAGGATGAGAGTGGTTTGTAATTGTGTATGTGTATAAATTGTGTAAGGACACACTTTACTACATGAAAAATTTCTAATATCAATTTATTCAAATTTATACAATAAAATATTTAGTACAATTTCTAATGTGATTTTAATCTAGTGTTTTTCTACAATTGTTATATTTTAAATTACTTTCAACCTGAAATATTAGACAACTAATGAAAAATAAATGCTATCTTTTTTCTTGCCTTTATAATTTTCTTGTGACTAGCTGCCATAATTTGAAAAGGCATAGATTTAGCCAGTACATTCTATCCCCCATGACATATTTCTGCTTTTCATATTTAACACTTAGTGAATACTACTGAATCTGTGGGGTTTTTTTTGGTAGATTGTTTTCCTTCTCTTTTTTTTTCAAGGTATGATCATTCAAAGACTTACTTTTGGACTCAGACTTAGAAGTAAAAGCTCTAAAGTGAGGACAGCCTACATCTCTTGGCAATCTGCTCTTGTTTTTTTTCTTTGGCTTCCTTCATTCTCTTGGCTAACAGTTTAGCATATTCTGCAGCCTCCTCATTTTTCCTAGTGCACTGTTTCTTCAGAGCAATATGTCTGTTTTAGTGTTGCAAGGCACATGGAATAACAAGGTGCTGAATCTTGGGTGCTTTGGTCCTGGGCTTCTGTGATGGTTGTTCTTGTCAACTTGAGAACATCTGGAATTTACTAAAACTGGCACATCTGTGAGGGATTTTTGTAACCGAACTTTTTATTATTTAACTTATTTATTACTATATTCACTTATAATAACAATTATTTCTTAACTATTAATCCTACACATTCCTATAACCCCTTTAACCTATCCACTAAACCTATTGATAATTATTTTCCTAACCTTTTAGAAGGATACAGTCTCTGGGGGAGGTCCTCAGTCGTCAGGAACACAGTCTTTGTTGTAGATTCTTTAACTCACTTAGCAGTCCTTTTTCTGGATCTCTCAGATGTAGATTCGTCAGGGTAAGTTGGTTATTGCAGTCTCACCTTAAATAAGGCTTGATGCTTTCTTCTCTCTGGGAGACCCCAGCTCCCTGGTATCAGCAAGTCTGCTGCTGTACCTCAGAGTCCTTAAAGCCAGGCACAGTTTCCTTTAGGCCACTGTTCGGACAGATCAAACCCCTCTAGGCAAAAGTTGAGCCACAGGGTTTAGTCCTTGGCCTTTTGGTGTCTTGCTCAGGCTTTCTTTGCTCACCAGCTTCTTTCTGCCTCAAGGAAATCTGGTCATCAAATGATGGCCAGCACTTTTTTCAGCAGGACTCTTGGAGCTCTCTAGCATCAGGGGCCTCTTCTCCTCCTGGGGCTCCATGCACTGTCCTTAAATAGGAGGAACTCTGTTTCAGCTTAATTTGGGCTCCGCCCACTTATCAGCTGAAAACAATGTCAGGCCAGATACTTTGTTTCTTTAAGTCCATTAAGTCCTTCCTGTTTTTCTGACAACCTTGTTTTGTCAGTCAATTAAGTCTTTCCTGTTTTTCTGACTTCAACCTTGTTTTTCAGTCCATTAAATCTTTCCTGTTTTTCCTGACTTCAACCTTGTTTTTCAGTCCATTAAGTCTCCTGTTTGTTTCCTGTTTTTAGTCCACATGCTGATAATGATCTTCATGCCCCAAATTAAGAGACAGTATCAGAAACCCCTATATATTTTCTAAATATAATATATCTAACTCCCTACAGATTTTTGCTTAATTTGAAGTGGGAAGATCCACCTCTAATCCAGTTCCTTGAGATAGAAAGAAGTGCCTTTAATACAGATCTTGACACTGGAAGACATACCTTCAAAAGTCCAGATCTTTTGAGTTGGGAAAACCCACCTCTAATCAGGGCCACACCTTATGGTGGTAGTCTATATGAGGACATGGAAGAAGGAAGCTATTTTTTTTCTCTTAGTTTGCTTTCTCTCACCTTGAAAGCATTCTTTCATAGCATTATAGCCTACTTCTTGGGGATTCCAGTGTATATACTTAAGACCAGCTGACACATCCAGGTTCGTGGACTGAATGACTACTGGATTCCTGGTTTTTCTGTTCATAGTCAGTCATTGTTGGATTAGTTGGACCACATCCTGTAAATCATGCTAATAAATCACTCTTTATATAGTGTTTAATTCTATAAGTTTTGTTACTCTAGATAACTGTAATACAGTTTACTGTTTTAAAGGGCTTTCTGCCAACACATTGGCACTCAAATATGGATCATTAGTACAAATCAAGCTGATAAGTGTCTCTTCTATAAGCCATACAATTTTATCTCTTTCTTGGGGCTAGCTTGAGGCACCCTAGAAAGTTTAACAACTTTCAGTCTCAACCCTCATTAGTTTCTTGGAATGTAGGTAATATATTCCCTCTAAACAGAATTTTATTATATAGGTCTGTATTTCTGTACGTGCTAGCTTGTATGGTACTCACAGCTCCTCCCTTGTACCATCTTCAACTGAAAAAGCATCAGGAGATGAAGGTTATTGTTCTGATCTTGTATTCAAGAGGCTGAAATAACCTCTCCAGGAATCAGACTTTCTGACATCCATCTTATTTTTCTCAGAGCATAAACAGTGCTATAAATAGGCTATCAAAGTATCGTAAATCATTAGCTTGTAATTCAGAGGTTAGTAATCTGCCAGTAAGAAGAAAATACATCCTTTAAGTTAAGCCTATTAGGATATAATTGCATCTCAGCACTTGGGAGGCTAGGCAGGATGACTGACAAGTTTGGGTCCAGTATGAGCTACATGGCAAGACCCGTCTTTAAAAATCAACTCAAACATAAAAATATATAAATATATGAGTGTGTATGCACACACACACTCAAACAAAACACATGCACCTAGTAGCTTCAGGTTATCCATTAAAATGGCTTCTCACATTTATAAACTTGGAGTCAGTACCATTCTACATAAATATTAATTCAACTCTTTTTAAAGTTTTTCCTTTTATTTATTTGTATCTGTGTGCCATAGTGCACATGTAGAGAAAAACTTCTCCCAAACAAAAGCAAGCTCAAAATCGATCACAGGCCTTAAATTTTAAGACCTGAGTCTTTGAAATGATTTGAAATGATTACAGGAAACCACAAATACAAAATAATACAGGCAAAAACTTTCTGAATAGGACTGCAGTAGATCAGGAAATGATAGAATTGACAAATGAGATTGTTGAAATGAAAAAGCTGCTGCATAGCAAAGAAAATCATCAAGCTCAAGAGAATCTACAAAATGGGAGGAAACCTTTGTCAGTTACTAATCTGACAAGGGGACTGTTATCCAAAATACATGAAGTGAAACATACATACATTTAAACAACAAATAATGAGTGGGCAAATGGATTGAATAGAAACTTCAAAGAGAAGTAGCAACAAATGTTGGTGAAAGTTGTAGAGGGGAAGAAAACTTATATACCACTGCTTGGCATGTGAAACACTCCAGCCACTATAAAAAACAGTATGGACGTTCTTCAAAAAATTAAAAACAGAATTCCCACATGTCCCAGCTATACCACTTCTGAGAATATGCCTAGGAAAATCAGTCATGTTACTATAAAGATATTTGCATATCCATTTTTTTCTGTCACTATTCACTAGCCAACACAGCCTAGGTGTCTAATAACGGATGATGAAAGAAAATGTGGTACATTCACACATGGAATACTATTCATTGATAAATAAGAACAAAGTTACAGAATTTACAGGAAACTGGAAAACATGTTAAATGAAAGTCAACCTCATCAATATAAGCATCCGATAGTTTCTCTCATATTTGGAATGTAGGGGACATGGCAATAAGAGAGGAACTCTTAGAGAGGTGGAAGGAGAAACTGGAATAAGGAATTATAACAGAAGGGGTGAATATGGTCAATGTTTATTATACAGAGATGGAAATGTCACAAGAAAACTCATTAGCTTTATAGCTAATAAAAAGTAAAAACTAGAGTACCACATAAGTCTATGTGTAATCTACCTTAGGAATTTAAGAGACTACCTTGTCACACCATTATTGCATCAATAAAACATGGCAACTGTAATAAAGGGGGAAGACAGCAGATGCTGACGCACTGCATAGAAGTCACAGGCCAAATCAAGTGACTGCTCCAGATTTTACTAAAGCAAGCCTTCAGCAAATTCACTCATTTTATTTGCTGAGACAGTCTTACTATGTAACTCACCTGCCTCTGAGCTTGCAATTCTCCTGTCTTAGCCTCCCAAGTGCTGAGATTACAAGCATGTTCCACCATGCCAGGACACCCAAGTAAAATTCCCTAACAACATACCATAAAATACTGACAAATCAAAGTATGTAATACAATTTAAAAGCTCTTTTGAATTCCAATTCCCTAGCATTACTAGACATTATTATTATTATTAACCTATATTTTCATCAAGTGACTGGGGTAGAGTGGGTAATGTTGGGGTAGTGTTAAGCATTCTAAATGTTAATTAATTGGTCCTGTTTTCTGTCTGTTACTTACATTGACTCTGATTGGTTAAAATAAATGCTGAGGCCTGAGATTGGGCAAAGACAGAGAAAGGTGGGACTTTCTGAGATTAGAGCAGGAAGCCTGTGCTTTAGACAGAGGATTAATACATTCCAGCCAGGAGCAGCAGGAAGGAGGCACACACCATGGGTTAGAAAAAAGAACCTCATTCCACATGGCCAGGAACATCGGCATATCGTAGAGAATGGCAGTCCAAGGGGACGTATGTATATATATGAGGTCATATTTGGGTAATAGAATTAAGAGCTAGATAGTTGGACCAAGATTCCTCAACTCAGGCCTAGGCTTGATAATCCACATGGTGTCGGTGTGCCTATTTATAATGGCGGGTTAAGAATTAGCCACCAAATCAATTAACTATAATCTAAATACTGGTTAAATAGTTTAATTAGCCATATTTTTTTTACAGGGTAAAAAGCACTTCCTAGGTAAAAGCTACCTCTCAGCTCTAAGTTGTCAAAGTGATGGTGTCAGCACCAGATGTATAAAGTGAAGATATGAGTCTTCCAAGATATTGTTGAGGGAAGGTTTTTGTTGTAGATATGAGAGTATAGCCAGAACCATTTGAAAGAGTCCTAAACAGGGAGAGAAAGTAGTGGACCAAACATAGCCAGCAGTTTGAACTCAGCCTTGAGAGGAGAGAGGAGTAAGAATGAGGAAGAGAGAGAGGAGAGGGAAGGGGAGGGGAGGGAGAGAGAGAACAGGTGGGGGAGGGAAGGGGACAGGAGGTCAGCATGGTTGGTATGCCAATAGGCACCAGTTACCCATTTATCCAGAGTTTCTTTTGTACCAGGCAGTTGTTAAAACAAACAAAAAACCCCAAACTCCAACACATTAGCTCTATATTTAGAGACACCAGAGAAAGGTTAAGTAAGCTTCAGTGCTTAAGGCTTCCACACCCCCCACCATCCCAGCAACGGAAAGCATTCTGAAAAACCCAGTAGCACAGAAAGTTTCATTTTAATAGCAACAAAAAAGGCATCGATTTAGCGATGTCCTTAGTTGTGAGTGTACCTACAACCTTGTTTGCAAAGCAGCAATCAATGGAGTCTTTGAAAATACCACAATTAAGACAATCACTAAATAACATGGTACATTACTCTATGATCACTGTAGTGTTAGTCACAGCTGTTACTGTGCAGCACACAGGAGACAATGCTACACATGCTTTATTCAGAATTGAATACTGTGAAAATTTTTAAAGAGGCCAATATGATAATTTTTTTATTTATCCAGGAACTCTGGCACTGAAAGCGTGAACAACCCAAGGTAACGATGTCGTCACCAAGGGACGACCATAGAGCCTAAGTCCCTTGACTCCCAGGCTGATGTTTTCCACTAATTATGCTCCTTTCTATTCATCTGAGAGCTTCAAGTGTAAAGGGCTGGAGAAGGCAGAAGACCTATTATGAGCCAGGTCTGCGAGGTGGGGATGCTCTAAAGGTCCTCTGCAAACGCCGCTGACACTTTGTTTTGGATGAGCAAGATGAAAGCAGCAGCTACAGACCCCAGGGACCAAGAACTGGAACTAGGTACCGCCTGCTGTGGTAACTCTCTTTTCCTCAGTCAGGGCCTGCCCTTTCTCACCTCTTCCTTCCGGCCAAGCCCTAACGCTCTCACCCCTCATCCCTCGGTCCCCATTCTCCCTCCTTCACTCCCCGCTGCACACCATTCCGCGGCCTCCCTGCTGGACAGTGACCTCCTGGTACTCCGTCCAGCTTTAGCAGGGATTCATGGTGCCTGGCGTTGTTCTCACGAGCTAGTGGTAGCCAGCACTGTACACGCGTTTCAGCTGAGAAACTTCCGTGGGAGCCAGGGCAAACGCGCGTGCTGAGTGGGTGTTGGGGCTCGTCGGGACAAAGCATGATTCTGCAATGAGGAACTAGCCTCCCTGCCCGGCTGCTAACTCAGCTTCCCTCGGGCACCTACGGAGCGCGCGTGTTTACACTTTTCTACGCCTAGCGGCGAATCCCCGGGGTATTCCAAACCGTTACTCCGCCCGATTGGGTGGGACCAGCCCAACGGCTGAGACTGCGCTCTGGGCTGGCCGGCATCGGGGGACTACAAATCCCAGAAGGCTTCGCGCCGCAAGGGCGGGCGGCAACTTATCTGCCCGCCGCGCTTCCCTCTGGTTCCTATTGCTTTTCCCACTGCAACAGGTGTCCTCCCTACAGCTGACGGCCGCCTCTGGGGAGCATTGGCAATCTCTATACCAAATTCCTTGTGTTCCCGCTCTTCCTGCTTTTCTCCTGGCTATGTCTGACTCCCTCCCCGGTCTCGGGTGGCGGAGGCGAGCTAGAGAAGCCGGTACGAGCCCTCCCGGCGCACTTCCGCCTCTGAGCGCCGGAAGGTAGGGCGCACGCGCTCGCTGCGACTCCGTAGCGACTCACTTCCGCTCCCACTGTGCCCTGCGAGCCGAATCATGGATCACACTGGTAAGGAGGCGGAGGCAGTGGGGGTCCTGGTTTCTTGCCCCCGTGGCTCGTTTGGGACTGGTCGCCCAGTGGGCACAAGGGGCTACGCTCGCTCCACTACGCCGGGACGTGGCGGAGAGTAAGCAAGCTCACAGACCCGATCCCTGA
Source organism: Lophiomys imhausi (assembly GCA_907164525.1). Taxonomy (NCBI): domain Eukaryota; kingdom Metazoa; phylum Chordata; class Mammalia; order Rodentia; family Muridae; genus Lophiomys; species Lophiomys imhausi. The sequence goes on from CAJQZJ010011617.1 coordinate 1,359,087, forward strand.
CTGGGCCGGTTGCTTCCCGGCCTACCCTTCGGAGCGGTGCCTCCATCCTCGAGACCGGCAGCACCGCTTCTGTAGTGCTGTGAGCTCGTCTTCGGGACTTTGCGCCGGGCAGTCTTGTTGGAAGGGGAGGGTACCAGTTTTGTTTTGTTTTCTTGATTCCGGCTGCTCTGCACCTTGTGCTGGGGAAATAGGTGGGTGGATTCCACTCTCTGAATTGGAGAAGCGTCCGGACGCTGGGCGAGAGTAGGTTGGAGACTTCCTGCTGCCTCTGAGCTTCGGGCGGCTGCTGCAGTGGTCACCTCTTGTGGTTATTGTCTCTGACTTTTCACGGACTAGAGGTTAGAGAAGAGGGCCGGATATATAGTTTTCGAAGTTATAAGTGGAGCATCTTTCCTACCTAAACCAAAATCATGCCCCGCCCTTCGGCCGTGGTACTTTCGCATCTTTTGGGGACATATACAAAAGTTTTAAGATCAAGATATTTTCATCGCATGTTACAAGTAAGAGTGGCTTCAAACCTTGTTTCTGTTGGCTTCGTTTTCTTATTCTTAGTGAATGAGAGTACTTGGCTTTAAGTGCTTCAGACAGTTATATCGAAAAGCAGGAGGAAAAGCCCCCCCCCCACCCTTTTTAAGAATTGACTGTGGTGCTCTCGGTTTTCAAAACTACTTAATTATATAATTGCATGGAGGTATTTGGTAGGCTTGGAGATAGAATGTTGGAATGGTAAACAATAGGACTGCGTCCTTATTTTCGAGTTGACATTCTATCAAAGGAGGCAGGCAGGTTGGTTTCTCTTTTAAAAACCGCTTACAGATTGTAATGAGTACTTTAAGAAAACAGGTGCTTTTGGAGTATGAAGTTTCAGAGCGTGCCAGGGAAAGATGTTTTTGGAATGGTAGGAAGATATAGAGAAGGCCAGATGTCTGTAGCCTAGTTAGTCCTAAATTGAGATGAAAAGAAAAACATAAACTACCTTGTTCAGGACTTTGAAAATCATGGTAAAGGGTTTGATTTTTAAGTGACGATGAAGCAAGTGAACAACAGTAGGAGTATAATATTTAAAAAAATAATCCCAGCTCTTTTATGGAGAATGGGGTAGGAGAGCAGGAATAGGAGTACATAAATAACCTAGGTGGTGGTACCCCACCCAGAGGGAGGCTCGATTTAGTGAAGTGTAGCTCAGTGATAGAGTACTTAACCTAGTTCACACAGGTCCTGAGTTCAATCTCCAGCAACACTGTAGGGGGAAGTGGGAGTGGGGCACAGACAATGGGCAATTGCAACAAATGTGTTGTTGGAGAATCCAACAGCTGCTAATGGATTGGTTTGTGAAAGCATGTGAGAGAAATGAGAAAAACTGGAGTTTCCTATTAGAGCTGTGTAAAAGTATTATCCCAGTTTTTAAGTTATTAATAAAAGGTTCCCTGGGGAAATAAAAGTCATTCTAACATGAAAATAATAATGAACTAGCAAGATAAAAATGAGTTTCCAGACAGCTATCCTTTGTGTTTAACGTTAGCTAACATTTCTAGGTTTTAAATCAGCTATAAGGTAGTCTCCTAATGCTTCATTGTTGGTTGTGGCACATTTTGAGGTGGGGGAAAAAAAAATCAAACTTTACTCCCAGCACTTGGGAGGCATAGATAGGTGGAGCTCTGTGAGTTCAAGGCCACCCTGCTCTACAGAGTGAGTTCCAGGACAGCCAGGGCTGTTATACAGAGAAACCCTGTCTCAAAAAATCCTAAAAAAAAAAAAAAAAAATCAAGCTAAGCCAAAGACTCAAACTTTCACAAAACTAATAAATACAGATTTGAAACTATTTGAAGCACAGAGCCTTTGCAAATCAAGAAATGCCAGTTAATTAACGATTTCTTAACCGAATAGGCTTCTCAAAATAATGATTTTTAATGTCAGAGGATTAAGAGGTCTTGTGAATGGAAGTATTGAAATAGAATTTTGCCAGAAAAAAAAAATCCAGAAAACTTTTTAACTTTTTTTTTTTTAATGGCAAACACATATTGCTTTATTTAATGTTTCTCTGGATTGCAGAAGAAGTGTCAGTAGCAGGCTGAGAGTACCAGAGGGCCCAGAGGGAGCTGGGCAAACCCAAGGCCCTCTGGGGTGGAGAGAAGCAGCAGAAAGAGGTGATACCCCTTCCACTCCTCTAAGGCCAGCCCTGCCCTCAAGTTCCCAGATCATAGAGACACTCAGGCAAATAAAATAAAGATCCTACAAACACTTGATTGATTCTTTGGTCATTGTAAGGGCTAGTTAGTGCTTAGGTAAAAATGACTCATTTGTAAAATACAACTTCATTCTTTTTTGGGAAGTGGATGCTGGGGACCTGAATCTAGTATCTTCATTAACTTAGGTTCTACCACTGAACTACATACTTGCCTTCAGTTCCTTGGCTCCTTTTATTCAAGATAAAATACTAAGTGTGTTGTTTTTGAAACTGTATAATAAAAAGTGTTACTACTTTTAAAGGTATATTTACATTAAATGACCAATTCTTTTTATCTCTTATGTAATAAACAGATATTTCTTTACTACATGCTTTGTGTTTTGTTACTATGTGTGTGTACAACAAATTGTATATTACAGTTTTTGTTTACAGAATCTTTAGAAACAGCAGGCTTGTGAAAGGGCTAAGTCACTGTTTAAATAATGGAGACCTGTGTTATGTGAGGTGGTTGAAAGGTGATTATGTGCAGGTATAGTGTGATTTTCATTCATAAAGGTAACACACTAAGAATCCTTGTGATATCTTAAGGGCAACAATTTGGTTATTTTGTTTCTTGGAAAGTTGGGAATACTTTTTGTGCAAGGGGAAACAGTTATCTGTCATATCTCTCTTGTAGGTACTACAAATGCAATGAAGACTGCTGAAATACATGAGCAGACATTCCATTTTAGTGCAGTCTTAAAGGTTGATCAAGTTGTGTTTATTATAATTCAAGAATGTAGCTATTCACGTAATCCTTTTGCATGAAAAAGTTTGAGAGGAGTTAGCTATTACAAGAGTAGAAAGTAGACAGAAATATGTTTAATCATTGAGACTCTTTGAATTTATATTTTGTTCATAAAAAAGGCAAATGGGTATGAGTTTAATTTATTGATATTGCTTATAGTCTTGGAAGCCATAGTATTAGTAGATTACTTTCACATTTTGGCTTTACTGAAGATAATGTGGACAGTTTGGCTGTCAGTCTTGATTGTAATTCGTGCAGGAACGCAGCTCATTAATTTGTGTTTGAAACATTACAATTTTAAGATTACATTTGCATTTCCTATTTTTAAGCATTTTTCTCTTTGTATTAAGGCAGAGTTGAATATATTGTGTTACATATTTTTATGTACTTGAAAAAGTAAAGTTTTATATGAGTCAGTCCTGTGAAATAATGTACCTCTGAATCATGGGTAATAATTCTTTTTTTTTTCCATAGATGATAAGATTTTTAAGGACTAGAAAGTATCAGTTGTTGAGACCTAAGTGTAAATTATAATTTTCCAGTGCTGTGTTGACTATTAACTAAAGGGATCTGTTACTTATGTCTCTAGAAATGTTATAGTACACACAATGCACTGTGTGTTCCAATAAATTATATATTTTTTGTATTTCTCTGGAATACTTTTTAGAAAAAATGTTATGCTTAAAGGAATAATTACCTCTTTAAAACCAACATGTAGGCCAGTAAGATGGCTTAACAAGTAAAGAAAGACACATACCTGCTGAGGACTTGAATTCAACATCTGGGGCTCATTTGGTAGGGGAGAACCAACTCCCACAAGTTGTCTTCTGAACTTCACATATCCACTGTGGCTCCACTGCCCCTCCCCCCCCAGTAAACATAATAAAATAAGACTTCATTTTCAAATATATATCAGATTTAGTGTTGCATTTCCACTTTGTTACATAAATTTACTAAGTTTACTGAGTGGCTGTATTGCATGTGATAATTCGACACATATAAAGGCAATTTTGTTTTTATCCTTTATTTTTAAAAGTATAACAATTTAAGAGTTTTTTCTTGAATTTTAATAGGTTTCTGTTTCTATAAACTACTATGGAATTGTATTGAAATTTTTATTCATTTTTTAGGAAGAGATAAAGGTTCTATAAATTTTATCAACATCTGAAAGGATTATGTGTCTCAAAAAAAGGGGTAACCAAAAACATTTCTTTAATGGTTTAGCTTAAATAAAGATATTAGTAGTTATACTTATCAGTCTGGTATTTAAAATCAGAACCAATATCTTTCATTTATTGTTCAGTATTGTTGATTTTCTCTTGATAGTTGTTACAGAACATTTTCAAAAAGAAAAGTAAAAGCAATTACAATTTCTTTTTTTCCATTCATGTAGACAATGAGTTACAAGGCACTAATAGTTCTGGATCCTTGGGTGGTCTCGATGTTCGCAGAAGAATTCCTATAAAACTCATCTCCAAACAAGCTAACAAAGTTAAACCTGCACCTCGAATTCAAAGGACTATTAGCAGGATGCCTGCAAAGGCCCCACCAGGTGATGAAGGTAACTTGTTTAAACTAAGATGTTTAAGAGTTGTCCTATTGAGCTGGAGAGATGCTCAGAGGTTAAGGACACTACTGCTCTTCCAGAGGACCAGGTTTGATTTCTAGCACCCACATGGCGACTCATAACTGTAACTCTAAGATCTGACACCCTCACAAAGACATATATGCAGGAAAAACACCAATGCACATAAAACAAATATAAACATTTTTTTAAAAAGTTGCGTTTATCTGAGTGTGCCAAATAATCTATTTGATCTTATTTACTTAAACCTATTTTAAAATGTTAACTTTATGTACTCCTTATTCTCTAACCTTTTTTTTCTCCCTTTGTAAGTCTCTCCCCCTTTTCAAAGAATCTAATCAATATTGCAGAGAGCATTACATTAAAAGTAAAATTATTTTTTACAGTCCTTTCAAAGCTGTTAATGTTTCTTTTAAGATTTCTTTGAAATAAGCAGGGTAGTGGAGGCACAGTCTTTAATCCTAGCACTCCAGAGGCAGAGGCAGGCGGGTCTTTGAGTTCTAATTATTTGCTTTGTTGTGACTGTGTTGTAGTATGAACATTAAAAAATTGACTTGGGGGATGGTAAGATTGTTTACATGGGTGAGGACAATTGCCACATAAACGTGGTGACCCAAGTTTTACCCCTAGAACCCAGAGAATTGATTTCCAGAAGTTGTTTTCTGACTTCCACTGGACACTGCAGCGCATGTACAACAAACTCCTCCCCTCTGATCATGTATAGAACAAATCAGTGATTTTTTTTTTTTTTTTAAAGACCTGATTTGTACATTTTAGAATTTATCAGATCCTGCTAAATTATTCTTTGGAAAGGGTTTGTTGGTTTATACTCACATACATCAATATTTCATATTATTAACTTTAAAATTTTTTTTTTGAGACAGCGTCTCTGTAACCCACTGTGTACTTGAATTTCAGCAGTCTTGCTGCCTAAGCCTTGTTAAGTGCTGTGATCACCGGCAAGAGCCACTGTGCCCCAATGATGGAAACTTAGTGTGTGGTTGGGTATCTTTTCATAGTATTAGCCATTTTTTGTTTCTGTTCTGTTATCTGTTTTTGATTGCTGCCTTTCTCTTACTTTGCAGTTTTTTGTAAAATTGGCTTTGTTAAGAGTCTATGTAGTTCATCTATCTTTTGAATTTTACATATAAAATATTACTGTAAAGAATTTGAACATTTTAGGTAGCCAGTTACCTGGAGCTTGCTCTTTCACATTTTAATATGTTCTTTTAAAGACCTTTCCTAGTTTCATGACTATAAAACACTTTTCTGGTCTTCCCATTTGTTAGAAGTCAGCAAGCTGACTTTGGTTCCTTTAAAAAAAGTAAAGTTACTTTTAGTTGAGTTTGCCTATGGCTGCTTTCCCACTGCCATGGCAAAATTAACTAGATTCATATGACCTAGAAAGCCTACAATTTGTACTGTGTGTCCTTTTATAGCAACAGTTTGTTGCCCATGCTTTGGAACATTTATAGTTACATTTTTTTTTTTTAAGTGAGGTCTTGCTTTTTAAATTTTGTTTCCAAAACAGTTCACCAGCACCCCAAAATACTGGGTAACTTTTCTTTTCCTTTCAGAATGGAAATCTCAATGTTAACATACATTCAAGTTCTAGAAGGATCTGTCTTACTCCTAAATTCTGTTCTGTATTCTGTAGGTAGTTTAGAATAAATGATGATGATACCTATCTTTAAAATTTGTTCAGTGAACATGCTGGTGGTAATGAATGAGGTTTTATTCTAGAGTTGGTCTGTGGAGTTGGTAAGAATGTTGAATAAGAGATTCCGTTAAAGATCTGTTCTTGGCTCTGCCACTCAGCTTATATGGTGGTTGCTGTATCCACTGCATGTTCTGATTGGTAAAGTACTAGGGGTGGACTGAATGAACATAAAGATCACGTCCAGGTGGCATTTTAAACTCCAGTTTAAAAATGATATGTCAGTTCATTTCTGTGACAAATGTGATTGTCTGTAGTCTGTGGGAAAATGGTAAGTACAGTTAAGGCCTGGTTTTGTAGAAGTAGGATTCTGAAATAAAGTTTATGACTTTTTATAACTAATTTTATAGCATAACATATACAAAAAAGCTAAAGGAAGTTTTATAATGCCATGAATTTAATATAGTTATTTTTTTTTACTGTTTTAAAATAGTTTCAGGAGTTTTGATTTTCATGTTCTTAAATCTTTGAAAGTCATCAGAAACATTTTTCAGTAAATAAGTAGATTTTTGTCATGAAAATATACTTTAAAAATAAAATTTGAAGTTGGGAAATGTGATGTAATTTTTTTCTCTCAGAAGGATTTGACTATAATGAAGAACAGCGGTATGACTGTAAAGGGGGTGAACTCTTCGGAAATCAGCGAAGATTTCCAGGACACCTTTTTTGGGATTTTAAGGTATATTAAAAATGAAAAATTAAGCCACTTGTTTGTTTCTACTATCTTCAAAAATAATTTGAAGTTATTTTCTTTAAAACCAAGTTAAATCAATAACCACTATTTAAGGAGGAAAACAGGCAGTTGGAATTGTACTAATCAACTTTTATTTCTGTTTGTAGTAACAGCTGTTATGAATTTCTAACACATTTACTGTGTGAGTTGATAAAGTACACTTTTCAAAATTGCCTAAAGAGGAAATTTTAATTATCATTTCAACAGATAAACATCTTAGGTGAAAAGGATGATACACCAGTTCACTTCTGTGACAAATGTGGATTGCCTATTAAAGTCTATGGGAGAATGGTAAGTACAGTTAAGGCCTGGTTTTGTAGATGAAGGCATTTGTGTAGAATTGAATTCTGAAATACAGTTTACAATTTTTTATAACTAATTTTAAAACATAATATATACAAAAATGCTAAGGGAAATTTAATAATACTATGAATTTAATATAGTTTTTTATTGTTTTACAATAGTTTCAGGAGAAACACAGTAAGGTAAAACATGTTTAGTGTTCTTTTTCAGGAGCTTTTAACTTGCAGAGACTATTTCAACATCAATAGGTTCACATATCTGAAAATAGAAGCATGTGCCAGGCAAGGAGGGATAGTCAGAAGGATCAAGTACATCAGAGTTTAAGGCAACCAGAGTTGCATGTGAGATCCTGTCTCCAAAAATAAAAGGCAAAGTGTTAGCACATTTACAGTATTTATTTATTGGGAAAAGAGCCAATGTTGTCAAAACATTTCAAAAACTTGTGATTAAAAATTGCTGGGTGATGGTGACGTACACCTTTAATTCCAGCACTTGGGAGGCAGAGGCAGGCGGATCTCTGAATTTGAGGCCAGCCTGGCTCTGTTACACAGAGAAACCCTGTCTCGGAACAAAAACAAAAAACCAGATATGTACAAAGAAATAAAAATTGGTTGATTGATTGGTAACTACTTCTGGTATATATTTTTAATAAGTATTCATTTAAATAATTCCTGTGTGCCTTCTGTCTTTAGATCACTCTATTGTATTTTTGAAATAGTCTGTTATTCTAGGATGCTTAACTAATGATATTTTTGCCTACAGATTCCATGCAAGCATGTCTTTTGCTATGACTGTGCTATTTTACATGAAAAAAAAGGAGATAAGATGTGCCCAGGGTAAGATATGGTCATTTTTAGATTGTCTAATACTAGTGGCTTATAAGCAAGCTGGGTTTAAAGGTTATGGAGTAATGGAGCATGCAAATGTGCTGGCTGACCCACTCTCTGTGAACCCAGACTTGGTTTTACCTTCTCTGCAAGATGGAGCTAACCATTGTCAGTCCATTCAGAGTAGCTAAAAAATGAAATGTCTTTGGCACAATAGGACCGATGTTGGAAACCAGTGCCATTCTTTTGTTTGAATGGCACACCTGGGAAGCAAGTATAGTATGGTTTGGTGATTGAGAAAAGTCTCTTTACAGAATTAGAATTAACATTATTTTCATATCAATTGTATATGAATAGTTTGTGAGGGTATGAGCATGTGGAAGGCTCAGAAGGCAACTTTGTGGAGTCAGTTCTCTCTTTCCAACTTTAACGTATGTTCTATGGATGGAACTTAGATTAGCAGGCTTACTTAGCAAGGACTTTACGTGCTGAGCTGACTCACTGGCCCCAGGATTAGAATTCTTGAGTTCAGGTCCCTGTTTTGGTATTTATTAGCTGTGTGATACAAGTGGGACTTAATATCTGTAATACTCTTGTGTTGTTTTTAAGATTGAGGATGAATGGATAGACAGATGGAACAGTAGAGTCTGGCATATAATAAGCATAATTCCCATCTTACTGTATCCCAAACAGATGTATTGAGTGATAATGACATCAGGATAGATGGAAGTTATGCAGCATGGTGTCTGTTTTGGGATGGCTAATAAAGTGGACTTTTATATTAATTTGGAACCCCTGATAATGAAGCTTTGAGAAAAGCAGAATGAAATTTCCTTGGATTAGCTCAGGGGTTCCCAGCTTCTCTTTAAACCTGTACTTGAAAGTACCCCAAGCAGTAGTATTGGTTGCTAATGAAGCTATGAACAACCATAAGGAGAGATTTCCCTTTATGGTGTAGGACATGGCGTTGCTAGTAAAGAAAGGGATGATTTGTTAGTGATCCAAGAAGTCATTTTCTTGGCATATTTCATTAGGTTTTTACATTTACATATTATAAAATACATACTGTGTTTAAGGAATAGTTCTATAGAGTTATAATTCAGAAGAATATGAAATTTGGAAGTATATATTATATAGCCTTTATTGGGTGTTTTCTTTGATGCCTATTTCCTACCCCAGTGTACATTCACTTTAAAATTACATAACATGCCAGGCATGGTAGTGCACACCTTTAATCCCATCACTTAGAGAAAGAGGCAGACAGATATCTGTGAGTTCAAGGCCCGCCTGGTCTACAAAGTGACTTCTAGGACAGCCTGTGCCAATACACAGAGAAACCCTGTCTCAAAAAACAACAACAAAAAAAAAAAAAAAAAAGAAAAGAAATACAAATTTTATCAGGGTGTGGTGGCACTTGCCTTTAATTCAGTACTAGGGAGGCAGAGGTAGGTGGATCTCTGTGAGTTCGAGGCCAGCCTGGTCTATAAAGTGAGTCCATGACAGCTAGGGGTATGTTACACAGAGAAACCCTGTCTTGAAAAACCCAAATAAGTAAGTAAGTAAATAAGTAAATAAATAAATAAGAATACATTACATAACATGTGATTGTTTCATTAAAATAAAGGGCTAAGCCAGGCGTGGTAGCGCACGCCTTTAATCCAAGCACTTGGGAGGCAGAGGCAGGCAGATCTCTGTGAGTTCGAGGCCAGCCTGGTCTACAAAGAGAGTCCAGGACAGCCAGGGTTGTTAGAGGAACCCTGTCTCGAAAAACAAACAAAAAAGAACAAAAAAAAAAGATGAAGGGCTAAAATGTGATGAAACATTAAATGTAGTGAACATTAAAAGATTTTTTTCTTCTACATAAATGTTCTAGTATATATTTTAAGAATTTATTTATCTTTGTTTTATGTGCATTGTGGTTTTGCCTGCATGTATGTCTGTGTGAGAGTATCAAGATCTTAGAGTTACAGACAGTTGTGAGCTGCCATATGGGTGATGGGATTTGAACCCACATCTTCTGGAAAAGCAGTCAGTGCCCTTACCTGCTGAGCAGTTATCTCCAGCCCCTAGATGTTTTTGTTTTTTCAAGACAGGGTTTCTCTGTGTATCCTTGGCTGTCCTGGACTCACTTTGTAGATCAGGGTGGCCTCGAACTCACAGAGATCCTCCTGCCTCTGCCTCGCAAGTGCTGGGATTAAAGGTGTGTGCCACCACACCCGGCAATTAGACAGCTATGAACTGCCACGTGGGTGTTGGGATTTGAACCTGGGTCTTTTGGAAGAGCAGCCAGTGCTCTTAACCACTGAGCCATCTCTCCAGCCCCCAGTATTAATATTTAAAAGTGAAATTTAGTTTTCAAGTAACTAAATGTGTTCTAGTATGCACCTTCCTTGTGTAGCTCTTAGCTTTCTAGGAAGAAACCTGTCTTAGTTAATTGTCAGACCCAGTGCAGGAAGTAAAGTTAGCAACCAGAATTAGTATAAATAGTATATACTACTGCTTTTTTAGACATCATCCAAAGAAAATACCTTATTCTATTTAACATGGAGATGTTTGAGTGTGCAGTGAATTAGATGGCAGACAAGCAAGAAATGTGGGAAATGGCCATAAATTAGAAGCACACTAGGTCCTACAGTGAGGGTGGGAAAAGAGACCACTGAACTTTGAATTCCATGCTTGTAAACGAGAAATCCTTTGCTTTATCATTCCAGGATGCAAAGCATAGTATAGTTAGAGAAAATTAATGAGCTCTAAGTATTGGGAAATGGAAGGTCTCCTAAGACATTCTATTTGGTGGTACAATCCAGAGTTCTGAGATAAAAATATTCTGGGGTTGGTAGAGATGTTGATGATTAGTGTCTGAGACATGTAGGGAAGATTAAAGGTTCCCTAACAGTAATTAAATATTCATTGTTAACTTTGCAAGTATCTTATATAACGTTTTTAAAGTAAGCAAAAAATAGATGTACTGTTTTGTATTCTGGTTTCAGTCAATCAACTTTTTCTTCTGTTTAGCTGTAGTGATCCTGTGCAGCGGATTGAGCAGTGTACACGAGGTTCTCTCTTCATGTGTAGCATTGTTCAAGGTTGCAAGAGAACATATCTGTCTCAGAGAGACTTACAAGCTCATATCAACCATCGCCATATGAGAGCTGGAAAACCTGTTACTCGTGCTTCACTTGAGAATGTTCATCCTCCTATTGCCCCACCACCAACTGAAATCCCCGATCGTTTCATAATGCCACCAGACAAGCATCATATGAGCCATATTCCTCCAAAGCAGCATATCATGATGCCACCACCTCCTTTGCAACATGTGCCACATGAGCACTATAATCAGCCACATGAGGATATCCGTGCTCCTCCAGCAGAGTTGTCCATGGCGCCACCTCCACCTCGTTCAGTCAGTCAGGAAACCTTTCGTATTTCAACAAGAAAACACAGCAATTTAATAACTGTCCCTATTCAGGATGACTCAAGTTCAGGTGCTAGAGAACCACCACCTCCTGCCCCAGCACCTGCTCACCATCATCCTGAATACCAGGGTCAACCAGTGGTATCTCACCCTCATCATATTATGCCTCCACAGCAACATTATGCACCACCCCCACCTCCTCCACCACCAATAAGCCATCCAATGCCACATCCTCCCCAGGCTGCAGGTACTCCCCACTTGGTATATAGCCAAGCTCCACCTCCACCAATGACCTCTGCTCCACCACCAATAACCCCTCCCCCTGGACATATTATTGCCCAGATGCCACCTTATATGAATCATCCTCCTCCAGGACCCCCCCCACCTCAGCATGGTGGTCCACCTGTAACTGCACCCCCTCCTCACCATTACAATCCTAACTCTTTACCCCAGTTTACTGAAGATCAAGGAACTCTGAGCCCTCCATTTACACAACCAGGAGGAATGAGTCCTGGTATATGGCCTGCACCAAGAGGGCCACCACCTCCTCCACGAATGCAGGGCCCGCCTTCTCAAACCCCACTACCTGGACCACATCATCCAGATCAAACAAGATACAGACCGTATTACCAGTGATAATAGTGTTTTGAACTGAAGATATGACAAGGAAAAAAGATTAGTCAATCTTTTAATTAAGCTTTGACTGTTTGGGGAAGGAAAAATACCTCTTTTGAGGTGGCTATAAAACAAAGTCTTGTCTCTTAAAATGGTTTTAAATCTTGACTTGCTTTCAAGTACTATACTGTAGTGCAGATGAGTGGCTCTGTTGATCATAGCTGTATCTTAACTGTTACTTTGCTGTGGTAAATTGACCCAGAAGTGACTATTTGTAAAAAATTTGAAATTTTTTCACTGTTCCACTTTGAGAAATATTGCTTTTATTAAACCCAATGTTTAGTTCTTATTGTGATGCATTTTGTTAACCTGTGTAAAAGGATTAAATTTCAAGATGGTTGTAAAAATGCTATTCTTATGTGAATTTAAGTGCAGCCACATAATTTTTTTAAACCATATGTTTTACCACTAATTTTCCAAAGTTAAAATCCTAAAAGTAAAAATCTACTAAAATTATTACTAGGCAGACTGTTAAATGATATTATCACATTTTAGGCACTGAAATTTCAAAGTGTAGTAATTGTATAGTGCACTCACTTGGGTACCTTTTCATGTTTCAATAGCCTCAGAAACACCAAAATACATCAGAACTGCTATAATGTAGTTGTCTGACATGTCCCAAGGGATTCTAACAATTTGGAAATGACCACCTTTACAGGCTCTAAGCTGCTGATGGGTGCTGTTATCATCGATGCTTTGTTCCTGGGTGGTTAAAATCACATGATTTAGCATACTTAAAAATCTTAAGTTACATCACTTTATAGGATTTTTTAAATGGTGTTATTTGGATGAAATGTGTTCTCTGTTCACCGTCTTAAGGTACAGAGTTAGGACTGACTAGACTTTATTTAAATCCTCATTTCTTCATAGTAGTTTGATTATGTGGTTTAGTGTGTTCTTGTTTATGGGGTTAAAAACTGCAACTCAAATGCTGTGGAGGAATTTGACTAATGTATTAGCAGACTGTGTTTCTTGTAATCACAAACTAGCATTTTCTCAGGTGTCATTGCTGTGGTGAGCTTTTCCTCTAAGTTGAAGTTTTAAAACTATCATTTCTTATTTCTTTTCTTGGTAAAACAGTCTAAAGTTGGAACATTTTAGCATGGAATCAGTAGTGAAGACAACCAGATAATTTTGAATTGGAGAAAAGTAATAATTAGATTGTGAATTTCAGTGCCGAGTCAGGTGCCTTTTGAGTCAGTGTTTGCATTATAGGGGCTTGTTACAGTCGATTGAGGATGGCCACTCAGTTTATACAGACTTCCTACGTATAAGTCAGCATTCTTAGGGTATTATTAGATATCCTTTGAATTGACTAAACTCTTGTGAAGTTTTTCTTCCCCTTAAAATGGTGCATAATATAAACATGGCGTGTAGTATGCAGATACCATTTATTAGATAGTTTGTAGCATATAAATTTAGAACATTGGATTTTGACAAAGGGTATATACTGATAGCTAATTCACCATTTTATTCTGTCAGGTACAGGAAAACATTTTCATGTTGGATGATCAGATGAAAAATCTTTTCTGAACTTAACACAGAAGTAAGAAACAATACATATGGCCATTTCATCCCTGACTGGCCATAACTAATGCAGTTTTTTCTTGAGCAAGTGATTTTTTTTTTTCTTCACATGTAGCAGTTTGAGAGTCTGGTTTGCTCATGCACTATTTCTAGTGAGAAATTCTTGTTATTAGAAGCATGGAAGTGAAATAGTGTGACACGGTGTGAGTGTTCCTATCATATTACTGTAGGTACTTGGACTGGTGCGAACTTGATTCCTTTTCACGCCCCTGTTTAGGAGCTGTTAAAATATTACTCTTAAAATCTAAATAACCCTTTGTTTCATGTAATTAGAAAATAGCCAGATTCATGTAAGAACTTCTTAACTGTTTATGAGAAGCTCTTGTATTGAGATTTATTGGGGTTCGGTGTGGTAAGAAACCACTTAACCTGTATTTTGGACCAAAAATCAGTATCATGAAAAAAATTCCACATTATGAGAATTCTTGTAGGCTTTAAAAAGCAATTTCAGTTAGGGTTAATAAACATTAAGCTGGGAGGCAGGTCAGATGAATGTCTTGTAATAGACAGAATTTTAAATGTTAGATTTGAATTCATCATCTAATTGTTTGAATGAGGGTGGGTGGGTTACTGTTAAGTGTTTCTGTTTTTAAGGAAAAAGATGTGAATCCCAGAATATTTCAGGGACTCCCTTGAAGCTGTCTATGATGAACAGAAGTCTAAATGTATGTATGTTTCATTAATTGCTCTTAAGACTACTGAGGTGGCAGTTTAATTCTTGAAAACAATAAAATGAAAACATAAATACTATTTTGCCTAGGTGAGTTTTTAACCTTATGATGGCATATTTGGGAGACTGCAGAACTTTCCATGACTCCATAGTAAAATTTGATTCAGCTTTTAAATGCTTATAACCAAAAAGTTGGCTGGTGTATTTCTTTGGCATATTTGTTCAGAGTATGTGAATACTTTATCAATATTGGAGAAAGATCCATTTCTAAGATGGTAAAGAGCTGTACTCATTTTGCCCTGTAAAAGCTACTTGTTGAAATTATGTAAATACTAGTCAGATATAATGGAAATATAAATAGGAAAGATTGGCGTGTTTTCACAGTTCTTAAGTAGTGGCTGTTTACTATGTGAGGTAAACAAAACTGCTTAAAGAGCGTCGTACAGGTTTTAGGAAAGGACCCACATTTCTGTTTGTACCTAATACAAAAACATTTCTCAGATTGGCCATCAAATTATCAGATTGATATTGAAGGAAGTTTAACACAGTCATACTCAAAAGTACTCTATTCTGATTGAAACAGATTTATTTTTTTATTAATTTATTTTACATTCCAATCATTGTTCCCCACCCTGCCACTCACTCCCCCCCAGACTCCCCCTCCCCCAACTTGGTACTAACCTATTTTGGGATATCAAATCGCATCAGGACTAATTGCCTCCCCTTCTTGAGGCAAGGCGAGGGAGTTCTGCTAGGAAAATAGGATCTAGATGGAGGTGACCTTGTCCAAGTCAGAGGTAGTTCATTTGCCAATTGTTAGGGATATCCATTTGAGTACCAAGCAGCCCATCCACTTCATATGTGTAGTGTGCCTAGGACCAGTCCATGCATGTTCTTTGGTTTTTGGTTCAGTCTCTATGAGCCCCCCTTGTGTTCCAGTTAATTGGCTATGGGGTTCTCAATCTCTCCAGCTCCCTCAAACCTTCCCCTGACTTCCTCAAGACTCCCTGATTTTTGCCTAATGATTGGCTGTGGGTCGCTGAATCTGTTTCCATTTTCTGCTGGATAAAGCTTGGATGGCAGTAATGTTGAGTTCCTGTCTGGATCCCTCTCTTCATCCACTCCTGATGTCCATTTTATTTCTCCTACTTTGAGATATTCAAAGATCATCCCTTGTGCCCTCTTTGTTACTTAGTTTCTTTGGGTCTGTGGATTGTAGCATGGTTGTCCTGTACTTAATGGCTAATATTCACTTATGAGTTAAGTAAATTCCATGATGTCTTTGGGTCTGCATTAGCTCACTCAGGTTGATCTTTTCTGGTTCCATCCATTTGCCTGCAAATTTCATGATATCCTTGTTTCTGATTGTGGAGTAGAACTCCATGGTGTATATGTACCACAGTTTCTTTATCCATTCCTCAGTTGAGGGACATCTGGGTTGTTTCCAGTTTCTGGCTATTACAAATAGAGCTGCTATGAACATGTTGAGGAAATGTCCTTGTGATTTGGTGACGTATACTTGGAGTATATGCCCAGGAGTGGTATAAGTGGGTCTTGAGGTAGAACTATTTCCAGTTTTCTGAGATATCGCCAGACTGATTTCCAAAGTGGCTGTACAAGTTTGTACTCCCACCAGCAATGGAATGTTCCCCTTTCTCCACATCCTTAACAGCATGTGCAGTCACGAGTGTTTTTGATATTAGCCATTCTGACAGGTGTGAGATGGACTCTCAGAGCCATTTTGATTTGCATTTCCCTTATGATTAAGGATGTTGAGCATTTCTTTAAGTGCTTCTTAGCCATTAGAGTTTCCTCTGTAGTGAATTCTCAGCTAAGCTTTATATGCCATTTTTTAGTTGGATTATTTGGTTTGTTTTCTTGAATTCCTTATGTATTTTGGATATTACCCCTCTGTCTAATGTGGGGTTAGAAAAGATCCTTTCCCAATCTGTGAGCTGCTGTTTTGTTCTATTGACAGTATCTTTGGCCTTACAGAAGATTTTCAGTTTAATAAGGTCCCATTTATTAATTGTTGATCTTAGTGCCTGTTCAATTGGTGTTCTGATCTAAAAGTTGTCTCCTGTGCCAATCCGTTCAAAGCTTTTCCCCACTTTCTCTTCTATTAGATTTAGTGTGTCTGGTTTTATGTTGAGTTCTTTGATCCACTTTGACTTAAGTTTTGTGCAGGGTGATAAATATGGATCTATTTGTATTCTTCTACATGTTGGCATTCAGTTAGACCAGCACCATTTGTTGAAGATACTTTCTTTTTTCCATTGTGTGATTTTGGCATCTTTGTCAAAAATCAAGTGTCCATGGGTGTTTGGGTTTATTTCTGGGTCTTTGATTCAAATCCATTGGTCAACCTGTCTTTTTGTGCCAATACCATGTGGTTTTTTTTTTTTAACTTGCTTTGTAATACAGTTTGAAGTCAGGGATGGTGATACCTTCATAAGTTATTTCATTGTACAGTACTGTTTTCTATATCCTGGGTTTTTTATTTTTCCATATAAAGTTGAAGTTTGTTCTTTCAAAGTCTGTAAAGAATTGTGTTGGGATTTTGATGGGAATTGCATTGAATCTCTAGATTGCTCTTGATAAGAGGGACACTTTTACTATGTTAATCCTACCAATCCATGAGCATGGGAGATCTTTCCATCTTCTGATATCTTCTTCAATCTTCAGGGACTTGAAGTTCTTTTCAAACAGGTCTTTCACATGCTTGGTTAGTGTTACTCCAAGGTATTTTATATTTGTGGCTATTGTGAAGGGAGTTGTTTCCCTTATTTCTTTCTCAGCCCATTTATCATTTGTGTAAAGGAGGACAACTGTTTTTTTTTTTTTTGAGTAAATTTTGTATCCAGCCACTTTGCTGAAGGTGTTATCAGCTGTAGGAGTCTTTCACATGCTTGGTTATTGTTACACCAAGGTATTTTATATTGTTTGTGGCTATTGTGAAGGGAGTTGTTTCCCTTATTTCTTTCTTGGCCCATTTATCATTTGTATAAAGGAGGACAACTGATTTTTTTTTTGAGTAAATTTTTTATCCAGTCATTTTGCAGAAGGTGTTTATCAGCTGTAGGAGTTCTCTAGTAGAGTTTTGGGGATCACTTATGTATACTATCATATCATTTGCAAAGAGGGAGAATTTGACTTCTTTTCTAATTTGTATCCCCTTGATCTCCTTTAGTTGTATTGCTCTAGCTAGAACTTCAAGTACTATATTAAAGAGGTATGGGGATAGTGGACAGCCTTGTTTTGTCCCTGATTTTAGTGGAATTGCTTTAAGTTTCTCTCCATTTGTTTGTTGTATATTGCCTTTATTATGTTTAGGTATGGGCCTTGTATCTCTGATCTCTCCAAGACTTTTCATGAATGGTTGTTGGATTTTATTGAAGGCTTTTTTAGCATTTGTGAGGATGATCATGTGGTTTTTTTTTTCTTTCAGTCTGTTTATATGGTAGATTACATTGATGGATTTTCATGTGTTGAACCATTCCTGCATCCTTGGGATGAACCTACTTGATCATGGTGGATGATATTTTTGATGTGTTCGTGGATTCAGTTTGCCAGTTATTTTATTTAGTATTTTTGCATCAATGTTTACGAGGGAGATTGGTCTGAAATTTTCTTTCTTAGTGGAGTCTTTGTGTGGTTTAGGTATCAAGGTGATTGTGGCTTCATAGAATGAGCTTGGGAAGGTTCTTTCTGTTTCTATTTTGTGGAATAGTTTGAGGAGTATTGATATTAGCTCTTTAATGTCTGGAGAATTCTGTGGTAAAACCATCTGGCTCAAGACTTTTTTTGGTTGGAAGACTTGATAACTGCTTCTATTTGCTTAGGGTTTATGAGACTGTTTCATTTGTTTATCTGATCCTGATTTAACTTTGATAAGTGAGGTCTATCAAGAAAATAATTTCATTTAGATTTTCCCGTTTTGTGGAGTACAGATTTTTGAAGTAAAACCTTATAATTCTTTGGATTTTCTCAGTGTCTGTTGTTATGTCCCCCTTTTCATTTCTGATTTTGTTGATTTATATACTGTCTCTCTACCTTTTAGTTAGTTTGGCTAAGGGTGTATCTATCTTTGTTGAATTCTCAAAGGACCAGCTCTTGGTTTCATTGATTCTTTCTACTGTTCTCTTTATTTGTAATATATTGATTTCAGCCTGGTATTTGATTATTTCCTGCCATCTACTCCTCTTGGGTGTGGTTGCTTCTTTTTGTTATAGCGCTTTCAGATATGCTTTTAAGTCACTAGTATGAGATTGCTCCAATTTCTTTATGAAGGCACTTAGTGCTATGTACTTTTTCTCAGCACTGACTTCATGGTGTCCCATAAATTTGGGTATGTTGTGCCTTCATTTTCATTGAATTCTAGAACGTTTTTAATTCTTTCTTTCCTGACCCAGTGGTCATTGAGTAAAGAGATGTTCAGTTTCCTTGAGTTTGTATGCTTTCTGTTGCTGTTGAAGTCCAGCTTTAATCTATAGTGATCTGATAAAATACAAGGGGTTATTTTAACTTTCACGTATCTTTTGAGGCTTGCTCTGTTGACTGGAGAAGGTTCCGTGGGGTGCTGAGAAGAAGGTGTATTCCTTTGTGTTTGGGTGAGAAGTTCTGTACATACCTGTTAGGTCCCTTTGACTCATGTCTCTTGGTTTCATTATTTCTGTTTAGTTTTTGGCTCGATGATCTGCCCACTGGTGAGGCTGGTGGTTGACGTCTCCCACTATATTAATGTGTGGGGATCTGTGTGTGATTTAAGCTTTAGTAGTGTTTCTTTTACGAATGAGGGTGCCCTTGCATTTGGGGCATAAATGTTCAGAATTGAGATGTCATCATGGTGGATTTTACTTTAATAAGTATGAATTGTCCTTCCCTATCACTTTTGATTTGTTTTAGTTGGAAGTCTATTTTATTGGATACAAGAATGGCTATTCCTGCTTCTTGGGTCCATTTGCTTGGAAAACTTTTTCCTAGCCCTTTACCTTAAGATAATGTCTATCTTTGTTGCTGAGGTATGTTTCTTGTATGTAGCAAGAATGATGGATCCTGTTTTTGAATCCATTCTGTTAGCCTGTGTCTTTTTATTGAGGAATTGAGTCCATTGATGTTGAGAGATATTAGTGACCAATGGTTGCTAATTTCTGTTATTTTGATGTTAGTGGTGGTAGATTGCGTGCGTGCATGCTTACCTTTTGTTTTGGGGATTATTTCCTGTGTTCCTGGATGTAGTTATCCTCCTTGGATTGGAGTTTTCCTTCTAGCACCTTCTGTAGGGCTAGGTTTGTGGATAGATATTGTTTAAATTTGGTTTTGTTGTGGAATATCTTGTTTTCTCCATCTTTGATGATTGAAAGTTTTGCTGGGTATAGTAGTTTGGGCTGACATCTGTGGTCTCGTAGGGTCTGGAAGATATCTGCCCAGACCCTTCTGGCTTTAAGAGTCTCTGTTGAGAAGTCGGGTGTCATTCTGATAGGTCTGCCTTTATATGTTACTTCGCCTTTTTCCCTTGGAGCTTTTAATATTCTTTCTTTGTTCTGTACATTCAGTGTTTTCATAATTATGTGGCAGGACAAGTTTCTTTTTTTGGTCCAATCTATTTGGTGTTCAGTAAACTTCTTGTATGTTTATAGGCACCTCTTTCTTTAGGTTGGGGAAAATATTTTCTGGTCCTTGAAGCAAGGAGTCTTCTCCTTGTACTCCTGTTATTCTTAGGTTTACTCTTTTCATGATGTCCCAGATTTGTTGAACATTTTGTGTTAGGAACTTTTTAGATTTAACATTTTCTTTGACTCATGTATCAATGTCTTTAATTCTATTTTCTAGGCCTGAGATTCTTGCATCTCTTGTATTGTGTTGGCGATAACTTGTATCTGTAGTTCCTGTTCTCTTTACCAGGTTTTCCATCTCCAGAATTGGCTCAGTTTGTGTTTTCTTTATTAATTCTATTTCCGTTTTGAGGTCTTGGACATTGTTCTCCTGTTTGTTTTTTTCTGTGTTTCTTGAAGGGATTTTTTTCATTTCCTTCATCTATCTGATTGTATTTTCCTGCATTTCTCTGAAGCATTTATTCATTCCCTCTTTTAAGGTCTCTGTCTGCACTTCAGGTGTGTTAGGATATCCAGGGCTTGCTGTAGTAGGATAGCTGGGTTCTAGTTGTCCCAAATGGCCCTGGGGTTTTTTGCTTGTATTCTTATGCTTTCCTTTAGCTATCTGGTTGGTCCTGGTGTTGGTGGGCCTAGTGGTCCCTGATGGTCTCCTGGGTCTGGGGTTGTAGGCAGAGATGGCGGATGGGAGATTGGGTGCGGAGGGCTGGGGGCAGATTGTACCATGTAGGGTCTGCTGGAGTGACCCAGCAGGCTAGGGGTAGGAGGGGGGCCTCACTTGGTGGTCCCACATGGCCACCTGGGTCTGGGGTTGCAGGCAGAAATGGCTCCAGGGAGATAGTGTCCAGAGGGCAGGGGATGAATTGCCTGGCTGTAGGATCTGCAGGTGCGACCAGGCAGGCAAGAGGGTGGGGGGACTCACATGGTGGTCCCAGATGGCTGCCTGGGTCTGGAAACATTTATTTTTATTCACAGTTTAAATATTTAATAATCTGACCTAGGAAGCAAGTGAAATTTGCTGATTATAATAGTTCTACAATCTAATAAAGCAATGCTCACTATACGAAGCTTGGAGGGGAGTGCTGGATAAGTCAGGTAACCGTTCTGAAGCATCCCTCATAACTCAGTTGGTTTTAAAAATCCCTTCAGTTTTTCCTCATTGAAGAGGGCACTTTACAGAGAAGGTACATACTAGTTTTCAACATCTCCTTAGTTTTCAGACATCAGAATGACAGGATTGCAACAAACATGTTAAGGTTGAGAACTTACACATGGGCAGGACCTTTGGGAAAAATAATCTTCCTAAAATGTTATGCATCCTAAACATATCTTGTTTCTATTCTAAGTAGTTGTAAGCACTGTCCTTCACATTGCTAAGGTCATATTCTTTTATGCTGCCTTAAAAATTGTCCTTAATTTGCCTTCCTTCAAATTGGAAAGCTCTTTTACTTTGCTACTGTCAAAACCTTAAAAAAAAAGGATCATGTAGAGAATAGTAATAGATAAAAGTTAAGGTCCCTACCCCATCCCTTGCCGTTATGGTGGTCAGCTTCCCCTGGTGAGTAGTTAACTTTGACCTGCATCTAGTTTTAGTTACAAGTCTGACAACTAAATTAGGCTCCATGACCTAGTAAACATCCTAATTCCTGCTAAACTTATAAATTCATAAGCTATATTTAGTAATTTTATACTGAGCTAGTGTGGGATATAAAGGTTCATTTATTGATACATTTACTCACTAGACAGCATTAAACGCATTGGATGCAGTCTTCAGAGACTACCAGCCGTAAGTAGTAAGTATGTGTCATGGTAGATGTGTGTCAGTGTCCTATGGGAAAACCAGTTAGCATAACTGGGTAGTCTGTAACTTAGCAGGAATGACATTGAAAAGATGGCATTTCAGCTAAGATGTTAGGTAGGTGAAAGTCATGTTGAGTGGGAGCAGAGTTATACAAACTGCACAGTTAAGAAAAGGACTTAGTGTGGGGTTTTGCCTGGCTTATTTTAGTAATAGATGAGTTGAATAAATGAAGGTGAGATCAAGGGCAGGATTGGCTTAGGTAGAGCACTTAGCTAGTATTCAGAAACTCATACGTTCTGCTGGAGAGATGACTCAGCGGTTAAGAACACTGGCTGCCAGAGCACTGGCTGCTCTTACAAAAGACCCCGGCTCAAATCCCAGCACCTAAATGGCAGTTCACAGCTGTCTGTAATTGCCACACATGGTGGTGCATGCCTTTAATCCTAGCACTCTTGAGGCAGGGGCAGGTAAATCTCTGTGAGTTCAAGGCTAGCCTGGTATACAAAGTGAGTCTAGTACAACCAGGGCTATGAAACAGAGAAACCTTGTCTCAAAATACCAACCAAACAAACAACCTCATAGGTTTGGCGTCCAAGACTTGACAAAAGAAATTCAAGAAAAAGTTAATAGCAATAAAGATCTTATTCTGACAAGCCTTTGTGGCAGGAACAGTGTGACCTGGTTCTGGTGAAAGAATTGACTATTCTGGCTGTGTGTTAGGAAAGACTAGTGAGGCAAAGACGGAAGCAGAAACTAGTTAGTGCTTTAGTAACTATGCTAGGGATGGTGGTAGCATTGCAGGTATTAGCTGAGTAACTCGAATATGTGTCTGTGTATGTGCAAAAAATTAAAAACCCACAGTTTTAGATTGGGTACATAAAAAACCTACAAAATAGATATGGTCCCTGCTTTTTAGCACCTTACATTCTAACTCTTATTTTATAAGCATTTGTTTTCAAGGTGTAGTGGTCAGAAAAAAGAATGAATTAAAATGAATTACCAGGGCTGGAGAGATGCTTTTCCAGATGCCTCAGGTTTGATTCCATAACCCTAGTCCCAAAGGATCTGATGCCCTCTTCTGGTCTCTGTGTGCACCAGGTGCACAGATGTACATGCAGCCAAAATATCCACACACATAAAATATTTTTTAATGAATTATCAGATTATAAACACCAAAAATAAATAACTTAAAATTATAAAAATAATACAATTCATGATAGCTTTGCAGGTTGTGCTTAATTGTACAATGTTAAATTAGTAACTATGGAAAAAACTCACATGTACCTATATTATTTCTGAGCTAAGTCCTATCTTTAATCAGTTTTTAAACATTTTTAATTTTTTTGGAAGGTAACGTTTCCTAAAAACTAAAAGTATAGACTGCACGGTTGGATTGTTTGACAGTTTCTGCAACTATATTGCTTGCCCTCTGAATCTTCTAGCTTGCTTTCCTAAATATAAAGCTGAGCTGGGGTGGAAGGAGGGTCGGGCACTCCTGTAGGCCCAGTGCTTGGGACGTGGGGCAAGAGAATCAGGAGGTGGAGGTCATCTTCAGCCATATAGTTCCAGGCCAGCCTAGGATACAAGAGTCCTCATCTCAAAAACCTGCAAGTAAATAAACAGCAGAACTGGGGTGTAGCTCAGAAGCAGCCTGTGTGAGCTTCTGAACTCTGTCCCTGGCCCCAAGAATCTTTGCTATCTAAGGGCTACTCTTCTCAGAGTTGCATGGATTCTACTCCAGATTTCCTGACAGATTTTTGTTTGTTTTGTTTTTCCTTTGGAAATGGAAATGTCACCCATTATTCACAAAGGAAGATGAAAAATGGGATGTGCAGGGCAGTTTCAACGTGACAAAATCCAAGGAGATACTTAAAAAAAGCAGTTCTCCCTTTCTCTGTTTATGTATTGTAGAGTCAGGCTCCAAACATTTGTAAATGTGGTGCTGGTCTTGTTAGGCAACAGTGTTTAGCAAAGCTCAATTATAACATAATTTTGGCAGGTATAGCTTCAGCTAATTTCTTAGTTTGAGTAATGTATCTGTCCCTGGCTTTTCAGTCTTTCAATGTTGCTCTGCTTTGTTGAAATTTGTTTTTATCTTACCAAGATAATATCTTAACCTCTCCCTGATCAGGGGTCAGATTTCTGTATTAGTTTCAGTATTGGCTCTGAAGGAGATAAGTCGAGGCACAGGTCCATAAATTTCTATACCTCAAGGCATCCCTCCCTTAGAGAAGAAAAGGAGTAATTGAGAATGAGTTCAGTTAACTGTACCAGGACCAGGGAAGCTGTGCGTGCTCCCTGTGATTTCCATAGCAAGAATGTAGGGGTCACCATTGCCTGGGATGATACTACAATTGCATATGAATTTGAAGCTTTGCTCAAATGAACTCCTAGGAAAACAAAAACTCATCCTGAAATTTACAGGCATGTGTACACACATCCTAAAATAGTGCATGAATCCTATAAGGTAATCATGACTCTAAAAGCTTAAACAACACTGAAAAGTGCTATTTCTCTTGCTTTTAGGTAGGTCGCTATTTAAATAAGTGTATTTTGTCTTTCTGTACTGTTTAAGTCTAGTAGACAACCCTTCCTGAGCCATCTCAGGGAAGGATGAAAGCACATTTGGACAGTAAGTGTTTGGAGGCCAATGTAAAACAATGGCATGCCTTTCCCATTCAGAGTGGTTTGGTGTTTAATTGAGGGCACTGGGTTATGTGATGATGTTGCGGTTTAATTTCCAAGGGTCACATAAGAATACATTTGCCATAAGAAGGTCAGTGAGGGGCTCAAGGGTGCTGAATATCACTCTCCAGCTAAAAGCTCAACAACTCTTCCTGCCCTGTGAGTTACACATAAAACATGCCGCTTCCTATCAGCTCCTCTCTGAGTGAGACCAGGAAGCAGCAGCTATCTGTTCACCTCTCTTTACCCTTCTTTCTTTGTCAGTTTATAGCCCCCCATTAGCTTATATGGTTTTCATACAAGGAAGGAAAGTAAGGAAGTGCCTTTAAAGCCACTTATATAATACTTTCATATATGGCATTAGGGGCAGTGTTTCTGAATCTAGATGGGTTAGAAGCCTTAAAAACTGGAGTGATAATCATAAAATCTGGTCAAAGAAGTCCTATTGCAAAAATTATGTTAAAAGTTTCTCATAGCCCTGTCCCTTAGAAGCATTATAGATGTGCCTGCTGGGTCACATGTGCATCAGTAGGTGACAGAGAGGAGAGAGGCTATGTCTACATTCAGTGTCATGACCTATGAACATCTGAATGAATAGTAGGCTAATATTCCCTAAACAAAACAAGCATGAGACCACCACCAGTTCAGTGCCAGGGTGGCTGGACAGGGAGCTAGCATGTGATGATCACCTTTTCAGCACCAGGCAAGCCCAGATGGGCTCTCAGGACAGGAAACAAGTCAGAGACTAGAAGAACCCTGCCTGTCACCATGGACCCCAAGGAGATGTCCACTTGGGAGATCTGGGCAAGGAGTAAGCCTAAGACAATTCTAGTCTGGTACCATGGGGCCTGGACAGGGAGTTAGCCTAAAATGAACACCAGTCTGGTGCCACGCAGGCCTGAGGGTCAGACCATGCTAGAGGTGACCGTTGCCAGACACCATAATGTGCAATGCACAAGTGGGGCATAGCACTCCTGAGACCACTCCTGAGGCAAGGCCAGATACTCAGAGTCCCCAGGAACCACTAAGAGGAGCAAGTAAGTGGTGGTAAAATGGAAGAGAAAGAGAAACAGAATGATGTGGGCACAATGAAAAGAGGCAGAACTGGAGGCTTGAGGGTAGTGAGAAGCAACTTGATGTAAGTAGCCGGTGATACCACCAAGGAGTCATTGTAATGAACATTTGCAAACAAAAAGTGTGGATAAATGGGAATATTGTAGGATACACTGTGACACACTACAGCTTCCAGAGTGAGATTTTTTTTCTCTGTTGGGAGAGGTTGCAAGGATGGAGGGTGGATCTGAGGGGGAGGTAGGAGATGAGTGGGATCAGGGTACATGATGTGAAATTCACAAACACAAAAAATACTAATAAGTAAAAGAAAAACAACCATCAGGCTTGCCACTGAATAAAATATTAGGAAAAGTGAAAAAATGTTTCTCATAGCAGTGTTGTCCCAGCACTTGAGAAGGGATCCACAGTGAGCTGGTTCCAAAAACTAACAAATTTAATAAAATAGCACACACCCATACAGCTTAATTGTTTAAAATAGAGACACACTAGCATGACCTGTATAAATTAGAGTCAAAGCAGTGGTGTGAATCCACCATAAGACACTGAGCGTGAAGATAATGACTTGGCTAGGAATCTGTCAGTGCTACAAAAATACATAGAAACAAAACACTTTTCTACCTTCGATAAGTCTGCGAGGTAGAAAATTAGGGATATGTACATAATTTCATAACTAGATATGTGAAAAATATACCATGCTAGAACAATCTCGTTCCAAAGTTTGAAACATAATTCTGTCAAAAAATATCATTCATACAACGTATGAACTATGCAATAACTTTCTAGGTATGAAGTTGTTTCTGATATGACAGATGAGAATCCTTCCGAATTGTATCTTGATTAGAATTTTGTTTCAAGTGGTATCTGGAAGAAAGCAAAGGGTTTGTTTTAAATAACTTGTTAAGTTCCCCTTTCAGAAATTCTTTCTTAGGATCTGGAACTTACCCGTTACCAATATATTTTTTTAAAAAATCTTTTTAAAAGATTTAGTTATGTGAGTATTTTGTCTGCACGTATGTCTATGTATCATATGCATGCCTGGTGCCTGCAGTGGCCAGGACGGACATTTTGGATCCTCCACGGTTTGAGTTGCAGACGGCAGTGAGCTGCCGTGCCAGTGTTAGGAATCGAACCCCAGTCCCCTGGAAGAGCAGCCAGTGCTCTTACTGAGCCATCTCTCCAGCTTAAAGAGTCTTCAGGGCCCTTCCATTGCTGCTTGGTTAGCACAGAGTCATGTGCTGACTTAATTTGTGTATGTTTCAAAGACCTACTAGTAGCTTCAGCAACCTAACAGGACAGCTTTATATTTCCTTACATTTGTTTTGAGTCACCCGAGCTCCAACGAGCCTTGGATGACACTCAGGCATTTGTTTTGTTTTTAATTTTCTTTTTACATTCATTTATTCATTCACTCATTTATTCGATGGGGAGAGGGGCATGCCATAGTGTGCATGTGGAGGTCAGAAGACACCTTGAAGGAGTTAGTTCTCTTCTTCCACCATGTGGGTTTTGGGGATCGAACTTAATGTTATCAGGCTTGACGGCAAGTGCACCCACTGAGCTGTCTGTCTTCTCTGCCTTCACATTCCTTTTTTTCCTCCACAGCAGGAGCTTATCCACCTCTGTTGTTATTTTCTTCTAAGCAAATCCAGGGGCTGTTGTCAAACTTTCAGCTTTCCAATATGGGAAGCCAAGGTACTGCCTTTATTCTGATGTCACATTTAAATGTTATTCTTGGACTTCATCCATTAGTACTTGGTGACAATTATGAAGCCAAACTGGGTGTGTGTCTGTCTGAGTGGAGGCAGGGTCATTCTTTTTCTCTCAGGTCTCCTTAACTAAGGCAGTTCCACTTCACCTTTGCCATTTGTATCACTCTTTGGTCCAGGGTTATCTGACCCTAGACCTTGCTTTGTATCTAATCTGCATTCCTGTTTGCTGTTCGTAGGCCTTTCTTCATTTAAGGGAATACCCTGGGCAGCTCTTGTGCTTGATGACATCCATCAGATGATTCTTGAGGGCCTTTAAGCAGTCTTTAACTGAAGGATGGCAATCTGTACTGCAGTGAGGCAGGATGCAGACAGGATTTGTCACCAGCTCTTAGTCAAGTCCTGTCACTGCCACTCAGCGTATGACCCTACACAAATTAGTTAAGTTCTTTGAGCCCGATTACCAACCTCCTCATTTGAAATAGATATACTGTCTTTATATGTTGTCCTACCATGTCTTGGGCCTAGAATACAAATCACTTTCCCTATACTACAAACATTGCCTTAAAAGACTGAGGGTTTTAGAAATGAATGTTCTGGAATGAACTGGACCTATCCAGTTAAATAATCTGCAACTCATTTGAGTAAGAAAGGAAAGGAGCTTAACTTTCATGTTGAGCTAAACACTGTTCTAGGGACTTTGGATTTTCTACAGATGATGGGAGAAAACCTACTGTTTTAAAATTGTGTGTGCATGAATATGTGTGTGTGTGTGTGTGTGTGTGTACTTGTGAGGTCTGGTCAAGGAAAGTTGGCTCTTTCCTTCCATCATGAAGAGTTTGGAGAATGATCCTTTGACTGTTGGATTTGTCAACAAGCACCTTGAACTGATGAGCTAGCTATTTTCCAAGCCCATATATACATATATACATACATACATACATACATACATACATACATACATACATACATACACACACACACACTGTGATGTTTGGATGAAGATAAATCTGTTGAAGAATCATACCTGACATTCCCGATTACGTAATCCTCCATTTGTATTTATGGTAAAGTCAAATTTCATTTCTTTTTCCTGAGAAGAGTGGAAATAGTGATTACGGTTCAGTGCTTGAATGTAGAGGAAACACTTACATATAGGTGATTGGCTAAAACTGTAAATGTCATCAAAACACTCATACCTGGCTGGAATTAAACTTTGAAGTTCCGTAGTCCTTCTTCATCAAAATATGCAAAACAGCATCATGGATTGTTAAGAAAAATATTGAGTCTGTGACTTCATCATCAAAGAAATTACACCGAGCAAGTTTGTCAATGAAATCATCTGAAGAAAAAGAAGACACTGTATTACTTAGAAAAGAGACTTGTTTTCTCATGAGTCTGCTAGCTTGAAAATCTGTTTGCTG
Organism: Lophiomys imhausi; assembly: GCA_907164525.1. Taxonomy (NCBI): domain Eukaryota; kingdom Metazoa; phylum Chordata; class Mammalia; order Rodentia; family Muridae; genus Lophiomys; species Lophiomys imhausi. Next base: position 1,387,876 of record CAJQZJ010011617.1, read on the forward strand.
GAGAGATGGCTCAGCAGTTAAGGGCACTGAGTGTTCTTCCAGAGGACCCAGGCTCAAATCCTAGCACCCATATGGGAGCTCACAACTATCTTAACTCAGAGATTTGACACTCTCACATAGACATACATGCAGGCAAAAACACCAGTGCACATAAAATAAAGGTAAATAAAAAATATTTAAAAAAAGAAAATCTATTTGTAAGTGTGCATTTTGTTGACCAAGGGTTGACTGTTAGACACAGCAGTATAACATTTGTGTCTTTTACACATTTAATGCCCTTTTGTAGAAGGGAAGAAGAAAGGGTTCAGTAAGAAAGCCTCAAGTGGTTCCCAGAAGAAATGATTACACTTTTATTTAGTGAGAAGGCAAATGAGACATGAATCTCACTCATAAAGAACATTTATACATAACTGTACTACAAGCAGGAAAAGTAATATAGTGGGGGCAGTTTAGTTTTTCCTCTTTTCTTAGTTTCTTAGTTTTAAATACAACCACCAGCACACTGTAGGCCCTCACATTGTTTTGGTAAATTAATGAAAGTATAGGATGTGCACTATGGCTATTCTGACCACAGGTGGAGATTGTTTCCTCCTGGCAAGCCTCAGGGAAAACTACAGAGCTATAGCATTTTGCAGTGCTCAGGATTTAGAGATAGGTGGAGAAAAAGAAGGAAAATGGATGGGTGCTGCTGTGGAAGTTCATAGAAAGCTTTCAATGGACAGGTGACCCCAAAAGAGCAAGGAGGAGAGGGAAGGAAGGTGATGTCAGACTGAAAGGGGTACCAGGTGACAGAGGCAGATGGGTACAAACATCTGCAGTGGTAGAGAGGGTAAGTCCTCCAGTAAGACTGAAAGGGGTACCAGGTGACAGAGGCAGATGGGTACAAACATCTGCAGTGGTAGAGAGGGTAAGTCCTCCAGTAAATTAACATGTTACTGGGACCGATGCAGTATTTATAATTGTAAGAAGGTAATTTAATTATAAGCCAGGAATGATGTCAGTTTCTGGGAACTGTCTCTCACCTCTCCCTAAAATGCTCTGGAGAGATGCTGTCAAGATTGACTCCATGTCCCCACTCAGGTGTCATATTCCTGCCTTTATCTGATTATGATATGGCTTTCTCCTGAAACTAAGCTCCATGAAGTCAGGAACTCTGTTCTCACTTGAAACAGTGTCTGACATGTAGTTGGTACTCAGGGAGTCTTCTTTGAATTAAATGCTATTTCCTAAGAAATAGGCAAGAGATAGAGACTAAGAAGATAAGCAAGACCAGTTCTGCCTCTAGAGGAGACAAGTGGGGACACAGATACACAGAAGCAAGCAGTGGCAGGTTAAGTCCCAGTGCTCGGCCCGGGGAAGGAAGTTTTCAGTTACTGCTGGAAAAAAAATCTTGAAAGTTTTTTGTTGTTGTTGTTTTGTTTGGTTTGGGTTTTTTTTTCAAGACAGGGTTTTTCTGTGTAATAGCCCTGGCTGTCTTGGACTCACTTTGTAGACCAGGCTGGCCTCGAACTTGAACACACAGAGATCTGCCTGCCTCTGCCTGCCAAGTGCTGGGATTAGAGGCATGTGCCACCATGCCAGGTGAAAAAAAATTTTTTTAAAAGTCAGATTATTAGATGAGAGGATTCAGGGATGGAGAAATACTCGGGGTTAGATCTTCCTGATGGCTGAGGTAAGATTGGACAAGTGTTTGGAATAAGGCTATGGAACTAGGAGCAGACTAAGAAGAAATATTTCTAGGACCTGGTAGCTCATGGAATGTTAAGAGAAGGGAAGAAGGAGAAATTAAAGATGGTACTGGGGAAATACACAGGGAACCAGTGATGAAGATTGGAAAAAGCAGGAAGAGTAGGAGGTCATATATGCTGAACCTGTGTATCAGGTGGCTGGGGACATCCAGCCGATCTACACATGGATCTCAGCTATGATTTCGGTGATACAGTTTGGGGATTCATTAACATATGGATACATTTAACACGACTATGGAAGATATTGGCTAGGAATTGTTCATGAAATCACAATGGTAGATTTTAAGATTGAAGTGTGGAGAAAACTGAATGCTAAGCCCAGGAGAATAGCCAGTAGAGGAAACTGTTGCTATGAGGGATGAGGGAGATACCAAAAGAATGGGCTTAGAAGTCAAGTAGGGAGAGTTTTAAGGCCAAATGCTCAAGCAGGCTTCAGACAGAGAGAACTTAGGAACTGGTCTTTAGTCTTGATTTTTGGATATCACCCTTGGATACCTTTGGCAAGAATGGCCTTACCAGCAAAGGGAAGCCAAAGCCAGGTTGTTATGGCTGAAGAATGCAAGGAAGAAAGAGAGGACACAGCAAACAACATTCCCAGCAAGTTCAGAGGGAAAAACCATTAGTACACTTGCTCATTTGCTATATCTACGAAATTAGGACCCAAATCATAAAATTTATTCAATCACATATTAACAACCAAACATGGTTTCCATGGAGATTTTAATTGGCTAAACTAGAAATTCAGTTCCCTTCTTTGTGATCAAATGGCATACTTATTCTTCGGATGGCCTGTCTAGATTGGCTGTGAGCCTAAGCCGACTGTCTGAACATTAAATACAGTTAAGAGAATCTGTTGCATGAGTCTCTGGCTCCATCTCCAGCACTGACAGAAGAGAAAACATTGCTATACCTTTAACCAGGCGTGATGGCACATGCCTGTGATGGCACAGCACTTGGGAGGCTGAGGCCAAACTGAGCTACATAGCAAGATACTGTATTAAAATAATAAACAAACAAATTAATTAATGAATAAATGAACTTACCATCGGTTCCCACAATATATACATCTACCTTGATCCTAATAAAGTCTTGCAAAATCTGTTAAAACATAAAGTACCTCTATTTTAGGGAAGAGTTTTCACTTGTTGCAACATAAACTATCATAGTTCCTTATGAGTGATTATTTTCAGAACCATTTACATATTTGAAATAGTCAATAGGACACACTAAAGTTGAAAACAAGGACTGGAACCTTCCCATTTTCTTTTCTTTTCTTTTTTTTTTAAATCCCCCTTTGGTTTATCAAGACAGTTTCTTTGTGTAACAGAGCCCTGGCTTTCTTGGAACTCACTCTGTAGACCAGGCTGGCCTTGAACTCACAGAGATCTGACTGTCTCTGCCTCCCGAGTGCTAGGGATAAAGGTGTGTGCCACCCTGCCCAGTTAGAACTTTCTATCCATATAAAATCAGCACATAAACTAGTCTATATATTATTCATTGTTCCCATCTATAGCAGCTGGGTTCATCTAGTACCAAGAAGTAAAATACTCCGGTTTCTGATGTTTAAGAAATGAACACTAGTGGTGATGTGAGGTGACAAAAAGTAAGAAAGGTAGCTTTCACTCTTGATCAGGTTAGGGCACAAAAATCATCACCATATCAAAAAAACACTTTTAGAACTTCTCCAGGTACCATCTGAAAGATGGGGATTTAAAAAAAACCTAGTCATTATCTTTGCTCTTTCTGTTGCACTGCTAGTGTTTTTTGTTTTTTTTAATGTGTACATTTTTTTCTGAACTAAAATAAAATGCATCTTAATTTTGTGTTCAGTTCACCCCTACTCAATAGAGCTCAGCTTAGCTTACTTAGACAGGTACCTGTGAAAACTTAAGAGAGGCAGAACTCAGGGTAGGATTTATTAAACTCCCTTTGAGTTTTTTCACTTCTGTTGGAAATTAGTTGTAGAAATGCTGAGGATACAATGAAAAGAAAGCAGGCCACACTACTTGTTTTACACCTATTTTTAAATCATGCAGTTTTTATTCTTTCATATGGCTACTTAGTATAATTTAATAATAAATAGCCAAGTGAAATTTCATCAGTTGGGAAAAGACGCTATCTATCTATCTATCTATCTATCTATCTATCTATCTATATATATATATATCCACTGATCTGCCTCATCCCAGACTTTTCCAGGTCTCTTTTGTTGTCAGGATAATATAAACACAATGCCCATACACGGTTGAAAATTCTCATAATGCCCGGTTTTGAAAAGGATGTGAGTGTAGTTGCTTACTTAAAGCTTCTGAACACATTTTAAGCGTGGATTTGGCCCCCTTCAAATTTTTGTGTGGTTAAATCCAACACTCCCTACTCTGTATGCTCCTCACAAGCTTAACCAAGGCTGAAGTTCTAATTAAGTGTGTATTACCCAGGCTGGGGAGCTAGCTCAGTTGGTTAGGTGCTTGCCAGGCAAGCATGAGGACCTTTGGTCTCTGTACCCACACAGAAAGTCAGGCTCGATGGTGGCCTGGGTCTCTAGCTCCAGCCCTGGGGCAGATGTGTGTTGGAGGGGGGGGGGGTGTGACACAGAGTTAGGTAGCTCCCCAGAAGTCAAAGGACTTAATCAATGAATTCTAGTTTCAGTGAGAGACTCAGTATCAAAACAAATAACAAACAAACAAGGAAAGAATCTGAGGAAGACACTCAATGTTGATATTTGGCCTCGGTGTTTTGTGTATGTGTGTTTGCATGGGGAGTTTGTGTGTGTGTGTGTGTGTGTGTGTGTGTGTGTGTGTGTGTGTGTGT
>CAJQZJ010011617.1:1392444-1464445 GCA_907164525.1 Lophiomys imhausi
GTGTGTGTGTGTGTGTGTGTGTGTGTGTGTGTGTGTGTGTGTGTGTGATATGTGTGTGTATGTGTTACCTAAATGAGTTTTCTTCCATAAATACAACTTTTGCCATTAATGTAAGTAAATGATTAATTGACTCCACCAAGAAGACACACATTACCGTTCTGAGGCCCCGCATGGAGGAGACGTCAAGGAAGGACACTGCTGAGAAATCGAGGATGAGGCTATGGAGGTTGACTTTGGGGACGGTGATGTTGAGAGGAAGGTCAGCATTCCAGTCTATGTCAAAGGGCAGGTCTGTGGTGTTGATGGGTTGATCCAGTTCTTCTATCTGGTTGTTGTCCAGTTCTTCATCGGAGTCTTTGAAGCCATCAAAGGTGCATATGAACCCTTTCTGCAGGAGAGGGGTGGTCACAGAGGTGACGATTCCAACTGTGAAAATGTGTGTATGTCATGGCTACACAGGAGTTTCTGGAGCTTGGATTCAAAGTTGAGTCAGCAACAGGACTTACAGATGCTTTGTACTATTTGCTTTTGACACTCTTCCCAGGACACCCAGAAAAACAATTTTAAAGGAGACTCTCAAAGACGCCATTCAAAACTGAAGTTAGGGCTGGCAAGATGGCTCAGCAGGGACAGGAGATTGCCACAGGGCTTGGTGACCTGAATTCAATCTTGAGGGCTCACATGGTAGAAGGAAGGAGAGAGTCAGCTCCTGAAAGTTGTACATTGGCTTCCCCATGTACACAGACATGAATAAATGTAACAACTGTGACATCAATTAACACATGGAATATGTTTAACTAGCATTTCACTTAAAGTAATGGAATGAAGACCTTGAATTATGCGTTACTAAAAAAATTTTTTTTTTAAATCCAAACACATGGAAACGTGGGCAGAAAACTTACAGGTGTCACTTGTATCAGGCCTTGCTTCTGCAGTTTTCGGATTTTTTTCAAAGCTTTATTGCGCTTGCGTAGAATTCGAAGTGGATTAAAGCCAACCTGAAAAACCCAGTTGCTGTGTTAGTGGGGAACTGAGCATCCTGCTACTTACAGAACACGATTTTAATGACTAGCTGGGAGGGTATGAGGGTTCAGGACACAGGAATAATTGAGATAATATGTCTTAAAATAAAATCCAGATAAAAGTTTTAAAAACAATACTGGCAACAATACTGAGTCAGGGCTAAGATTTGTTTAGCCTTCCTACAATTATCAAAGTTCAAAGATGTTCATACAGTCCGGAATTTATCCACAAATGATCCATAAGTGGATTTAAATTTTACTTGAATCTGTTTGTGTTTGAACCCACAAAACTCCTAGGGGATTTGATTTTGTTAATTTTCTTTTTGTCCAGATATAGGTGGCACCTAATAAGACTTCTTAAGTTATTTTTATCCTATTAAATCTTGTGTGATTATATTTTTTGAAGTGCATTCCAGTACATTTGTACAGTGCTAGTATTTAATTTGGGGCTCCTTAACAAACTAATCATTATAATTAGGCACAAAGAATGGATACCCCGCCAAAAAAAAAAACAAAAAAAAAACAATGCCCAGCTTTTGTTTGTTTGTTTTGTCTTTTGAGACAGGATCTTACCATGTAGCTCTGGCTGTCCTGGAACTCTCTCTGTAGATCAGGCTGACCTCAGACTCACAGAGATCTGCCTTCCTCTGCTTATCAAGTCCTGGGACTAACGGCATATGCTTTTGTTTCTTACCCATAAAGGATGGAGTTTTGCCTCCTTTACCAGAATTACCAGAATGCTAAGTACTCATTGTTAAATGTTCTACTTAAGCTGCTCTCCTGACTTTCTGGTGATGCAGTCAAACATTAAATGTTTCACTCTTGTTTCTGATGTTACTTCCCCAAGAACATGTACTAAAAACCAGCGAACTAATGTTATGAGTGTGTGTTTTTACTTTATAGCAGAATCTAAAAACAAGGATTTTATCTTGAGCCTCATAGGGAAGAGGCTTGTTTTCCAACATATTAATTGATCCTTTTAAGGTAGTTTTAACTACTCTAGGGCATGCAGACTAAACATTGACACTGCTCAGATTCAATATACGAGAAGTCAGTGACTGTTGTGTTAAAGAGGAAACATTTCACTCCCAGACAGTCAATTTTTTTTTTAAACCTTACAGCATCAATAAGTTTCTGCTTAAAGAAGCCAATGTTTGCAAAGTAGATTGGAGATGGACATCTGAAAATTTTCACTCCTTCTGGCTCATACACCTACAAGATAGAGAAGATGGTTGGTTAGGAGAGTCCCACTGCCTTCATTTGACAATATTTTAGCAAGTCAAAGACAACAATAGGTTTTTCTTACATCAGCATAATTTTTTCTATTCTTGTAGATGTTGCTCCTTCCAACATTAGCCAGTGTACTGCATTTTGGACTGTAGGGGAAAAAAAAACACCACCCAGTATATCTAAATCATTTTTGTATATGCTAAGTCCACCACTGATTTTTTTTCTAGTTTATAAGTACAGGCTTACTTTTCAAAGTCGAAAGGTGGGGGAATCTTCATCTCACTAGAGAACCTGGAGTGCGAACATCTTATCAGGGCTTTGTAAACTGACTTTAAAAGAATTATTTACCTTTAGTTTGTGTGCATTGGTGTTTTGCCTGCATGTATGTCTATGTGAGAGTGCCATATCTTGGAGTCACAGACAGTTGTGAGCTGCCGTATGGGTGCTGAGATTTGTACCTGAGTCCTCTGGAAGAGCAGTCAGTGCCCTTAACCACTGAGCCATCTCTCCAGCCCCAGTGACTCTTCTTCACTACATCACAATTTACAAAGCAACCCATAAGGCCATGGCAGTTTAATGCTAAATATAACTGTTATTTGGTGGGGCAGGGTCCTATGTACTCAAGTGTACAAACAAGGATGTGAGGAGGAATAATGACTTGCCCATGTGACCATTCAGTTTGACTCTGCATTTGATGGATCTTGGATAAGGAATCCAATTCTATAAGAATACAAGGTATAAGAGGGAGAGAACAGCAGGACTCGTTTCCATGCCAGGATGTTCCATCATCAAGGAATAACTTTAACTGTAGTAGTAACTTCTGTTTTCCAACCCCTGAATTCCCATTTCTCTTGCAATCATGTCATGTATTTCATAAAGTCACATGCTAGACCGAGTGACCACATGGTGGTGATATCACCTAACAAAGACTTAAAAAACCACAAAGATACTTGAACTAGATGGCTTTAATAATCAAGAACTACAAGCTTTTATAGAGTTTTATGACTAGGGGTCTTTGAGAAGTTCAGAGATCCAGCACTCTTAACTGAAGAGGAAGAGGGAGTCTCCCCATCCCCCACTGTGGCAGAACTCTCTCTTCTAGGTAACCCATTTTCCTGCCTAACAAGTCTAAGGAAAAAGCCTGCATAGGACAGAATCACATCCTGTTCACAGGTGAGCAAAGCAGACTCAGAGATGTTTGCTATTTCTTTGAACATGTATTGAAGCAAAAAAGCAGGCCAGCAGCAGGTATCCTCCTTGAACTGGAATCCAGTGCTGGACCATTCTATTGTCCTTCAAGTCTTTAGGTGGGGTGACTTGAGGGACATCATATTGGCCAGTCTTTTAAAATAATTTTTTAGATTTACTTACTTTTATGTATGTGTGTGAATGTTTCACCTGCATGAGTGTATGTGTACTACATGGATACCTGTTATTCAAGGAGGTTAGAAGGTGGCATTGGTTCTCCTGGATCTAGAGTTGCTGTGGGTGCTGGGAATCAAACCCAGGTCCTCCGATAGAGCAACAGATGCTCTTAACCACTGAGCAATCCCTCTTCCTCATGGTCAGTCTTGATGGGTGCACATGCCTATCAAACACACTACTTCTCTCTTAACCACTGACTAAAAGCCACTGACTTGTTTTTGCTCTTCTAATTGGGAAGGTCAAAACCTGTGAGGTTGTGCAGAGCTCAGTGAACACTTACAATTGGGTCCTGAACACAATAGTTAAGAGCTGAAATGCCACACTTGCTGCTAGGCCTAATCCGAGTCCCAGGACGATGGCAAAGATGAAGGTCATGACCCAAATTAACTGTAAGAAGAGAAAACAACACATGCACTGTAGTTTAAGGAAGTAAAATGTTCTAAGTCCAGAGCTAGAGAAAGCATGAATGTCTAGGGTCAAAGGCAGAGGTTGGAAGTTTTTATCTTGGGCCAGGGAACAAAGTACCTAGAAAGACATGTCTCAAGAGGTCATTTCATTTATGCTGGATCAGTGCTGGGCCACAGAAACTCAAGCAAATAAATAGAAAAGTTCTACAGACAGTGTCTGTATTTCTATCCCATCTCAGAACAGGTTCAAGTAAACAGGTTCAACAGCAAAAATTCCAGAGCAGTTCACTCTTACAACTCAGCAAATTAGGGCTTGGGTACAACAATAGTAGAACACTGGCCTACATATGTTAGGGACTCGCTTTGAAACTCAGCACATCAAGGAAAACCAACAAATAAGCAAAACCCAGCAGGTGGACTGAAACAGACTGTGCTAATCTTAGCTTTGCACTATTGACTTAATTAATGGCTATTATCTTTACAAAAACTTAAGCATGCTAAAAGTGGGTTAAAAAATCACACACAATGATCTAGGAACATGATCAGGAACATGAGATAACTGAATGTAGCTTATTACTTTATGCTCTTGTAGTGTACTATAAGGTATGTCAACAAGAATTTTTATACTCAGACTTTGACCTTGATTAAATTATAAAGTCTCCTTTTCAGGCAAGTTAAGAGCAAGTAGGAGCTTTCACAAGAGAATGAGTGTTTCCAGAAGGAATGTTCAGAATTTAAAACCTCCACTGGTTCTCTGGAAACTAACACATCATTTAACAAAAAACAGAAACAACATGTACCCTAAAATTGAGAGCACTTCTGTGGTGTTCAGCATAACTTATTACAGGGTCTGCAGTGACAGATCAAAGGAAGGTCATACACTAATTTCAAGATAGGAAATAAAGTAAGGTTATTGCAAACAGAGTTGTAGAAGCTAAATTTCACAGCATTTACAATATAAATGTGCATCTTGCATCAGCATTAAACTACCATTCTGATTTTTCATTTTTCTCAAATACCATTGCATCTACTTACACAATCATATTTATCCTTCTTCCACAATCTGCCTATTTCAGCAAACTGCATCAGCATGCCTTTTAAGTTTCCAAGTGCTAAAGCGGCCAGGACAGACTGTGAAAGACATAAACAGCAGATGTACTTTTAAGTTAATCAAATAAACCATATAGAAGCAAAGGTGAAGGCCACAGATAAGTACCCTAGCAGGCCTCAAAGTCTATCAAAGGACACACCCTTTTCTGGTGTGCAATGCCTGATAGACCATGGTTGGGACTCTGATTTGTTTTCCTGATACCACTTACAAGTAGTCTATATCCTGGGATAGAGAGAGGCAGACCTTAAGAACTACACCTAAACCCTTGAATAAGTTGTTCCAAAGCAAAGCTAGTCCAACCTGTCCATTTAAACAAAGACATGGGGGTTGTTCTTTGCAAAAAAAAAAAAAAAAAACTTGGAGAGCTGGAGGTTTTGGACTGAGAACACAGGCCTTTGCTCATGCTGTTTTATAAAAGGAAGCTAATGATCAAAGAATGATTAGTAAAGGCCCGAGGCAGGCTCTGAGACCACTCAAATCATATCTACCCTGTTCCCAGAGCATACTATGGTAAATGTGTATAGGACGGGCTTAATAATTAGTCATTGAGGATGGAACTAGAAAAGCTCATCCTGAGTGAGCTAACTCAAATTCAGAAAGATACATATGGCATATATTCATTTATAACTGGATTTTAGTCATTATAGTATAGGATAACCATCCTACAATCAATAGACCCAAAATAGCAGTAACAGGGAGGGACTTGGTTACCTGTCAGTGGGACACCCCACCCTAGTGGAACTGCCACGTATGCCTTCTGTGCAAGAGGAAGCACTTAGACCTCATGTGACTAATGAACTGAGGGGGGACTGATACACGGAGACACCCCACACTGGAGGCATGGGAGGGGCCAGGAGGGGGTGGAGGGAAGGGGTGGCAAAGGGGATGTAATGAAGTAATAAATAAACGTTTAAAAAATTAGTCATTGAATGAGTAGATGAGACAGTGAATTTATATTTCCCAATCTAGGAGTGACTTCCCAAAACACGGCCTCTTAAAAAGTCACTGCACTGCCAGTTTAGTGATGGACTCACTAACTTCTTGTATTGTCAACTCAGCCTGCAATATACCACTCACAATTTCTGATGTTTCACACGTAAGTCTTGTGATAACTGTGCTGTTCCAGTTAACAACAACAACCACCATGATAAATAGTGACATATACCCATGATCATTTGGGTCTAGCCCAATGGCAGGAACCTCCCCTAATTACACTTCCATTGGTTCCATTCTGAGTACAGTGTGTGATTTGTGTGTTGATGACTTTCACACCAGGAAAGCATAGCGACCAAAGGAAACCAAACAGGACTTTCATCTTCATGTCTTGAAGATTGTTGAACTGGCCAAGGTATTTTTAATCTTTACAATTAACTTTTAATTTTAATATCTACTTGGTTCATTTGATTCCCTGTGAGAATAGAGGTTACCATTTAGAAGAAATACAGTCTTAAGTAACATATAAAAGGGGGCTGGAGAAATGTCTCAGTGGTTAAGAGCACTGGCTGCTTTTTCAGAGGACCTGGGTTCAATTCCCAGCACCTACAGAATGGCTCACCACCATGTGCAACTCCATTTCCAGGGGATCAGATTCCCTCTTCTGGCCTCCATAGGCATTGCATGCATATGTTACACAGACGTTCATGTAGGCAAAAGTACCCATCCACATAAAATAAAAAGTTAAAAAAAACATGCACAAATTAATCCCATCTAAAAAAGGAAGAAAACAGAATAAAATGTATAATGTATTAAAAGTATTTTTCTATTGTCAATGCTCTGGTTTTGTTATTGTGCTACAGATGTGGGTTCCCAGCTCTGTGGCAGCTTCACCTCTGGTGAAGCATGTGCAGTGGGCTTCCTTGTTCTGTAGGATTTTAGAAAATATTCAAGTGTCTGGTTAGGGAAAATGTACTTTTTATTAGGCATTTTCCACAGCATTGTTCCATGGAAAAAACAAATTGAAGCAATTTACAGTGAAACACATATGCAGCAGAATACTTTGTAAGGAACACACACAGAGCACAGAGAAACTATACACAAGGTATATGGGGGAGTGATTTTAGAATCTGTGGACACTTAGGAAGCTTTCAATACTATTACTACTGGCTGTTTTGAGTTCATAGGAAGAAAAGAAGCAGTTATGATTCAGGCAACATGAAAATATTCCAGACACATTTGTACAGAGATTACCCCTGGATTCTCTATAGAGGTGGCTTTGATTAACATTCTAGACAAGGTTCTTGAGTATAGTTTATTCAAGACAGAGAGAGAGAGAGAGAGAGAGAGAGAGAGGAATTTTAAATGGTGATTGTTTCTTCTATGTCTCCACACTGATGTGGGGAAGCAGAACCCACATTTATACATGGAAAAAGCCCATAGGGCCTCTTCTCTATACAGAGGAGAAATGACCACACCAGTAGTCCAGAGATCTGGAGGTGAATACACATTCCAGCTGTCAATCAACATGGAAGAAGGATCCAGATAACAAACAATAGATATTGGTGGGCTTGATCATATCTGTATGTCCTTTGCAGTCAGAAGTATAATGGAATGTTTAGATAATAATATTAATGACTTCATTAATGATCTTAGTGACCTGAGTTAAGTGCTCCATGTGCCTTGCATCATTTATTGTCGTAGCTACTCTGTATGGCAGGTGCCATTCCCTCCCTATTTTTACATCTGGAGATCTTGAGGTCCAGAGAGAGCTTAAAGCATTGACCTTAAATCACAGCGATCGTAAGTGGCAGAGCTAAGAGTAGAAGACGGCCATAGGGCTCCTGACCCATTTATGTACTCCTTTGAAATTCTACTAATACCCCAGAGAACAATGTACTTGTATACCATCATCTGCTCTCAGAGAGGCTCTGTCATTTCCAGGACACTGGGGCTGTTTGCAAGTATTAAATGAAACCAAAACAGTTGCAGACGGGGAACTCAAGGGCAAGAGGCGAGTTTTGGGCTTGGCTGTTTCCTCCCATCCTACAAGCTGACAGTGTTGGTTTTGGAGTTAAACCAAACTGCTTGGAGCTGCAGGGTGTGTTCCTCAGAACATATGTGGAGCTGGTAGCACCACTCTCTGAGTTAGATAGAGGGCTTAATGACCTAACCCTTTAAGAAAATCTTCCCGTCAGTCAAATCTAAGTTGAAGCTGCAATGCCAGAGAACCTCCTTGCTTGAACATTAATTATTTTTTGTTCTGTGCACCCGCAGAAAGTAGAGTAGATAAAACAGTTTGGGTATCTGCATTCCTGACATTCATAAAGGGCTGCCAGGAGAAGGAAATCTTCTTTGTCCATACAGTGTTGACTAAGTAGAGTATCTGAGTGTTTGTCAAGAGCCCATTTTCCCTAGCATCATTTATGTTCTCAGAATTTGAGAGTTAGAATTTAACAACTCAAGGAGGGAGTTGCTATCCACCAAAAGAGAAGGGAATTAATTACCTTTTGTAGCGGCTGCAGAAGAAACCCAATGGCGACAATGACAATCAGCACTATGACAGCAGAGAGAAGCCCCGCGACCTGTGAAGATGAAATAATTCTCGTGAGAGTTGGCGCTTTCCATCTGGCACTTGTCCCCCAGGCGTCAGCGCCTCGCAGGCCTTGCAGCAGAGATGCTACAATACCTGTGTTTTGCCTCCCGTGCTCTCCTGAACCCCTGATCTGGAAAGGGCTGTGCTCCCTGCAAATCCTTTGAATGCTCCGGTGAATATATTGCTCACTCCCAAGGCGATCAACTCCTGCAGAAGATAAGGGAGGAAGCTTTTCCTAAAATGGCATCTTTCAGGAAAATATTATGTGCCTGAAATACAATTAGTCCCAGTTAGGCTTACCTGATTGCCATCAATTGGATAATCGTATTTGAGGGAATAGACGCTGGCAACTGAAAAGGCCACCGCAAAGCCAACGATCGCGATGCCAAAGCTGTCTCCTATGGTGTCTTGGAAAATTTTCACACTAGGTGTAATAGGGGGCTGAAACCTGAAATGGAAAGCAAGCAAAACTGTATGCCACCAACTTGTTCAAAAGATGACTTGGCAAATAAATGAATGAATGTGATCTGTACTGAATGGTGTCTTTCGTTGAAGTATGGCCTAAAGAACTTGATTGCACTGAACAGTTTGGAATTTCCCCTCTTTACTGTTGTGAAATAATGCTGCCTATATTGATAAAAGTCATTATCCAGCATGACAACAGTAGTAAGATGGAGATGATCTCGCCAGTGTGCTATACGTGTCATGTGTATTCATAATCCCCTTCAGGCAAATGTCTTAGATTCCACCTGTTGTCATGATGGGTTTCAAAGCATTAATCTTAATCCTCTCAATAGTTATCCATGGCTCTTGGCTCTTTGAGCAAAAACACAAGTCTGGGGCAAGGAAAGTAAAAATCTCCTTCACTTTGGTAACTTTTCATGGAAAACCCCGATAGGCAGGCTTTGGTCGTTGCCCTGTGCTCTGAAGAACTAACTGGTAGGGTCCACCATGCCCACTGGAGAGCAGGCTTTAGCTTAAGGTGATAAGAGTTTCAGAGACAACAGTGCCTCACAGGGGACACTTCCATGTTTATGCCCATAAACTTGAACAGTTTCATATATTTGCTAGTTGTATTATGAAAGCTGTGTGTCTTAAACAGCATCAAGCTTAAAATGTCTAGCTTCCATCAGTATCCTCTTCAGACCTGTGGCTTACTGGAAGTGCGTAGTTAGATCCAGCCAACTGTGTCTGAATTATTGTTTCATCTTTTATGTCTTCAATAATAAATACTCAGCTGTAGTCTTGAAAAATTGCCATGATTCCATGCAAATCAGAAAAAGTGGATTGTAATTTAGTTTTTAAAAATGAACCCAACAGCAGAGATGCAATTAAAGATTTCACTTTATATCAAAATAACTAGGACCCTGTCATTATTACAATTTTTCTTTTGTTTGCATTCTCACCACTATGGTGTGGTATGACAGAGTTAACTGGCCAGAGACTCCAGTCCTTGGCTCTGCTTGCTCTGAGCCTGGTTCCTCATTTGTCAAATGAGACACTAATACTGTTTTCTTGTCTTCATAGATATATGGGAAGATCAGCTACAAAGTAGTGAGTGTGAGCCACTATTTTCAAGCCACTTCCCTTGGACCATCTTATTTGCACAGATTTAGTGTGCATATGTGACTCCACGAAAACAGTTCCCAAAAGTGGCATATGCATTAGTGGCACACTAGCAAGAATAAATAATCATTGCCTTGAGTGACAGTCTATTTCCAGTCAACAGAAATGTAAAATGTTCACTTGATCACTTAGAAAAAAAACTCGGAATGTGCCTTGTGTGTTATTTAGGTACTAAGCCAGCAGTAATGATGTTTGAACTTGGACTAGAAGTTGGGCACTTAACATGCATAAACTTACTTAATGCTTCCAAGATCTTTACTATTGTTGGCCCCTTTTTATAACCAAGTGCACAACGGTACCGGTTTAGTGAATTTGCCAAGGACAGGGGATGTATCTGAAGTCAAGTTCAGGTACTCGGGAGATGGAGCACTGAGCGCATGTACTTGGTCATCCTGACTCTCTGGAGAATTCATGGTTAACAAAGATGGTCTATGTGCTTTCCTCCCCACACACCTGGTGGGGCAAATGCATGGATAATGGATATATTTACTAAATAAGGATTATCATTCAATGATCGTAAGTTTATTGTTTATTTTCAAAATATTCCACTTCTGACAAGATCCTCTTTGATTTTTCTGTTTGTTTATTTTCGGATAGGGTTTATGTCTCTAAGACATTTAAGTGAAATAAAATCTCTTGAAGATTGCAGGGTGGGAAGAAACCCAGAGGCAGCTTTTCCCAGCCTTGTTTCTCATAATTCTTAAAACTGACAAATTTTTTTTGGTTAAGTGGAACACATGGAGATATACATACATATATGTATATATGTATATTTGTAAATATATGCTTCAGATGCTTTTAAAAGAATTCAGCTATATTAAAATAGATACAGTGACTATATATATATATAATTTCTTTAAGTATCAAACACTTGTTAAGCCTAGAGAAAAGGAAATCATCTTTTATTTATTTTACAAGGAAAACAGCTTTCCTTGGTAAGTAAATTGGAAGCAACCAATACTATTTGTGGTTAAAGGTCAGAGAGAGAACACGGCATTAACCCAGGCTCTCCTCTCAGTCCACTGATGTACAGGAATAAGCTTTCAGATTTCTGTACCCAGCTCCTACCCACTTGCCGAGAACACCCTCTTGCTTTGCTCTGAGTGTGATCACAAGAAAGGACAGAGTGTGCTGCCTGGACTACTCAGGTGGTGTGCCTTCTCTGTGTCTCTTGAAAGTTTGGGACTTGGCTCGGGTGAACGCAAACAAAGCACTGCATGTTATTTACAGTCATTCCTGGATCAGGAAATCTAGTTTCAGCTTTATGCCTCTTTATAAGGAGAAAGGATTTTTTTTTTTTTTTTGGTTTTTCAAGACAGGGTTTCTCTAACAGCCCTGGCTGTCCTGGACTCTCTTTGTAGACCAGGCTGGCCTCGAACTCACATAGATCCACCTGCCTCTGCTGGGATTAAAGGCGTGTGCCCCCACGCCCGGCAGGATTTTTTTTTTAACTTTTACTATTTTCCTAATTCTCACTTTTTTATTTTTTTAAAGATCTCTCTCTCTCTCTCTCTCTCTCTCTCTCTCTCTCTCTCTGTGTGTGTGTGTGTGTGTGTGTGTGTGTGTGTGTGTGTGTGTAGCATCTGAATACAGATGTTCACTGAGGTCATAAGAGGAAGTCACATACCCTGGAAGTAGAATTAGGGGTGGTTATAAGCTGCCATGTAGTTGGTTGTTGGGAACTGAACTCAGTTTCTCTTCAAGATCAGCAAGTGATTTTAACTGCTCAGCCGTCTCTCCAGCCCCAGTTTTCACTGGTTTTGAGTTCTTGGTTGCCTGGTGTGTCTGTTCTTCTATAAGGAGACTCTAAGTGCCGTGGATCCTGGCATTTTTTCACTGCTTACTCAAGAGAGAGCTTCCAAGGACTTCTTAAGGGGGTTGTATGATTCTTGTAACTACTGTTGCTTTCTTCACCGAGAGCTCAAAGATACCAGCATTGAAGATACACTTACCCAAGACTCATGTTCCCAATCACAGCCACGTCAAACCTCTGTTCAAAGTTACAACCGTAGGACACGCCTGTTGCAATTACAGTCTGCAGAGTTCCAAATTGCCCAAATTAGAATGTGAGGGTGCTACTAAGAGTCATACTTTGAAAAAACAAACAAAACAAAAAACAAACCTTGCCCCTAACCCAAACCTACTAGCTGCCAAGCCTGACTATTTGAATTTGACCGGAGATCCACAAGGTGGAAGGAGAGAACTGACTCCTGCAAGTTTTTCCTCTGACCTCCTCACATTCCTAACCCCAAATAAATAGATGAATGTAATAAAAAGGTAAAAAGGTTAATAATGACCACTACCCTAGATCTAGTTACATTTTAAAAGCTTCAGGATAATTCTGATTTGTGTGGGCATCACAGTTGAAGCTTGAAGGGCCTTCTTTTTTATAGCCTGGCTGTGAAGGTCTTGCCGTTCCCAACTTGGAAAAAACAAACCCAGATAATGGGAAGGAACTGGTAAATTGTGATGAAGAGAAATTTGTACTAAATGTTAAACTCAGTAACTGGAGATAGTGACTGCCTCATGGCAACCTGCTGTACAGATGGGTTTCTCTCTTTAAGACTCTAGATTATGAATGAAATTCTTCTGATGACAATCAATACCATGATGAGTTCGATGGGGATGGGCACCGGAAGCTTGCTTCTGAAGCGTTGATTGATTTCTTTGACGACAAATACAACCACTAGAATAATCACAGATGTCACAAGGTCTGCAATGTTAGTCTTTTGAATTTGTGTGAAGACTGACTCCAGTACCTACGTTAGAAACACAGATGCACCAAAGTCCTATTAGGAATTCGTACCTCAAACACATTTTTCTCCAAACAGATTAAAAATAGGCAAAAGACCAAACGGCACATAGCCTTTCTCTGCCCAGCTGCTGTCAGCCTTGAGTCCTGAAACTGCAGGGCTACAGTGAGGGTAAATTAGCATAACAAAACACTGCTTTGGGGATATTTCTGTCATATATTTTTTTTTCTAAAAAGATCTTTAGCTAGTATCAAGTTCTGTTGGGTATTTTTCAATGGATCTTCTCTGCCCCTAGGTTTCATGGGCTTTTTGTTTGTTTATTTGTTTTTACAGTACTGCAGACTGAACCAAAATCTAAGGTCTCACCCACGTTAGGCAATAGTATTGTTTTTTAGTTCATAGAATTTTCTACTGTTCTGTCCAAGGAATCATTTCTAGTTTCTGAGCATTTTTGTCTGCTTTTTAAAGTACATCCTTTCATAATACAGACCTTCTTTGGGTCACATGGAAAATGCCCGCACTATGGAGAGTCTACTTCTTGAAGTTGGGTTGTATATCCACAGGCCCAAGACAGCTTGAGACCCAAGCTGGATTTCATGCACACTGAAGTTCTGGAATACTTCTGTGTGGAAGTGAGAGTGTTTGGAGCAGGTGCTGTCTCAGAATCCCAGACTACCTGGTGAGAAGGACTGAGGCTATTACCAGCTGATAAACTGATAGGACGCCACTGTTTTGTAATGCACTGCCTCACTAAGCTCCAATAGACTAGACCAAAACAAAATCAAGTCAGGCATGCCAAATGCTATGTGGAGCATAAGGAAGCAGATTGATTCCAGGCACAATAGCCTATCTCCCCAATGATAGGAGATCCCAGTCTAACTTAGCCTAATAAGGTAATATTGCCTCTGCTTTCATCCATACTGGGATGGAATTCGATAAGGGAGAGTGACCTGTCACGAACCAATCAGATCTCTGTTCTGTTCTATCTGCTTCTCACCTTATCAAGCTTACTGTTCTGCTAGTTCTCAGTGAGGAATGAGACCAAATAAGACCATTTTTGAGGGTAACAGAGAGAGGTGTCAGTGTCCAAAGCTCTGGTTAATATCTCAAAAATAAAAAGTTGATCAAAAGGTAGAAATTAAGCATGGCCAAAAGTTATTTCCATACACATTTGAAACTTTTTTTTCGCATACACAGTAACTGAGTTTGATGCTTAACTCTACTGGAGGGCAGACATGGAACAAGAAGCTTCATGTAGTAGTGTGTGTGAGACAGAGACACAGAGAAAGACACAGAGAGAGACCAGGCTGGCCTTGAACTAACAGAGATCCACCTGCCTCTGACTCCCAAGTGCTGAAATTAAAGGTCACCATTCCTGGCCTTCTGTTTTTTTTTTTTTTTTTATGACGAGAATACTTACTTTGAAAATAGAGAATGGGTCACTGTATGCTGGGACGCTCAGCTGTAGCATGAATTTCAATTGAGAAACCAAAACATGGATGGCGGCAGCTGTGGTGAAACCACTGATTAGGGACTCGGATAAGTATATCACCACAAACCCTATCTGCAGAACCCCCAGGAGCAACTGGAGAGAGAAGGACAAAAGCCCGTGTTAAATCAGGAGTGCATGTCATCAAATCAAAGACTTGCACCTGAGGTGCTTTAAATGTAAATATCAGCCTCTGGGAACACTCCTTGAAGAAGCCAAATGTCTCTGCCTCTTGGCACACTTACCATTCAGGGTTCCTCTTGGCCTTCTCTTCTGTCTGTCTGGTTGACCATTACATTGTGTTCAGAGAGTGCATAAGTCCACTATGCCTCCAGAAGTCTCAGAGCCATCATGGACCTCCTTCCTCACCTACTCATTTTTGGGTGCAATATCTTTAGAGGACTCACCATGAGCCTTTTCCCTAGCATCAGCCCTCAGAAATATGTTGTGGTGCGTATAGGTGAGTGCCCATTCATATCTCAAACAAGTCACTTAACTTGCTTAGGAAACGGGTGACTAGGGCTGGTGAGATGGTTCAGAGGGTTAAAGTACTTGCTGCTGAGTCACATGACCTGAGATCAACCTCTGGGGCCCACATGGAGAAAGGAGATAACCAATACTCGATAGTTGTCCTATGAACCTCCTACCCCCCACATAAATACATAAATGTAGAAAATAAACACATAGCTGCATCCTGCATGTTAGATGTGTGAGGTTCCAAACAGGGAACAAAGGTGCTGTCCCCAAAGCATCGTTGTTTACAGTGAGTGTATTGAAGTACACTCTGCTTCCCTCAGACGCTGGATCTGTCTTCCCACTCATGTCTCCAAAACACAGACAGAACTTCGGGTACAAAATCCTAATTAGGTTCCACATTTTCATATTCAGAAATGTGTGAGAAACAAATGATCACAATATCTGTCAATAGGCTGCATACTTCTGTACTTATGCAATCAACTTTTTCTTTCTTTTAGAAATGGTTTTAAGCAATGATATCGCTGGAACCTTAAGTAACCTCTTGAGAAAGCCATGGCATTTTTGCTGTTCATGAGGTTGCTGGCCCTCAAGCTTGGGAGTGAAGGTGGAGTCTCAGCATAATCTTTTTCAGGTTTCTTCCCAAGTCTTTTATGAGCAGAGCACCAATTTCCTCCCAACTAAATTATAGTGGTAATGGAGGCATTAGAAAGAAAAACTTTCAGATCTACTAGTGCCATTGTATGGTTTTGTTTGATGACAATACTGATTCCAAGATACTTTTATTGAATTAAGCACTTAATTCCTTACCATGTATGCCTTTATTCTGCTGCTTTTACTTCTAGGTAGATGCTTTTTATCTGTGTCTATCTAGATCATGTTTGCTATTTAGCTGTGGTTAATGACTCTTCCTAAATACTTGGAGGTTCTGGGGAGGATCTGGGAGGAGTTAGGGGAGGGGAGGGAAAGGGAGAGAATACAATCAAGATACACTGCATAAAGTTCTCAAGGAATAAATAAGAACATTATTAAAAAATACTCCCTATGGTCCACCCAATGGGGGTATGCAAACCATAAAATGAGGAGTGACAAGACGAAGAAGAGACAGAAAGATAAGTGCCAGTCAAGACAAGTGTATTTGATAGACACCAGAATCGGGCTCACCTGAATGATTCCAGAAAGAACAGTTACTGATGCAGCCACCATTATCTTCTCTTCTACCATTGTATCATTTTCTGTTGAGCTTGAGGACAGTTCTGAACCAGCACTATTGGGGCCTGAGGCCACTCTTGTAACTACAACTCCCACCATCATACTCAGAACTGGAAAAGGACCTAGTTAACCAAAGGTTAATGACGGTCAGTTGTGTGACTCCCTCCCTGTGACTGAGTTCCTGTTCAACCACAAAATTGCACAAAATGAGCTACTGTGTACAACCAGCCTCAGTCCCAGTCCTTACAGGAAGCAGTGAGTATTCCAAATGGTGTACAATTTGGAATTTACAGTGAATTTCTAGTAGAATTTATGAAGAGTGAACAAAATCAGCATGAATCAATTCAGTAATTGACTTACCCACAGATATGTGTCTCGAAGTGCCCAAGAAAAAGTAGGTAATGACTGGGAAAAAGGCCGCATACAACCCATAGGATGGAGGGATGTTGACCAACAGAGCAAATGCTAAACCTGGAAAGACAACAGCCGAGTCTTTAGTTTTTTATTAGGTTATCCTAGTAGTTTAGATTGGGCATTTGAAGTAAGTCATCCCATTAACTCAAAATGTGTCAAAGATATGAATACAAGAACTAAAACTAACATGTTTAGAATAACATGTGAGTATGAATCTTTGCAATCTTAGACCAGGCAACAGTCTCTCAGGAAGGATGCGTACAGTATGAGCAATCAAAGAATTGAAAATAAAAATGCTTGGGTGGGAATGTGGATCAGTGAAAGAGTACCTGCCTAACATGTGGGATGCTCTGTTTTTAATCACAGCACTGGAAAATCCAAAGCATATTCAAAAGGATGCTATCATCAAAGCAAGCTTTAAACAGAGGATTTAGCTCAGCAATAGGTAACTCGCCAATAGCATGTAGGATGCCTTAGTTTGAATCCTCAGTACTGCAAAATAAGGATGTTTGGGGATCTAGCCTGTAGCTCAGTGGTAGTATATTTGCCTTGGGCTTAATCTACTCTCCCTTAATCCCACTAAAGACAAAGGAAATGACCATAGTGGTCTTCTTTTAGGCTGGGCATAGTGGCACATGCTTGTAATCTTAGCATTTGGGACATGGAGGAAGGAAGATCAGGCATTTGAGGCCAGCCAAGGCTATATGAGACTCTGTCTCAATCTCCCTTCCTCTCTTCAGTTTTAAAAACAAAAAGTGAAAGGACAACACAGAGAATGAAAAAAGCTGTTGGCAAATATGTTGTATCAAATAAAGGTTTACTGTCCAAAATACATAAATAACTCTATAATAAGACACAGGTTCTCATAGCCCAGAGTGGCTTCAAATATGCCATATAGTCAAACTTCCAACCACCCTGGCTTCATCTCCTGGCGCTGGGATTACAGGCATGTATACCACACCTCATTCATATTGTGCTGGCGATGGAACCTAGGGCTCTGGGCACACTGAACCATCACTCTACCAACTGAGCTACATCTCCAGCCCTGGCAACTCGAGTTTTCAAAACATCAAGGAGAAATAGGGGTCTAGTTCAGTTATAAATTTCTGTCCTGGTCAGGCCCTGACCTTGATCTCCAGCACCAAAGGACAAAACAAAACAAGATGAAAGATTTGGAGACTTATTTTTCCAAAGACATACAAAGGGATAATGAACACAAGAAAAGAGCAGATACTTAATGAACATCGCTAGCTATGAGAGAGAGAGAGAACACAAGCAATAAGGTGTGGAGGCATCTGAAGCCACATGACTGCTGGGAGGAATGGAAGTGAGGAAGCTCTTCACCTCCACAAGTGACTGAACATCGCTCTCCCACGGGACCAACAGGTACACTCCTAGGGATAGATCCAGGCAATTGAAATGTATTTTTACACAAAGAGCTGCACACAAACGTTAATAAAAGTTCATCATTACCTCTGAGTAGAAATGACTCAAGCATGCAATGAAATGTGGTAAAGCCATAGGGTAGAGGGTTGTCCTTGTAATACGAATAAGCTGGAAAGCGCCGTGCTAAGAGAGGAGACTCAGACACAAAGTGCCACAGACAACTCTGTCTGCATGAACCATCCAGCCATAGGAAAGCCCGTAGACTCGGGAAGTGTTGTTACGGTGATAAATGGAGGAAAGGGTGTGACACACCCACCAAAGGGTAAAGACTTTGGTGTGTGTATGTGTGAAGGGGCCGGAGGGAAGAAAAGGTAGTGAAAATATGCTACAATTAGTGATGTTAGGTGCACACCTGATGAATGTACTAAAAACCATGGAATTATACATATCAAAAGGGTAGCTGGGCAAGTAACATGTTGGTAAAATGCAAGTCTAACATGTGTGAAGCCTTGCTCTAGCACACACACACACACACACACACACACACACACACAAGAATTATAAGAATGAATTTTGTGATATGCAAATTATATATTCAAAATAAAAGAAAAAGTAGCACAACAGCAACAAAAACGGAAGAAAAAGTTACCTTGTAGTACAGCCACCAGCCCTGTGCTGATGCCAGAAACGATGTCACTTAGAAGCCATTCCTTTATCTTGTATGCTGGCAACCAAGATGCTATGGGGAACAAAGACAGGGCAATTTTCTTGGCCTTTTGTGAGGAGCAGCTGAAAACATTGAAAACCACAGGTCAGTGAATTAATATTAAATTTTAAGTTTGGCTCCTAAGTGTAGGTCGAAAATTGGCAAAGATAACAGATTACAGATGAGGCTGGTGATTCCCCCCCCCCCCCTTACAAACATCTCTTTGCCTCTGCCAAAGCTTTCTGGTCACTAACAAAGAAACTTTTCTCTTTTTAAAGGAAAATGCCAGCTTTTCTTCAGCTAGGACAGAATTTGCATGTCATCCTGAGTTGTACAGTGCAGCAATCTGATTGAGAACTCGCCAGCCTCCACCTGTTTGTCTTCTGACCTGGAGGAGCTTTGTTTGTACTGCTAAGCTGAGATGGTGTGTTCCTTTTGCCTTTCCACCTCGGGCAGGGAGTAAGAGGCTTGGAAGGTGAAACCTGACAGATTCCCAGAGCTATGGACTAAAGCCAGAAAGGAAAGCTTGAAAGCCTGAAAATTCAGGAGAAATTGCCTCTTTTTCTTCCTCATTCCAGTACCTCAAGAGTCTCTTACCTACAACACCCTTTGAGATGATCCAGGAATGTCTTGTGATGTCTCTGCGTCCTCTTGAACTCCTCTCCAAAAGTGTTTGTGGAATACACCGGTCTGGCCACTACATACTGATTCCCTATGGCTTCGATCATTTTGCCTTCCCTGGTGACAGTGGCAAGTGGGAAGACCTTTGAAACTATGTGGTGAACACGTCTTCTTGCCGTTAGCAGGTTAAAATGCCTGAAACCAAACAGAGCTTGCTTCTTAAATAACTCAGAGATAATGTGATGCAATTTACAGATGAGTGAGCTCCGAACTGAATGTTACCACATTTTGAGATCAAAAGAGGCAGGAGTAAAGGACCCGGGTCACGTTTTGCCACAGCAATACCGCTTTTTCATTCAATGAGCTGAAACAACTTGTTTGGGCTAAGTAAGCAAGGATTTCTTATTTTTATTTTATTTTGGAGACAGGATCTCACTATGTAACCCTGGCTGGCTTGGAACTTGGTATGTAGACCAGGCTCACCTGGAACTCACAGACATCCACTTATTTCTGCCTCCCAGGTGCTGAGGTTAAAGGTGTACAGCCAAAAAGCAATAAATTCAATTGATTTACTTACTAAACCCCTTTGGTAAACCTCTATCTCCAAAAATATTTACATTACATATTATAATTAGCAAGATTACAGTTCTGAAGTAGCAATGAAATAACTTTATGATTGAAGGTCACCACAACATGAGAAACCGTATTAAAGGGTTTTAGCATTAGGAAGGTTGAGAACCGCTGGTATAAGGTATTCATGTCTCTATTTTGTTTCTGTAATATTAGAAGATCAACTTATAAAACCTTTTATGTGCATTATCAGTTTAGCACTCACAGTACTTTGCGGCATTAACTGTTACTATTATTATCCTCATCCTACAAATAAGAAAATAATTATGTACACTTTCACCCACCACCCAATCTGTCTTTTCTTCATACAGCTAACCAGGTCAAAAATGGGACTTCCATTTTCAGACCTTCCCATTTCCTCTATGACATGCAGTTTATTGTCCAAGATGAACATAACTGAAGAACATTCTGCTAGTATTTCCCCTTCTAATCTTGGTTTTGCATCCCTACCCAGGAGGCCCAGTCTTGTTCTCTGACTCAAATCACAGTGATTAGCAATGGTCTCATGCTAGATTGTATCTTGTTACATTGTACCCTCTCCTGCCACAGAGCCCGTCCCAGCCTGTTTGCAGTCTTCATACTGTAATAGGAACTAGAGACTGACATCAATTCTTGGCCTCACCCAATCTCTCTTTGATTACCCACTTTTCTTTCCTGTGACAGCTTTCTAACATCCTCTAACTTTCCCTATGAATATCCTCTGATAGTATGTACTTCCCGCTCTAGCCTATTCAATCTTGAACTTTACTGTGACCTTTAGATTTCTTTCCGAGTCTTCCTCTCACCCTCTTGTCGCTCTTTCTTTGTCCCCTCTTTCATTTTCCTCCTTGCTTCCAAGTCTCTTCCCCTATTGGCTGTATAGTACTTCACATCAGAACTTGCTCATGAAGTGAACTTGGCTTACTCTTTGCACCAACTAGCCTAGTTTTTGTTTGTTTTGGGCTCTTTGGCAGTTGCCAGTACTGTGGCTGGGACATTAGCACTTAAAATCAGTCCATGGTCAGTGACTTCTGATTCCTTGAATGTCTGGCAAAGGCTGTCTAGAGTGAGGGTTCCAAAATAGTCAAAGGTGAGGAGGATTTGAGATGGTCCTTCTCCTGTCATATGTGGCAATGGATGCATAGGTGGAACTACTTCAGTTCGGCTGCTCTACTCACATTTCCTGCTGAGATGTTCACAGAAAGTTACACGTTTTCTTCCCTATAAAAAAAATCTGACTGCATCTTCTCTTCTTTTGGTCACTATATTTTCTTTCTGCAAAACCATGATTTAATTTATCTCTATATTCATTCATTCATTCATTCATTCATCATTCATTCCTATGGTTTTGTCAGTGACAGAGATGGTAGAAATAACTTGTTATCTAGCTCCTACCTGAGATTACCACAGATGGCTCTTTAATGCCCCTCCTACTTGCAGATAGATCAAGAGCCTGAGCTCTGGCCCTCTTGATGCACAGTAGAGACAGCTTCCTCCTCACAGTGAGCATGGTTTCAGGGGTGTGATCAAGTGCAAGAATCAGGGAAGCTTAAGAAATCTGTCCGGACCTATGAGAACTTGAGATCTGTCCTCTTTCCCCTCTCCTGACAGAACATTGCTGTCTCACACCCAACAGGTAACAAACACCATGACCCTAGAGCCAATCTCCCAGGTGCACCTCAGCTGAATGGGCCCCAGACAGTCATGAGTGCCTGTCATTCATCATGTCTGTGCTTCATGGGAACAACTTACTTTAGTTAAGAATTCAAGTGATTTTATTAACTTGTTTTTTACTCACATGGTTCAACTTTCTTTCCAGAAACTCTTGGGAGAAAATTACGTTTGGTTCCTGGAATCTGCAATTTCAGTTTCAAAGACTGCGCCAACATTAATGGACTCTTACGCTTTGTTTTACCTTTGTAGTCTGGTTCTCTTAGTGTTCCTTAAAGTGTCAGTGACTTCAGGCAACTGGAATTCACTCTTAGAGTACTTGGCCCCCAGTACTCTTGGAACGTTGAGATTTGTTTGTAAATGTTTCCATTTTTATTGGAAACATTTATTTATTTTTAGTCCATTCCATTTCCCAACCTGTATCCTTTAAATTTTGTTTGGCCTTTATGGTATTTATTAATGTACATAGACACACATGTATATGTATGTAGATCTACATGCCTTGGTGTTAAGTCACTCACATCACTCTCTGCTTTAAAAAAAAACAAACTTTTAGCAGAAATATAACCCTAGAGTTAACTTCTGAACTCCAGTTTCTCAACTGAGCTATTTTTATGTATCAGTAACATTTTGACAACTCTGGGAATTGACATTACACATTCCTTACCCACCCCCTGAGTTCCACCTGATTATGACCAGCTTCGTGTCTAGTCACCTGGGAGCCCCCACTGTACCTGCCTCACTCCGCAGAGGAGTGGTTGGCTCTGGCCTTTCCAACTCAGCATTTTTCTAGTGTTCTGTCCTCAGAGCTCTATCCTTTCTGCTCGGAAGCATCTTTGAACCAGCAGTTCTACCAGCAGTGCTAGCAATTGTATTCAATTGAACCCAGGAGGCACATGCCTTGCCTTTTACACCAGGGAACTCTCAGTGAGAGCTACTCAAGCTAAGGAGGGTAAAAGGGCACACTCTGCTGAGCATGAAGTTGAAAGTACTGCTCCTCTCATGGATCTCAAAACACCCCTAGCCCAGGCAGTGGAGAGCCAGAGGTAAGGCAGTTATAGTCCGTGAATTCGTCTTTAAAAACGAGGATTACACAGTGTTTGGAAATTTGTGATTGCAGGGTGTGTAAGGGGAGGGAGAACAAACAGAACATTTGCACCAGTGAGCATCACAGACATCGAAGGATCCCAATTAGCTGCCGGACAGGATCCATAGTCAGGGGCACGAAGGCTCTCATTCTGGCTAGGTAAGGCTGGATGGAATCAGGGAAGGATAATGTCAGTATCAGAGACGCCAAGTGCTGGTCATGGGTGGCCGGGAGGGTACAGAGGAAGGCTTAGCAGAGATGTTAGTAAAAGAAGTCAGAAGGGATCACAATCTGGAGTGGGCATTACTTTCCTGTGAAAAGTCACGATTCTCGTAGGTTTCATTTGTTTTTGAAGCACATAAGGACAACTAATCTACATAATTGACATACACCTGAGCTATTTCTTTGTGAGACACAAATACATGACCACTATTATGGGAAATATTTGTTTGTTTTTTTTTCCCCACCTGCCCTTCTGTGGTGGTTGCTTGAAGGCCATTAGCATCCCACAAACCCTTCCAAGATCATTTAGAAGTTGGATCATTTCATGGAAACAGGGTGGATAGTCTGGCATAGAAAGTGTTTAAAGGTAACAGGACAAGAGCGAGGAAACTGAGGACCTGGAGGCAGTTCCTCCATGTGTCCAAGACAAGACTGCTAAAAGACATGTTTTGCTGTTTGTTTTGTTTTAGTTTTTCCGCTTTGCTCATGTTTATGTGGCTAACTCACACATCTCAGTTCAGTGTCCACAGTGGGGAAGAACATACGGAACACATGCCTTGCATTGCTGGTTTAATAGGTCTGCTTATCTTATATATTGCAGTCCTTAAACATCTTTGTGAAACTCAGCTCAGTTTTAGCTTGATTCTAGTTTAGTCTCCGAACTGTCTGCTTTTCATCAGTGCCATCATTATATTGTTCATATAATGCAGGATGGGAGGAGTCAAGCCTAATTTGGACTTTTAGAAAATAGTGAAATTTTGTCAGCCATGGTGGTACATCAGTAATTCTATCATGTGGGAGGTATAGGCAAGAGAATCAGGAGTTTGAGGCCAGCTTGCCTCAAACAAAACAGAGTGAGAATTTGGTGGGGAAGCATGACTGGCTTCATGTCTTCGCTGCTGAAGAACTGGGTTTGCTATGACAAATGATCACAGCCTTGGTTTTCTTAATTTTAGAAGGAAGAAGCTATTTATTTTTCTGATAGGGCTGTTCTCTGAGGTTGGCTAAGGCACAGAGACTTCTTAGCCTTGACTTTTTTTTTTAACATAACAGCTTCAAGGCTGAATTTTATATGAACAGTACAGACCCAATTTGCAACTGTGTCTATGTAACAAAACCAACCAGGACCTGATGGACATATAGTATGGTGGTTTAGAAATATACTATAGGGGGGCATAGAAAATGGCACTCATAGGCTCATAGGGAGTGGCACTATTAGGAGGTGTGGCCTTGTTGGAGTAGGTGTAGCATCGTTAGAAGAAGTGTGTCACTGGGGGCAGGCATTGAGGTCTCAGATGCTCAGGCCAGGCCCACTAAGTCTCTGTCTCTTCCTGCTGCCTGCCTATCTGGATGTAGTACTCTCAGTTCCTTCAGTGCTGTATCTGCCTACACACTGCCATAACCATAATGGGCTAAACTCCAAAACTGTAAGCCAGCCCCAATGAAATGTTTTCCTTTAGAAGAGTTGCCGAGGTCATGGTGTCTCTTCACAGCAATAGAAACCCTAACTAAGACACATAGCAATTCTGTCACATTTCCTATGAATTTCATGTTCATTCTGAGCTTTTTTTTTTTTTTTGAAAAAAGTTGTAGTTTTCTACTCTCACCGAAGTTTAAATCCTGTTTTGAAGAATCTATCAATCTAAACTTCTTGACGTGGCCTGGGAGACCCTTTATATTTGGGCTTTTACTTACTATACAAATTATTTTCTCCTGCTTTGTCACAAATAAGTTCCTAAAACACCATGACTTTTAGCATCGCATGTCTTTCCCCACATTGTTTTCTTTATCTGTGATATTTTCCAATATCTGCTAAATTCGTATTCACCCTTAAAACTATTCAGCTGACCCCCCTGCTGATTCCTTTCTTTATTCCTTCAACAGGCATTGATGACCTATAGTCTTTCAGGAATTCAGTAATACATGATGAAAAGATGCTGAGAAACTTCTTGGGACCGCTCAGATAAAGTTAGCCATTTTTTTCTTGAAAGTACCCTAGACGTATTTCTATTTCATGCCATACTATATTATCATTATTTGTGTATGGTCCCCCCCACCCCAAATAAGACTGAGTTTCCTAAGAGCAAAGCTCAAATCTTGTTTTTTGTTGTTGTTGTTTTGTTTTCCTTTTGCAAAAGTCCTATCATGTAGCAAGAATGCAAGAAGATTTTCTGAAATGAAGTAGAATATGAACAAAATTTTTACATACACATGATGGAGCCATAACACTCAGGTTTACATATATAAGATGATTGGGAAAGTTAATTAAAAGAATGATTGTGAATATGGGTTGGAACTGAGGAACATTTCATGCAGATCAGTGTCATGAGTTAGACCTTAGAAACAGAGCACCATTCCTTGCAATGGATGACGAGAAAGAAATATGGACTTAGCAGAGATGGTAAGGATATGGGGTGGGGTGGGGCTTTCACATTATTGCTTGGAATGTAAATTAGTGCAGCAAGTATCAGTATTGAGGGTCTTAAAATCAGTATTGAGGGTCTTAAAATAATTAAACATATAGCTAGCATATTGTCTACCTAAATCACTCCTAGGTTTATACGTTAATGAATCTAAGTCAGCACACAACAGAAATACCTGCACACGCATGTTTATTATAGCACTATTTCAATAACTGAGGGAAGAATCAGCCTGGGTATACAACAACAGATGAATAGATAATGAGAAGTTGGAGAGATGGCTCAGCAGTTAAGAGCACTGGCTGCTCTTCCAGAGGACCTGGGTTCAATTCCCAGCACCCACAAGGAAGCTCACAACTGTCTGCAACACCTGTTTCAGAGGATCCAACACCCTCACACAGATATACATGCAGTCAAACCACCAATGTAAATAAAAATAAATTTAAAAAAGAGTAGATAATGAGAATAGGACAGATATGCATACATATGAGTTTTATTCAGCTATAAAGAAGAACAAAATTATGCAGCTTACATGAAAATAAGTGACATCAGAGGTCATCAAGCAAATAAGCCAGACTCAGAAAGACAGCTTGCTTTTATTCATACTGTCTTAAATGAAAGTAGATGAGGGCTGCTTGGAAAGAAGGGTGAACCATAGGGAAATGGGTAACAGAGTGATGGAGGTGAATATGAGAGAAATATGTATGAAAATGTCATAATGAAGCCCATTATGTTGTATAATAAATATGTACCTTAGAGCGGGTGGACAGTAAGAGATCAAAAGATACAAAGAAAACTTTGTTGACCAAAAGGAGAAATCATTAGAGACATACCGGGAGGCATTACGACAAGTTTCAGACCAATAGGTTCAGAGGACAGTAAAGAGACCCCCTAGCCATTCCCATAAGGCCTTGTGGTTTTCTGAGCACTTTCATTTCCTATATGCTGATGAGGTAGGTATCATTATTGCCAATTCACATGCACAACCTGAGATGAGAGACAGTAAACGGCTTTCCTGCCTTTCATATCAAGTGACAGAGCTAGGGACAAAAAGCCAGGTTTCATGATGACAGACACACTGTACTGCCTGTTTTCTCTGTGAGCTAATAAGGGAGCAGGCCAACCCTGCTCTGGAGAGAGAAGACACAACCCAAGAGTATAAGGGGACAAGAGAGCACACACCTCTGTCCTTGAGTGCGGAACCCAGCTCTCAGTGTCACACATACACACACACACACACACACACACACACACACAAAATTGAGTCAGGGTAGCCTGAGACTCTATCTTGAGTCACCTGGTTTGTCCCAATCTTTGGGCCTTGGCAGAATGAACCAAGGGAGGGGGAAGATTTCCTTTTTCTCTCTGTTTGGAGAAACACAACCTTTATTGTAGACAAATGCTAGACTGTTATTTCTAATTTATTCTAATAACTTTAAAATGTCCGTTATTGTTTGGTGTGGCACATGCCTTTAATCCCAACACTTGGGAAGCAGAGCAGGTGGGTCTTTTTATGAGTTCAAGGCCAGCCTGATCTTTAGAATGAGTTCCAGGAGAGCCAGAGCTACATAGTGAGACCCTATCTCAACAACACAGCAACAACAAAATAAACACTATTATGTGGTGCTCATTCCTGTAATCCCAGCACTCGTTTCCTGGGGCAGGATGATGGCCATGAGTTTGAGGCCAGTTTAGGCTGTATCATGAGCTCCAGGCCAACCTGGTCTGAAGAGTAAGGCCCTTCCTCAAAAAAGCAGATGATGATGACAAAAAACCCATAATTCACAAAAAATTCCCATTTTGTGGACTGTTTCCTTGGTGGAATAACAAGCTATTTAATAGGTATGTAAGTGTTTGCTCCCTGCACTATTTCTCCAAATGACTAATTTACATTGGAAAAAATAATTATTTAGTCTGATTTAATACACTATTTATACATTTAAATACATCTTAAAGCTGTTAAACATCATATGCTGTTTTATGCCTGTAATCCCAGCACCCAGAAGGTTAAGGCAGCAAGATATCCGTGAATTTAAGACTGGAGGAGTAGGGTAGGTAGGAGAAGGGGGAGAGGGTGGGAGGGTGAGAGGGTGGGCCGGGGAGAGGTGTAGGGAGGGAACTGTGATGGAGATGTAAATTGAAGTAATAAATAAACATTAAAAAAAAGAGACCAGCCTAGTGAACTTGAGATCAGTCTGCATTACATGGTGAGAATCTAACTCAAACCAACCAGCCAACAAGACTATTGAAAAATAAAATTTTCTGGCACTTAAAAGAATGAAATCGAATCTACTTAGCATTGATCAATCAATGATAGCATAGGTACCCTGTATGATCTTATAGTGTCGTAGTTTAGGGAACTCAACTGCTGTCAGTGGCGATCTCTCCCACCCCTCCCTACCCGTCTGTCTCCTTTTACTCCCTGTGCTTGGTTCTGTTACCTTTCCTCTTTTTCTGCTTTCCTCTAGTGTTGGACTTTGTCGGGTGTCTGGAAGACAAATTCCTCATGTCTGGGACAGGTGGCCTTTCTAAATCCCTTTTCACAGGTGATTCTATCTCTTGTTGACAACTTTTCCTAGAAGCTTGCTGGGTTTGTTAGCCTTTCAGAGCAGATAATCTACTTATAAGCCCCAGTTTATGTGGAGAATTAGGGGAGTTATCTGAATAATTAAAACAAAATCCACTATTATCTTTGAAAAGGCTATTTAAGTCTTAGCAATGCACACAATCATTTACTTGATGACTTAAAGCTCCGCAAATACTGAATTCACATTGCTAGTGGTCCAGACACATTTTTAACCTATTAGTGAAATCATTCAAAATATTTATGCTTATAAACTCAACATTATAACAGTAACTTCTAAATAAGCTGGGTTAAGCAAAAAATATTTTTTTGAGAAATAGCAAATCAGTTTGAGTAAAATGATTGTCAAGTTTAGTTCCTACCTGGATATACTCAGTGAGGA
The DNA here is from genome assembly GCA_907164525.1 of Lophiomys imhausi. Classification (NCBI taxonomy): domain Eukaryota; kingdom Metazoa; phylum Chordata; class Mammalia; order Rodentia; family Muridae; genus Lophiomys; species Lophiomys imhausi. The sequence goes on from CAJQZJ010011617.1 coordinate 1,420,825, forward strand.
GCCTCAGCAACAATGGGGAATGTTTGAGATAAAGCAGTCGTGTTCTAGGAGACAGTATGCATCTAGTTGGGTCTATGACTCTGCATGCGTCCATATGTATCATGGATGTCTTTATATAGGTTATGTAAAGTGGTGGGCAAATTACCTTTCTGTCAGCTTTAATAACTAACTTTCATTAACTTTTACAACAATGGAAAGACTCCAATATGGTCTTGACCTTTGAGACGCTAATCAGCAGAAGTGATGATGACAACAGCTTCAAGTTCCTGGTGAGATTAAACCACCCACTGCACTTTGTGTGTGTGTGTGTGTGTGTGTGTGTGTGTGTGTGTGTGTGTCAGAGCGATTTCATTGGTTTGCAGAGATTTGCACAACCATTTTTTTTAAATCTTCACAAGTGTTATCTCCCTGACATTTCACCTGCCAGCTTAGATGGGAGTTCAGTGGTGTTGTTTCTTGGCTGGATGACTCCACAAAACTTAGTAGCTTCAAAAGCCTTGTGTACAAGTTAACTCCTGGTACAATAAAGGTCCTTGCTAGGAACACTCTTTCAACTCCAGGGAACAGTCCTGTGTTTACAGTCTGACTTCTTGTCCCACTACTCTGGCTATGAACAGTAATCCCTCTGTCTTTAAAGTCAATAAATATTTCAGCTCTCTTCTTGTTTAACCTCTTAGCCTTTGACCTTACTGCTATCCTCTTCGAGGTCTCCTCTCTTTAAAAGGTTCACATGAGGGCTGGAGAGATGGCTCAGCTGTTAAAGGCTAGGCTCACAACCAAAAATATAAAAGGTTCACATGTGTTTCTATCCAACATCATTTTCAACCTTACATTTCATTGTCAACTACTTGTCTACCGTGCTCTTTCTTCAGCATTCCTAAAGTTCTGTCCTGGGCTCTGTTTTCTTTCTCTCCCTTTTTCCATAAATAAAAGTCCCATGGTCCCCAGTGGCCCTCACATTTCTAACTCTAGCCAGACTTGCTCAGGATCTCTGTAGGACCACCTTCATGGCATCTGGACCTGACATACCCAAGTATGAGCCTCTGAAATCTGCCCCAACTGTTTTTCATTTCAGAAAGAACACTCCCCTCTGCTCCTGTCAGAAACCCTGGGAGCATTTCCTTAGCAGACAGTCTCCCCACCTCTCCAGACATTCATCACCTGCTCAATCTTCCCTCCACCAATATGAAGCCACCATTTTACGTGATCACCACCTAAGCTGTCAAAATCTTTTGCAAGAGCCCCTTGTTGCCTTTTCTGCTTCCTTTCTTAGCCCTCCCCCTTTCTCTCCTATCCAGTAGTCAGAATGAACTTTTCATGCTAGCCTCTTCACAGAGCTAATGATTATACTTAGCATCAGAGACCTGCAAAGTCTTGCACAGTACCCTCCTGCCCGGGTCCCCACCTTAGCTGGCGCTTCACCAGTGTATCCTCCACAACTGCCAGAGTGGCCTCTGCTGGTCCCTGAGTTTGCAGGTTCCTTTCTGATATCATTCCTTCCTTTTCTCTCTGCCTGGTTATCTGACTTCCCCCTTCAGAGAGAACCTGTTTGCCTTCCCGATTACAACAAGCCCTTCATGGCTTTCTCTCCTAGTATCTTAAAAAAAATAGCATTATATTTTAAATATCCACATTTATATACTCGTGTGAAGTTTGACTCCTTCATCAGATTGACAGCTTAACTTTAATAAAGTCAAGGAAGGGTCCTTGACTTTATTCTGAGTGTCACTGCATCTCTAGCACTCATAATGAATCACTTGCAGAATACCTGGCAGTTACTGAATGAATTATATCTGATACAAACAGGTCTAAAAGAATGGGAAGGTGGCTGAAGTTTGTTCTAAATTAATCTAACCCATGTTTAAAGTCTATCTCATACATGTACTTGTTAAGAAATGGAATTAGCTACAGTACCATTTATCTCTTTGTTTTATTTCATTTTACTTTTGAGGCAGAGTCTCACCGTGTGGCTCCGACTTGCCTGGATCAGGTCAGTTTTAGCTTCACAGAGATCTGTCTGCCTCCCAAGTGCTGGGATTAAAGTTTGCCATCTGGGCTATGATTTCAATAACAGCTAATGGTTAATTTAGTTCTTACTATAGGCCCCAGTGTATATTTTATTACATTTGTCTCATTTAATTCTTACAAGAACCACACACAACACAGAATTTTAATTCATAGTCCAGTTACAAATTAGTGTATTGAGATTTGATGTAAGTTGTGGAGCCAGCTGGAACCAGGCAGCTTAGCTCTGTCATTTCTTTAACAACTATATGAAACCACGTTTGATTACTTTAATAAATGTATGGCTCATTGTTTAGAGCAATGTGGCTTGATCAAATTGCATGTTTAGGTTTGGGTGCTGAAAGAACTGGAAAATTTTGTACCTAAAAACAGAGTCTCAGAATTATTAATCAGAACTAAAATAACAATAACCAGCTACAGAATTTAGTAGAAAGATTCCATTGAGCCTTGTAACAAAAGCTACAAAGATTAGTGTGGCTAAACCTTATCTATAGACAAAGGAAATCTACAGAGGAAATTACAGACTGTCTTTAAGGATAAACAAATTTGAGGAAAAATATAAAGCTGTGTGTTTTCATGGATGTGAAGGATCAATATCATAAAGAGTATAATTTAGATTAGATGCTATTGTAATAATAATAATAATAATAATAATAATAATAATCTTTAAAAGACTATAAACTGGATAAACAGCCCTACCACTTGTATGGTAACACAAAAGGCCAAGAAAAAACAAGACAAGCTTGAAGTAGAAAAAAACTGAGAGACTTAGATATACACGATTTATTGCTAATTGGTAGAGGGGAGCTTAGTCTGTGAGCACTGTTGTCACTGGGCAGGTGGTCCTGGGCTGTATAAGAAAAGTCACTGAACTTGAACCCAATTCAAAGCAGTGCAGTAAGCAGTGTTTCTCCATTGATTCTGCTTCAGTTCTGGCCTCAGGTTTCCTGCCCTGACTTCCTTCAGTGACAGATTGTACAATAAAGTACTTTTAAAAAATAAAGGTTTTAAAAATCTGTAATAGTTTTGACAGTGCTGTGTTTGTAATATAGGAGATAATTAAACCAGTGGGAGCTGACCATAAGTCTTAGAAACATACATTGAAACTATTTATGATAGAGGCTATATGATGGTGAGCAAAGATCCTGAGACTACCCACATGGAAAAAATCCAGTTCAGATCTCCAGGTATTCAAGAATTAGAGGCAGGAGGCTGGGGGGTTTAAAGCCTGCCTGAGATCTATAGCATGGCCCTATGTCAAAGTTGTTTTTCTTTTTAGATCTCAGTTTTGTATCATACCTACAAAAATTAAGATAACCAAAAATCCAAGTTCAAAAAGTAGGAAAATTAACCCTTAAAGGGGGAAAATAATGTGCCATTATAGTCTTAGTCTGAAATTATTTCTTAAGTAACTTATAAAATATGCATAGCTCTCTCTTTTTCTTTCCTTTTTTGAGATAGGGTCTCTCTCTCTCTCTTTCTTTCTTTCTTCTTTTTGAGGCAGGATTTCTCTGTGGCTGTCATGGAACTCGCTCTGTAGACCAGACTGGCCTGAGTTCAAAGAGATACATGCTTCTGCCTTCTGAGTGCTGGGATTAAAGGTGTGAGTCACCACTGCCCAGCTAAAATATGTATATCTTAAAGGAAAAATAGTTAAATCTAACATCATTAAGATTAAATCTTGAAAGGCAATAGAATAAAAGTGAAGTTCCAGACTGAAGAAGCAATTGACTCCACTTGAATCTTTAAAACGTTCATGATTTATTATTATTATTATTATTTTATATGTGGGTGGGTATTTTGTCTGCATATTTCTATGAACCGCATGTGTGCTTGTTGCCCAGTGAGCCCAGAAGAGGGTGGCAGTTTCCCTGGGACTGGAGTTACAGATGGTTGTGAGCTACCATGTGGCCTCTAGGAATCAGATGCAGGTTCTCTGCAAGAGTAACAAGCGCTCTTAAGCGCTGAGCCATCTCTGCAGCCCCTCCAATTGAATCTTAAAAAGGATTATTACCAAAAGAGAAGAAGTCTTAAAAACCAGTAAGACAAAATGCAGAACTCACAGACAACGCAAAATACCAGTTAACGTATAAGAACAATCTCAAATACACTGAAAATCAAGGAAATAGAAATTAAAACTGCAATGAAAAACATTTTACATCTAGCAGCAATAGCAACAGGGCTTTCTCTGGATTTGAGCGGGGCATCAAGAAAAAGGAAAGCACCATTTCTATTATAAAATTTGCTATAGGGCCTTTAAATAGATCCTTGCAGATCATTGAGGAGTTCTTAAACGTAATCTTACTTGTTATCTCCAACTTATTTGTTTTGTGGTATATTTGCTTTTACTTGTCAGACATTACAAACAAAACACTTGTCTAGGGTGTGTCTTGGTGGCAGAGCGCATGCTCAGAGGTCCCACATTCAAGTCCTCAAGACCAAATAGAATAACAAAACAAACAAAATCAAAACCAAAACCCAGATGGCTGACAATGTTGTCAGGGGTGTGGAGTTATAACAGTTCTCACACTAGTTTGTGAGCGTAAATACAAGCATCACTTCCCAGATCAGCTTCAAACTATCTTAGCAAGCTGAAGCTTCACTCTTACGTGATTATATGTGTTTCAGAATGTTCATAGCCACAATAACAAAAAAAGTAACAAAATAAATGACCTAGACATTGTAAGTTGTGCAATGATTAAAGAAACTATGCTTTTCAGCAAGTTGTGGACCCTGTTTCTTGTTAGTGGAACACCTTATCCTAGCTGGGCTGCCATATCAAGCTCCAGTACAAGAGGAAGCTCTTAGCTGTCATGTGACTGATGAACTGAGGGGGTTTGATATGTGGGGGGCATTCTTCACCTGAGGAGAAGGAGAGGACAGAGATGGGGAGGAGAGAGGGAGGGAGGGTGGGACCTGGAGGGGAAGAGGAGGGGCTTTGATTCATATGTAACTTGAAAAAAAATAAATTAATAAAAAACAAACCCATGCTTTTAAGAAAACAACAACAGCAACAACAACAAAAAAAGCACTTTGTTCTCAAGGTGATAGTCTGTACAATGATTATTGAGGCTTGAGGATGGGGGAAGGATATTGTCAGTTCATAGATACAAACTTCATGTTATAAAATGAGTATGTCTCGAAGCTCTAATATACAGTATAATGGCTAGTGTTAGCAATAACATACTTAATATTTGCCAAGAGAGTAGTAGATCTTGTATGTTCTCTCTCTGTCCCTCTCTTTCTCCCTCTCTCTCTCTCACACACACATACACAGAGTGAGTGAGACAGACAGACAGACAGGGACAAAGCAATAGGAAATCTGGACTTAAAGATGCATGCCTAAAATACCAGCACTTAGGAGGTTTAGGCAGAAGGATCAAGAGTTCAAGGAGGCTAGTCTGGGCTACATAATAAACTTTCAGAGAGACAGAAACAGAGGGGCATTAAAACGAAAAAAAATGCCTATGATTCGTAAATATGTAACAAATTTACATAAATAAACGAAAATGTAAAAAGAAACAGGATTGTGATTGTTGTTGAGTGAATAGGACTAGCAAGCAGACTTTAATTTTTTTTTCCTACTGAAGATTTGTTTAAAAAAAATTGAGGTGTACATTAATTTCTAGGACTTCCAGTGCAAAGTATCATGGAACACATTTGTAAACTAATCAAAAAGTATTTCCCTCCACTTCTGAGGAGAGATTCAAAATCAAGGTGTCAGCAGAGCTGTGTGGTAGTGAGACACTGGCCAGGAAACTTCCCTGCTTCCTCCTACCTTCCAGCAATGGCTTCTTCCGTCTCCTGCTCCCCTGTCTGGCGGCATCCCTCCAATCTCTGTCGGTCTTCATATGCCGTTCTCACTGCGCCTCTCCATCTTTTCCCTTATAAGAAAGGCATTAGTCACTATGGATCAAAATCCCATTCTGCTCTGATAGGAGTTCATCTTGATTACATTTACAATGGCCCAAACAAGGTCTACCTGAAGTACTGAAAGGTTTTCGGCATCTTTTTCTGAGATGCATTTCGTTCCATAACAAGATGTACCTTACAAGCAGTGAAGCATTGCTGTTTTTGAATATACACTTTAATGGGCTTTAACTCCCACAAATATTAGTTTCTAATTGATTCTATGGCAAATTGCTGCACACTTAATCTGAAACAACACAGATTTATAACCTTATACTTCTGCATGTCAGAAGTCTTCCATGAATCCTACTAGACTAAAATCAGTGTCCCAGAAGGCTATATTCCTTGCTGGAGACCTTGGGGGAGACTCTTACCTTGTTTTTTCTCATCTAAAAGCCACCTGCATTCCTTGGCTCATGACTTTGCCATTTTCAGAGCTGGCAGCATTATGCTTCTCTGCTCTTGCTTCTGATGTCGATATAGTTGGAAGAGTCTCTCTCTCTCTCTCTCTCTCTCTCTCTCTCTCTCTCTCTGTCTGTCTCTCAGATAATTTCCCCATTTTGAGATCTTTACCCTTAATCATGTCCAAAAAGTTCTTCCTGTCATATAAAGTAACATATTCACAGGTTTGGCATATTAGGACATGGTCAGCTTCGAAAGCCATTATTCTGCCTAGCACCTTGGGGGATATCCACCCCATCAAAGTGGAGAACATTTCCATCCCACCAGGAAACGAGGCCATGTCCTTTCCCAGCCAGTTCCAGTCAACTCCCAGAGGCAATCTCCATTCTGATTTCATAATAAGTTTGATGACTTTGACTCATTCTTGCTCTTCATATAAACGGGAGATACAACATGTTCTCTTGTGTTACTGTCTCACAGCTTAATATTTTTGTAGCTCATCTATATTGTTGCCCATTGTTTTTTATTGTTGTGCATTCTGTTGTATAAATGTGATAAATTTTGCTCACAATTCTCTTGTTGATGAGTCTGTGGACTGTTTCTAGCTTGTAACTGTTATGAACATTCTTATACAATGTTTTGTGAACAAGCGTTTAATTTCCCTGTAGTGCTGTGAGAATTTCTAAGCTATGAGACAGAAATATGTGTAACTGTGTGAAACTGTAGTTTTAGAAAAGTAGTTTATTAATTATGATTCTCATCATTAGTTCTAGAAAATCTAATTTGTTCCTTCTCTTGCTAACAGTTGGCATTAACAATTTTCAGTTTTGGCTGTTATAATGAGTGTGTATTTCTTTAATAAAGAAGAAAAATTAAAACCACCTTAAGTGAATAACAGTTTACCTTTACTGGTGATTTCCCCAAATACCTTAGGAAATAAAGTAGTTTTTCTCCTGCCAAATTTTATCCTTGAAATTGCATGATGTCTTGAATAGTCCTCTTGGCTTCCTGCCATTCTATTTCTTGAAGATGGTCAGTGTTTGTGTGTGTGAGAGAATATGGTATGTATGTGTGGTATGTGTTTATGTATGTATATATGTATGCATGTATGTGTATGTTTATGGTATGTGTATGTGGTGTGTATGTATATATGTATGTATGTGCATGTATGAATGTATGTATGTGTATGGTATGTGTGTGGTGTGTGTGTTTGTATGTATGTGTAAGTGCATGCATGTGTGTATGTGTGCATCTGTGCTTGTGGTATGTGTATGTGTGCGTGAGAGTATGTTTATGTGTGTATGTAGGTATGTGTGTGATGGGGGTGCTTGATGGCAAAGACAGAAGTTGACATCAAGATGTCTTCCTCAGAGAGTCCTCCACCTTACTTTTTACATAGGTTTCTCAATGAACCCAGAGCTCACCATTTTGTCTATGTTGGCTGGTTAGTGATTCCCCTGGGGTCTGCTTATCTTCATTCACCTTCTGTCTCCCCAGCAACCTATAGTGCTGGGGCTATAGACATGTGCCTCCACGCCTGGTTTTAAGTGAGTGCTGGCCAACCTCAGACCCTCATGTTTGTACAGCGAGCATTTTGTTTAGTAAATCATTTCCCTAGAACATACTTTTCTCTTTCTATCCCAAGTGCCTAGCACAGTGTGGCCATGTACCCAGTGCTCAAACTGATCTCTCTTTCAATAGAAAACCCACACTTTCCAGGTTGGGCTGAAATCTAAATTCTATTCCATTTACAAATTTGGATTGAGATAAAATCCATTATTATTTTGTTCTTCACTAATGGGTGGAAAGATTTGCTTAATTAAAGAAGGCAATTGATATGTTCTCACAAGCCATCAAGTTTTCTATCCACAGAAGTGACACCCAGGACTTAGAGCACTGCTGAGAGGCAAGCTTTCATATTTAGTAACACGGCGTCATCCTACTCTCTCGCTCTGGAAGGCATGGCTCCCACTTATGTTGACTCTTCCTAGAAGCAGGGACTTCTGGATAAAATTTCCAGAACTTGAGTTCCAGATCCACAGCCCAGAACAATCTTTGTGTGGGAGCCCCTGAATAAATGAGGCTATGATCTCTCATCAAAGAAGCCTCCCTTTTCAGCAAATAGAGACTGTCACAGAAAACAACAACTGGACACAATACAGAGATCAACAGATCACACTGAGCCCAGCCCCAACAAATTCACTCACATCAGTCTATGGCTCAGGGAACATTGTGGAAGAGGGGATGGGAAGACTTTAAGAGCCAGAACACCAGGAAGTCTGCTATAAGATTGATACTCCTAGAAACAGCTGCATAAGCAAGACTGGAATAATGACAACATCAGTGGTCATGCTAATGCCAAAGGAGGAAAATTTCATGGGCTCTCACCCCCTAAACAAAGAGCTACAGGTAACTAATGACTATTGGGAGGAAAATTATTCTACCCCAGGGGTGAGCCACCTTATTGGTTGCTCAATGCAGAGTGACAAGCCTTGAAGCTATGTGTACACAAACAGCAAAAATGAACTCAGAAAATAGTATTTATGCTTGTGCATACTTATGTGTATATGTATATAACCAAAACAATAAAAGAAAAAGAGGCTACCAAATTGAGAGTGAGGATGTGGAACATGGGAGAGATTGAACAGAAGGTACCAAGAAAGGGTGGAGGGAAAATGATGTAATTCTATTTCAGTTAAAAATATATACCCACTCCTGGGTGTACATCCAACGATGCCTTACCAATCCACAAGAACATCTCCTCAACTACGCAACTATGTGGCAGCTCGCAATCATCAGTAATGCCAGTTCCAGGGGATCCAATGCCATTTCCTGGCTTCCACAGGCATTATGCATGCATGTAGTACATACACAGACTTACATGCAGGTGAAACACCCATGAACCCAAACAAATAAAGCAACAACTTAAAAATTGTTTTAAAAAGTACATGTGAGTTGGTAAGCATGAGTCTTTCAAAGGGAACATACTGTATTTTCAAGCAGATTCTCAAAGGTAAAAAAAATGTGAGAAGTTATATATCAGGGTTTACAGCTTTAGTATTGTGACACAATTGACCTTTTATGAGAATTTTTGTAAAAAAAAAAAATACTAGAGCCATTTAAAGTAACTGGCTTGACAGATCCCTGTCCTCCCTGAATTGACTGAATTTCAATGGTTTAGAGAATAGATCAAAACATTTACTGGCTTGCTCAAAACATTTACTGGCTTAATGAAGGTATATTTCCAGATATCATTGTAAAATGGGTAGAAATTGAACTGGGAAGCAAATCTCTTGATCTTAGAAATGGACAACAAGAGTTCAGCTCTCTCACACTTAAAATCTTACAAACTGCCCTCTCTGTGCCCATACAAAATATTTTTTTCTTATTTATAATGTTTTGTAATTAGACAGTTTTTCTTATGGTCTTCCTAAGGACTAGCCTCCAAAGGAATCAAAGCCATCAAATAAAATATTTCCTTAATATAAATGTTTGTTAACCCCTCTTAGTATCAAGATAAGTCTAGAGACAACACATGCTAACTCATATTTCAGAATGTCAAGGAAAAGAGTCAAGGTAGACAGTAACTCACCAGAAACAAACTTTCTGGTGTTACATTTTGGTCAAAACTAAGTCTTGAGAATATTAGAGGAAATAAAAAATCAGTCTTGTAGAGTATGCTTTTAAGGAATGTCTTCCAACTTCAAGAGTATGGATTAGGGCAACGGGGTCATCCTCAGATGTTTGTGCTGGGAGAGGGTAGCTGGAGAAGGGTTAGAATGATACTGAAGCATTTGGAGGAAGTACTCATTGTCCAGTCTTGACAAGTCACCTGGGACTCATGACTCTCATTTAGTCATAGTTCCTTTATTGCTTATTTCCACTCATTTTATTATGTACGGGAGTATAGGACTTCTTATAGCAGTATTGGAATGAAGGATTAAATTTTATAAGTTTAAATATAACGTTATGACTTTCTGTCCTCATCGTGTCAGACCTCCCTCCCATTGCTAGAGTCTTCATTTTAAAGGTAGGCAACCTGTAAAAGAATGGGTGTGCAGAGTGGGTGTGGGATGCCTGGACTTGTCATTTTGAAACTACTGTACCCTTTATTGTAGGCATTATTTAACACTTTGGAAGTGAGCCAGCTTCATCTTTGGAAAAAAATTAAAGAGCTGGCAGGGTTTTAACGCTGTGGTGGGATTTTCTACTGAGTGACCAAGGTTTCTAACAGAGACATTGTCCATATGAACCCCCACCTCCAAAGCTGGATTAATTCTTTTCATCTCTCTGTCAAATCCAGTGACTCTCTGTGGCTATTCTCCTCAATCTTGATACTATTTACTTGATTCCTCTTTTTCTTCTCAGTCTTAACTTTTCTTGGACTGTCCCGTTTCCTGTCAGTCTGCCTCTAGCTGGTTCATGTCTTAGTCTTCTTTCTTCTAATTCTACTCTCATTAGCTTACAGAATTTCAGTCTTGTGATCACAATTAAAAAAAAAAAAAAGGATTGCAGTCTTCCCCGGGCAACTTGAATGATTGTTATATTTTGGCCTCTTACAAGAATGTGTCTCCTGCTATGCAATCCTGCAGCAACTGAAAACAATAGCACAACACTACTCTTGTACCAGTCTGGCAGGAAGTAAAGGGTTACTTCAGACCATGCATATATTCATTTCTCAGTAATACTGTATATTTGGAACTATTTATCCATATTTTTAGGACATTTATTAAAAATTGAACAACAGAATTTGACTTGGCAATTATGTTTCTAAGAAATTATCTTGTGATATTTGTTCATAAATAAGTTAAAAAATTGAATGTAAGGGTTTGCATCATAGCAGTATTTCACAATTGTAAGCAGTGATTGTGGAAAAACAGTTGCCTGGCTTGAATAATCTTGAATACAGCACAATAGTTAGCAGCACAGAACTAGGTAAACACATGAACCGCATCCACACAATGCCAAACACTACAAGTTCATCTCCTGGTTTGCCTGATTTCTCCACTTCACTCTCCTGGTGGCTCACGGGGCTGTGATCAGCTGTAAGTCCTTTTTGTCTTTGACTTCCTATCGACCCCCACCCCTCCTCCTTCAATGTCTGCTGGCTTGGCTTTCCCTCTCACCAAAGCTTTCCAGTCTTCACACTTTGCCATGTGCTTGCAGTTACAGGTGGAGGAACCACTCACCACCCTTTGTTCCCTCACACGTAAAATGAGAACAACAAGCCCTACAAGGAGCAATGGTATCTATTTTTTTTTAATTAAAGTAAGTGGGAAAATTCAGTTTCCAGCACATAGAATGTGATCAGTAAATGATATTTCCTGCTTTCTCTATGGTGCTTCATCTTCTAATTCCTACTGCATGCTGATGCCAAAGTAATTTTTTTTTTTGAAAATACTGTTTTCATCCTTGAACCCTTTTGTCTTATGAGCATACTTTGGAATCACAGACTGGACAAATAGCATCATGACAGCTGGACAAATGTTGAGGCTTCAGGATAAGTCTAGAGGGAAAACTTTCAACTGCTCTCACCCCAGAGCTGGACCGTCACAGTCAGGAGCCATCAGGAGCCACGTTAGTTAAAGCCCTTCATCCTAGCCTTGAGATGCTCTGGAGATGACTCTTGCCCTCATCAGAGCAGAAACCATATGTGAACAGCGGGAGCCCACCTCTCCATCTGTGCTCAAGGTCTCACACTCATTACCTCCACCATGTCGGTTTCATTTTATTTTCTACTTTTTCTTTATTGACCCAAGTCAACTATTTGTCTCCTGTCCTTTTCATGCTCATTCATGGGATGGGATGTTTTTTGACATAAAAAAAAATCTCATTTGTTCATTGGAAAGATAAATGTAATGGGAATATACAGAGGGTAAGAAGGAAGGTCAATGCTCATCACACCAATTTTATTTGTCAACAAAGTTAATGGAGAGCCTGTCAAGATGAACTTAGGCTGTAGCAATACACTTAGATGAAGAAAGCTACAACCACCTTTTGTGTGTCTTAAAAAGCAGCAACCTGGAGTAGAATAGGGGGTGCTGTCAGGAGCTGACATGTCTCGATATCAAAAAATCTTAAGTTAAGAAAACATCTTTGAATGCCATATTCTGCAGATCTCTTGAGGTTTTTGAAGACGCCCTATCTATCTTTTATATTTAGATAAGCAAATATTGCTTGTCTCTTAGCAACTTTATTTCTGAGTAGCTTAGAAAATAACTGTGATAGACTGTCATAGTAACTAACAAAATGAAACGTTTTCATGACTATTAGTTTCCATTTCTTAATTATCCTAAACAGTTTATGTCGGTTGGTAGCAAGAGGTCAAAACTTGACATTTCATTTTTAAGTATTGCTACGAACAATACCTTTAAGAAGCATTACCCTTAATTTTGTATCAATATACAAAGATCAATACAATGTGGCCAAATATAATCTTAATTTTGTATCAATATACAAAGATCAATACCGATGTAGCCCAATACAATCTTAATTTTACATCAATATACAAGGGTCAATACCATTGTGGCCAAATATAATCTTAATTTTGTATCAATATACAAAGATCAATACCGATGTAGCCCTATACAATCTTAATTTTGCATTAATATACAATGATCAATACCAATTTAGCCAAATATAATATGAATTTTGTATCAGTATATAAAGGTATAAGGCCATATTCAATATTCTGTCCTTTTTTCTTGATCTTTCCTATACTATGTCTATGTCTCATTTTTCTCAAGTCTGTTCACTCCTCCATAGGAGAGAAAGAAGGATACAGAAAAGAAAAAGAGAGAAGTCCCTGGGTCTAACCTCCAAAACCCATTTAACAAGACCATTTAACAGCTTGTAGTCTTTTCCCCTAAATAACAAAATTTTCTATTATCTATCAAATAAACAAAGTGGGGGGAACAAGTAGAAGATGAACATCGAAGAATCTCCAGTGGGAGATGATTGAATTGGTGGTAAGCCTTTCTCTTGGCAAAAAAAAATCCCTTGCTTAAACTGCAGACAGACTTCTGTCCAAAAAGGACAAAACTTGGAAGCAGATAAGTCGGCAGCCTAGCTCTGCCAAGACAGGGTAGGTAAGTCCTTCATAATTCCTGCTCTACAATCAATGTCTGTCAGAGAAACGGGGCCAAATGGCTGAAGATTGATGCTGTAATGTATGGAGAGAAAATGGGAACTGTCCAGGCAGCCACTGGTATGTCATTTCTTAGTTTTGGAAGCTGCAGGCCCAGCACTTCCTATATAATCAGATATATTTATCCCTCTCAGGTCTCTGAGGTGGTTGAAGACTAGATAGCTAGAGTCTCATAGTTAAATTTTGAGTTGTTTAGGAATCAAGAGGGTGTTCTGGATCTAAGAAGATATTTTTAAAATTATGAGGCAAGTTAGTATGAAAGCTGAGTTAGATATAGAACTTTAAACTCATGGAGATGATTAGATAGTAGAATGTTAAAGTCAGGTGCCAGACATTGGGAATGTATGCTAAGCCATATAACTCTTATAATTGTGGCCTATTTATTTCTGTTGTTTTGTATTGTATTTATAGTTATAAGAAAAAGAACCATTTTTTGGACTGAAAAGAAGAGCTGTTGGGGGGAAAAAGAAATACCTTAAACTAAAAAAAAAAAAGAAGAAGAAGGGAAGAGGATGGAGGGTTGAGGGGGAGGAGGGTGGAAGGTTGGGACTGGAGGTGGGAGTAGGGAGGGGATTGTGATTGAGATGTAACTTGAAGAAATAAAAAATAAATTATTAAAAAAATATTATCTCCATAAAAAAAGCAGCAACCTTTTCTTTTTAAATAGTTTTTGTGCATTTGAGGCAAAAATTCTACCCTCTAGATGTTCTCAAAGCCTTATAGGCACTTTCATTTCTACTACTAAACAGATGAATTAGAAACAAAGAGCAGTTGAGCAAAGCAGACAAGCTTCCAGGGGAGATATCAGAGTCAATCAGAGCTTGGAACAGGAGGTATTACCTGGGAGGCAGGCCTGTAGGTCTTTGAGCTCTCTCCTCACTGCCAATGGATCACTTCCCTGTGCTCTCAATTCATGTATGAGGCTGAACTGTTGGGCTTAGCTTATCTCCACAACCCTGACCTCTCAGGCCTTCTTTTTCTTCCGTAGATCATTTCCCAGGAACTGTTCTACCTCCTAAGCCCTTTGACTTATGTGTACATTACTAATGTATTATCTGATAAATTGACCTGATTAAGTAGAATAATTTAGTCTTTTTTTAAAGTAAGGAATGTAATTTCATTTCTTTAGGAGCATAACCTTGCTGTTGTAGCATGGTTCCCATGAGAAAATCAGATCTGATTTGTAGTCTGTTGCCTTATTATACCCTTTGTATAATACAACTCATTGCAAGTTTAAGGCCTGCTTCTCTCTATAATTGCTAGATGTTTTGTTGAACTCAGTATGAAGTAGCTAAATAGGTGAGTTGTTCCAGTTTTATTCTTTATGATAAAGTTAAAATTTAGGAACATGGGGAGGAATATATAAATTATGAGCAGGAGTGAAAAATAACTCCTTTTGTTGAAAAGAGAGCTCTCTTGACAAAACTTAATACGGATCAAAAATTGATTTTTCTTCCAGTGCTGAGTCTTCACTCATGCTAGGAAAGTACCCCACCAGTGAAATCCACCTGCCAGCCCAGTAACTGGCATTTATGTCCTTGATTCAGAACTGCATTGCTCTATTAAAAAAAAAAAAAAAAAGGAAATGGGATTCCCACAGTACTTTCTCTTTTCTCTTATTTTACTGTAGAATCTGTCTGATCCAGGCTAATCTAGCATAGAAACTGGTCAACATTTAGAAGAAAGACTATTGTGAACTTTATATTCCCTTCACACAAATAGTAATTAGCTTAGAAATACATTTTCTAAACTCATGACTAACTCCAAATTTTATCTTATAGCTCTTTGCCTATCCCCCCCCCAAAAAAAAACCCAAACAAATTCAGTCACATCAATTTGTCCTTTCACTGTCTGAAACAATATTGTCACAAAGAAAGGTTCAAATATATAGTCTTCTCCTAGAGCGTGGTCTATATAGCTCTAAGTGGATTCAGGGATGAAGGCTGGCCAATCCTTTTCTGGTACCAAATGTTTCTTTTTCTTCCTGTCATTTCTTCATTGTTGATTTGAAAAAGTTCATCTCTTTATTTTTCTAGTTCTTAGGGGGTTTTCTTTGTATCTCTAAAGAGAACAATTCTGATAGTGGAGAATGTGAATTAGACCTGTTCATATCCTTTGGGAGTCTCATGACCATCCAAGATCTCTTCAACACGAAGATGTCAGCACCAGTTACACAGTTCACTTTCTTTGGTTTGTTTGCTTTTCATGTGTGTTGTGCATGTGGGTGTGCATGTTTGAACACGTGTGGGCACACATATATGTGTGTCTGCTTGGGTGCGTGTGAGTACGTGTATGTAGGCCTGAAGTTGATGTCAGGTGTCCTCTTTGATCACTCCCAATGGAATTTGCCAATTCTGGCTAATCTAGTTATTCAACTTGTCATGGGAAATCCTATTTACTTCTTGAGTGCAGGGACTTCAGGTGGCTTGTCACCCCTGGGCTTTATCTGCTGACCCATTGTCCCAGCTTCTGTTATACTATTGGTCTTAAACAAACAAACAGACAAACAAAAATAAAACAACAAAAAACAACAACAAAACAATCATCAATCCGTTTTTCTGACCTGAATTAATTTTTTAAAATGTTCCCTCACCTCAGCATTTCTAAATTCCTATAGCTCTTTATTTTGTTTTCCTTATTTTATGGCTATAAGAAGAAAATATCATTTTAAGATTCAAATATATTAGGTCGGTGATTACATTTATCTACATTCTTATTTTTATAAAGAAAAATTGGTAATACATAATTTATTTCAACCAAAACCATGCCTGGAGAGATGACTTAGTAGTACTTGCATCAAGTTTAGGGTTGATTCTTGGGACCTATATAGTAGAAGGAGAAAAGTTGTCTTCTGACCTGCATGTTTCCACCCTGGGTTTCATGGTTGCCCATCATAAATAAATGTTAAAAAATTAATTTTAAAAATCTGGGGCTGGAGAGATATCTCAGTGGTTAAGAGCACTGGCTGCTCTTCAAAATGACCTGGGTTCAAATCCCAGCACCCATAAAGCAATTCCAAACTCTGGAATTGCTGGGCATGGTGGTGCATGCCTTTAATTCCAACACTTGGGAGGCAGAGGAAGGCAGATCTCTGTAAGTTCGAGGCCAGCCTGGTCTAAAGAGTGAGTTCCAGGATAGCCAGGGCTACACAGAGAAATCCTGTCTCAAGAAACAAAAAAACAAAACAAAACAAAACAGAAATCCATGCCCTATAAGTCACCAGAAAATGACTTTTTTCTCCCTTTCCCTTCAGATAGTGTATCAGGAGGTGGTGGGAAGCTATTTTAGGACATGGGTATACAGATAAACACTGTCAAGTTAAGAACATGTAACATCTCTGAACCTGGTGTGAAGACTCTGTACCATTCCAATAAAGGATTCTTGGCTTTGCATTGAATCATAGCATAGTAACAGTCTATTTATAATCTTGCAGGCTGTTCAAATAAAGATGTTAGACTCATTAGTCCATAATGTTCAAGGTATCTCAAAGAAACATGGTTGAATTTTCAGTGAGTGAGCCTGAATCAGATTTAAACTGGTGAGCATTTTTTGCCCAAAATGCTGAATGGTTCCAGTGTCCAATCATGTGCCTTGCTGTTCCTGAAATGTGTGTGAATTTATAAGAAAGACTCCATGTGTCCTCCTTCTGTTTGGGAAAACAGCGGATGGCTAGTGAGGCAGATAACTTTAGCTACAAGTAACTGAATCTCCAAGTCACATAGAGTAGCTCAGGCAACTGAAAAGTTCAAGACAGGATTTAGAGAGGGCTTAGTCATGGAAACTTGATTTGGAGTCATGTCTTTGAGAATATTTTGACTTTCCTGTCCTTTTTAGTTTCAACTGTCAGCTTAGATTTGCCTTATAAGCACCAAGATAGGGACTGATAATTGATTATAGTAGAAATCTTAGCTTGAACTATGGTTGACCAGTAAAAACTGACCTTTCTAGGGTCCCTTGATGTTGAGCATGAACACATGTCCAGATGGTATACTAAAGGGAAGGAGAAGGACCTTCCTTTTACCATTTTCTCCTTTTTATTAGATAGAATTGTGATACGATAATGAGTAATTGTGAGCCACATAGATGTTGATAACTTTAAAACAAAATCATTCCAATCCCAAAGACTAAGGCAGAGCATGAAGAAAGCACTCAGACCCGATTCTATAGAACTTCCATGGTGGCCTTGAATGATCTGTACTGTGACTAAGAAAGAAATATTCATTTTATGTAAGCCAATATTATTTTTACTCTCTGTAAATCAGTAATTAGAACCTCTTAAGATTCTCTTGAGTCTTAGAGGCCCAGGTGTGTGTGTGTGTCCTGTATGTATGTGTGAGTGTACATGTATATATGCAGGTATGTATATACGTGTGTGTGTGTGTGTGTGTGTGTGTGTGTGTGTGTGTACGTACCCAAAAGTCAATATCAATTGTCTTCCTCAAGTACACTCTATCTTATTGTTTGAGACAGAGTCTCTCACTCGACTCATCATTTTAGCCAGGCTGGCAGGCCAATGAGCTCTTGGAGGTTAGCTGTATATAATCTCCCTGCTACCTTCACCCCCCAGCTGGGTTTATAAATGCTAGGGATCTGAACTCAGGTCTCCATGCTTGTGTGGCAGGCACTGTACAAGTAATACTATAGTAATTCGAATATTGACCCCTGAAGATATTGATATCCTGCTTCCTGGAACTAGTAAATATGTCACTTTTTATGACAAAAGGGACTATGCAAATGTGAGTAAGTTGAGATGGGCAGAGTGGCTTCTGTGAGTTGTTCCCATAAAATCACAATGTCCTTATAAAAGATAGACAGTGGAGTAAAGGAAGAAGTTATGATAGCTTTGAGGATGGAGGAGGGGCCACAGGCCAGCAAAATGGGCAGCATCCAGCAGTTGAAAGAGGCAAGGAACTGGAGTTTGTCCTAGAGCCTCCAGAAGGAACTATGCCTTCTGACCCTTGATTTTAGCCTGCTTTTGGACTTCTGACCTCCAGTAGTGTAAGATAATAAATTTATATTGTTTTAAGCCACTGAGTTTGTGCAATTTTCCTATAGCTACAATAGGAGAACAGTTAAATATATAACTGTTTGTTTTTTTAAACTCCCACTTTCTTCCCAGGCATGCAGTGGCATTTTCCAAGGAGCATATGACATATTGTAATGATAGACTGACTATGTTAAATATGAGGATACAGTTTTCCACCACTGAAACTAAGCATTAAAGGGACTTACATAATGTAAATAAAGATATTTTATATATAAATATAAAATAACACCATTTTCAACACTTTTTAAAATTTAAAACTGGGTTGCTTATGTTACATTATAAGAGGTTTGTTACTTTTACCTCAGATGAAGTAACATTGTAAAAGATCTTATTATTAACTTAGGATACAATAAACATTGTAACTCTAAGGAACAGAAAGGATCTTTGTGATCATGGATGATTTTTGAGGGAATTAAAATTAACCTCAGACAGAAAACTTGAGAATAGCTGTTTCAGCTTAAATGAGATAAGAGAAAAACTGGTAGCAATTTTAGATCATAATTTTATTTATCACCCAAAGAGAGGCTTTTCCCAAAAGCATCAAGTAGAAGTGCCAGCTTTCACTGTGATTGAACCCATCTAAGATCTGTGCCCAGAGCTGGAGAGATGGCTCAGTGGTTAAGAGCACTGACTGCTCTTCCAGAGGTCCTGAGTTCAATTCCCAGCACCCACATGGTGGCTCATAAGACCTGTGCCCAATCTGTGGCGCCCCCTCTAAACAGATTGACACTGAAAAATTAGTCTCCAGAACCATGAGGAGAACCTCAATATCTTTTACACCTGAGCTTTCTGGGATCCACCATGGAGAAGAAGAGAACAACTTAAGAAAGTTGTCCTTTCACCTGCACACACACACACACACACACACACACACACCATGACATGTACACGTCTGCACTCTCACACACATCACATGTGCACATGCACAGCAACAATAGTAAAACGAATGCTGGTTCTGGGCTTACAACAATTCACTCCCATCATGCTCAGATGTTGGCCAAACACTCTCACTGAGAATGAAGTTTTTCTTTTTAACTTTCACAGTGTACTTTATAATCCCCTGTACATTTGTTAGTTGGGAAGGGCGGAGGATCTATTTTAGTTTAGTTAAATAATCTGGTTCAAGTCAATACTTTAAACTGCCTCTTTAGTAATAAATATCCTGCCTCTTTGGAGACGTTCAGGTTTGTCATGTTGTTGGCACCTTTCCTCCAGCTGGTACTGTGTTTCAAAGAATCTAGGGGGTTTGAGGGATGTATCATGTGAGTGGAGGATGTCCACAAGAGCCACATTCTGGACTAGCAACTGGCAAGCATATCAGGCCAGTCCCTGCTGCTCTGCTGCTGTCTGCAGATGAGCAAGGGAGTGCTGTCCTCTCTCAGCTTGCTTAGGTCGGTCTTTTCTTCTAACCTTCAACTTTACCTGGAGTCAATGGGACACGAGGACACCTTGCACATGAGCGCTTTCGACAAATTCACAAGCTAGACTCTATTCTCTTCCTCATGCCCTCAGAACCATGTGGGACCAAAGTCTCTTAGAAACCTAGGGAACGCCTTTCCTCCTACCCTGTGTGTTCCTTTCTGTGTTAATTTCAAGATGGCTGTCTCCGTGTTGGAATAGGACAGTTCACACTATAGTCTCTTCTCAGAATCGTCAACGGAAGCAGAATGAAAGCCCCTGAAACTGAACTTTCCAATTACCTTCTTTACTGTGTCCCTTCTCTCATGGGCTTTGGAAGGAAGGAAAGATGAGGGGTGTATCCCACCCTATACCTGACTTTCCATGGGGAGCTTTTTTGTTATCCAGGTGGCTCCTGTATGAAAGTTCCGAAGCAAGTCATCCAGAAATAGTTCTTGAGGACTAAGAGGAATTTAGAAAAACCCTTTCTCTGTTGACAAACTTGAATTTCAAGACTATTTTCTTACTAATGAATTGAAAATCTACTTTTAGATTTTGAAGCTGAATATTAACTCTTCTCACCCCTGTTTCCATCTTAATGATCTTAAACTTGACTTCCTCCCCAGTTCATCCAAGTCCTTAGTACACCTCAGATAACTTTAGAGAGAAGGCTCTGTACATCTGAAAGAAAATGCCTACAACATGGTAACATATGCATGCAAAGAAAAAGAGTCACGCCCGCGAGGTGGCTCAGTAGTTTAAAGCACTTGGCTGCTCTTCCAGAGGTCCTGAGTTCAATTCCCAGCAAACCACACAGTGGCTCACACCATCTGTAATGGCTGTGATTCCCTCTTCTGGTGTGTGTAAAAACAGAGCACGCATACACATAAAATACATGAATAAATAAATATTTAAAAAAGAGAAGAAAAAGAGTAACACTTATGAGTTTAATAAGGTAACCTATGACATGAATCAAACCTAGACCAGCTGGCATCCCCACCAATTAAAACTTCTCTAAGCTTTAGCACCGTCATCCACAATGCAGAAAAAACACAGTATCTAACTTATAGACTTGTTATAAGGGCATTAAAAGTTAATTACATAAATAGAGCACAATTCTCGGTTAAGAGTGGGTGTTCCATAGTTGCTAATTATTATTTTATTAGCATATATTTTATCACATGCCTGTCAGTCTCATTTATGTTTCATCTGATATAACTCTTGTGATTTGAACACACATACTAATAATTGCACACATAATGTTCTGGGAAATTAGATATTTAGTCTTTGCTGGGGAATGAATCGAAACAAGTTGGTTCTGTGAGCAAAAATCACACAATGATTTTCTGAATCACTTCATCTGCATTTTGTTGCCTAACAAGCTTCTTCCAACTATCACAGGCTGTGTAGAGTAAGATGCTGAAATGGCTGAGGTCTCCTTTATTAGGTAGAGCTGATCATTCTTCCCTTTGGAGAATTCTCTTTCAGTGATAGATTGAAAAGGAGGAATATAGAGAGGAAGAGGGAGAAGGGAGGAGGAAAGAAGGAATGAGAAAGAGAAAGGAAACAAGGAATCATTCATTAGGAGTCTAGCTTGGTTGCCAAGTATGAGATTGACTGCAACTCTAATGAAGAAATGTCCTCCTACACATAACACAATGGTGTTTTCATTGCTGTGGATCTTAAATGGAAATTCAGACTTTTACATGACTTAGCTGATAGTTTTCTCAAACTTTCCCCAAACTTGTCTGTAACGAGTTTCATGATTCTATAACTAATATAGGCTTGTGTTTTGGGCACCCAATTGTATATTCATAAGGAAGGTGACTTATAGTAAGTCACCTTCAGGAAGGATCACATGCTTTTTTCTGTATTGGATTAGATAAGTAAGTGTTTTGGACACTGTGAACTGTATAGTCTCTCTTGCAGCACCTCAGCCCTGCTGTTTTAGTCAAAGGCAGTAGCAGAAGTCATGTGTATGCATGAGCAGGCCTGGGATCCAGGAAAGTGTTTATGAGAGAAAACACTGGAACTTCGCCTGCCCCCAAATTCTAGTAACCATCAGACTCCTTTGGTCAAGATTTTGGTCAAAGTCAGAATCATGAAAGAAACCGTCACAAAGAAGAGTGGTTATTCTCTAGGGAGAGAACTCAAAACTGCTCATTTAAGAGTCTCTGCATCACAAACATCAAACAGTTTTATCCTTGTCACTCTGCCTCAATGATGTGTCAAAGAGGTCTAAATAATATAATAACCTGAGTAGTATTTACCTACCTATAAAGTTACAGTGATTAGCATTTGTTGAATGTATGATAACTGTAACCTATTCAGGCCCTGCAAAATTCGAATGAAGACAATGTAACTTGACATTCCTTGGGAAGTCTTTTAAAAATATATTTATTTTTTAAATAAAATTTTAATTTAAAATAAATGAATAAAATAATTTATTAATAAAATAAATAAACAAATAAATTTAAATAAAGTTCCTTGGGAAGGGTTTATTTTATATTTATTTTTTTAAATAAAAATTTAATTTAAAATAATTTCAGGTTTATGGAAAAATTGCAAAAAAAAATTTTTTTTTACAGAGACTTCCCATATAACTCTTCTGGTGATGGCATCTTAAATGTGTCCATTTATTTCAAATAATAAACAATAAAGTTAATTATTGTTAGCCAGACTTCATATTCTCTTCAGATCTTCTAGATTTATTGAAAGTCCTTTTTCTGTCCCATGGTCCTGTCCAGGATTCAACATTATATTCAGCCATCATATTTTTATGGGATCTTCTTGGCGGTTATCATTTCTGAGACTTTTCTCTTTTTCATGACTGTGGTAGTCAGTGTTC
The DNA here is from genome assembly GCA_907164525.1 of Lophiomys imhausi. Lineage (NCBI taxonomy): Eukaryota > Metazoa > Chordata > Mammalia > Rodentia > Muridae > Lophiomys > Lophiomys imhausi. Next base: position 1,443,601 of record CAJQZJ010011617.1, read on the forward strand.
TCCAGAGAAGCAAAACAAGTAGAAGAATCTGTCTGTCTGTCTGTCGTTTCTTTTAAGGAAGTTGCTGATGTGATTTGGGCCTAGGTTGGAATAGTCAGGAAGGAGGTGCTGTCACGGGCCTTGCAGTTTGTCTCATCCTGTGGGGGAAGGCTGGTGTAGTTGGTGCTGTGATATGGAGGCAGTTTTCTTCTCTCTGGAAAACCTCACCTTTTGCTTTAATACTTTCAAGTGATTGCATGAGACCCCAGCCCCATCTGGGAGGATACTTCTCTTTAGAAAACCTATCACAGATACTAACCACATCTACAAAGCACCTCCACAGCAACACCAATCGTACCGTAGTGTTTGGTTAACCAGTTACGCATTGTAGCCTAATCAAGTAGAAACATAAAGGTAACTGTCTCCATGATATTTGAATTGTTGAACATCAGTTAGTACTTCTTTGGTGTTTCTCTCAAGATTAAATGGGGGTCATGTACTTTAGAAGGTAAACTATAGTTTTTTTGGTCACTGCAATGAAGGGTTGGGCTGGTAATGAGTTCCATGAGATAATAGAAATATTATTTTAGCCAAACCTCTTAACAGTCAGAGGTTATTTGTTGTGGCCTATAATTTGTATTCTACAGGAATATTCAATTAACCCCATGATGATTACTTTCTAATATATATATATTTGGTTTTTTCAAGGGTTTCTTTGTGTATCCATGGCTGTCCTGGACTCGTTTTGTAGACTAGGCAGGCCTTGAACTCACAGAGATCCGCCTGCTTCTGTCTCCTGAGTGCTGGAATTAAAGTTGTGTGCTACCACAACTAGCCATACTTTCTAATTTGAAAAAGATAATATTAGCATTAAGAGCTTCACAAGTCAAGCAAGAGTTCATATTTACACTTTATTCAGTTTTCCCTTCCAGGTAACATTGTCCGTGAGCAAAGGACTGTCATCCAATTAAAGTTACATTATCATGCTCAGATTTTACCTGGTTTCCTACGTCCTAAAATCCAGTCAGGATGCTTAGTTCTCAGGTCTCCTGAGTCTCATTCAGACTGTGATAGTCTCTCCTACATTTTACAATCCCATGACTTTTGAAGAGTTCTGCTTGCTTACTTTCAGTTTGGTCTGTCTTATGTTTTTTGAGGCATAGGCTGAGATAGTGAATTATGGAAGAAAATATCACAGAAGTGAAGACTTTTCTCAGTGCAGTGTGTTGGGGTCCACAGTGTAAAAGTCATTTTAGCCTTCCTGTTGAGGATGGTAGCCGCCAGTTTTCTCCTTTAGGTAACTACGCTCTAGTACTTATGGCCTCACCAACACCACCACCAAAGAAGATACAATGAGACTGTGCTAATGTTTTGTTTCTTAAACTTTTACCAACTCAGTAATTGATGGATCTTACCTATAACAACTATCATTCTGGGATTACACAGGTGACATTCTATTTCCATCATTTCTTCTACAATTGTTAACTGGAATTCTTATGAAAAGAATAGTTAGTCCTCCATTTATTTATCCAATCATTTTTTATATCATCACTGACTCATGCCTTCACTTTAGTCTTTGAGTTATATACTGATAATATGTAAAGTTTGTATTTTTAAAAGCTTAATGGAAGCTTTTGAAAAGAATCTTTAAGATAAAAAGGTTGGGCATGATGACTTGTGCCAGTAATTTCAACACTCTGGAAGGTGAGGATTACTGGGAGTTTGAGGCCATCTTGGACAACACAGTGAGATCCTATCTCAAAATAAATAAACGAAAAGAAGTTGGGTGTGGCATTTTCAGGACTCCAAAAGTGGAGGTAAGAGAATCAAAGGTTCACAGTCATCCCAAGTACATAATGAGTTTAAGACCAATCTGGGCCACACAACACTGTCTAACCAACCCTCCCTCCACACAATAAAAAGAGAAAAGATACTTTAGTCTCTTTGCTTACTATATCCTTTAATTTTCTCTTAAACATCTGGAGTAAAATCTAAAGCCCTTGAAAGTACATAGATGTATAGTGAAGTGCTGTGAGAAATTGTACTGAGAACAATACTGCACAACTTCCTGTTCAGATCACGAAGAACTTCAGCAAGAAACTCACCTTCTCTGCTCCAGTTTCCTACCCTTGTGAAATGTGCTTGGGGACTTATATGCCACAGCTCCCCAAAAGCATATTTGCAAGGGGAAAAGGAGATATCTGGTGTAGAATACTTAGTGTGGTGCCTGGACTGTATGTGCTTAACATCTCGGTTCTCATTATTAAGAAGTAGCTAAGGACATGATTAACTTCATCTCTTGTGACTGAACCAGAAACAATGAATTAAGCAATTCCTGGCAATTATGTCTCAGGTTGGACCCATATCTTGTTTATGTTCTGCCACCTCTCTTTATGCACTCAGTCGATAATAAGTCATTCTTAAATGTTTGCTGAAGTGGGTCTGACTTTGACAATTGAGACTATTATATAATTAGAAACAAATATGCACCCACCTTCAGAGCCTGGTGGCCCTCTTCCCATCAGCTCTCATCCTCTAAACTCCTCAACCTCATCAACAGTGAAACTTTGGCATACTTAGTAATGGGGTCAGGCATTCTGTCCTTTCCTGCTAGCCCATAACCTGTTTGTTCATGATACTGCATCTCATTTGTTTTCCCAATCAGCAAATATTTATATGTACCCACTGCCATATTTTATATATTCTCCTCTAGGATCATTCACGGGTCATTTTGTGATGTCATTGTCTCTCTGTAGAACCAGAAATTTGAGAACCCCAAACAAAACACTTTGGAAAGACCCTTTTGTTTACTTTGAAACACAGCATTCCTTTGAGCCTTACACCTCATCTTAAGATCTGGGAGAAGCCAGCTTATATATATATATATATACAACAAGGGAGGAGAGAGCTGGCAGCACCGACTCTTTGATCTGACTCTACCCAAAACTCTACTTAATTGACGTTTAAAACATTCAGATGAAGGGATGCAGGGGACCAGCAGGAGGGGACAGGAGTTAGGAGAGGACAGCGGGGAATGGAGAGGAACAGGAACAAAGTATGTATGACAATGCCGCTATGAAACTCATGACTTCAGAGGCTAACTTTGAATATTAGTAGAGCGAAACATTCAGGTGAAATAGACCACAACAAGACTGAATCATTTCAGCCGTGACTAGTGGCCTCCAGTACATTCACAGCATTGCACACTCATTCTTTCCATCTGACCCCCCAGTCATTTTCATCACACTCAAAGGACATCCCATCCCCAGTTACTTTCCATTCCTCCTGCCCCTGGCTCCTAAAAACATTAATCTGATTTCTACATTGATGAACTCATCTATTCTGGGTATCTCATTTTATTGAAATGATGGAATGAGACCTTTTGCATCTGGCTTCTCTCATGTTTAGCATAGAACGAAGGTTCATCCATGCTGTGGCATGTATCAGAAATTCATTCCTTTTCCAGTCTGAATAATATGGTACTGTATGTATTTTATAATTGGTTAACTATTCATCAAATGATGGCTATTTGAGTTATTTATACTTTTTGACCATTGTGGGTAGTGCTGCTATGAATATTTCCATGTCAATATTTCTTTGTTAACATTTATAATTCTTGTGTAGTATATGCCTATGCCTAGGATTACTTTATTTTATAATTCTGTTTAACTTTTCTAGAAACAGATAAATTGTTTATATAGTGACCAGACCATTTTTCAATTCTAATGTATAAAGTTTCCAATTTCTCTATATCATGCCAACACTTATTATTTTCTACTTCAGAAAAATTAATTTCAATAATCCTACCTTGTATGAGGTAGTCTATCATTGAGATTCTGATCTGCATTTCCCTGACCTGGTAACATTGAAAAGTTTTTCTTTGCCTTTACTTATTTTCCATGTAACCCAGGCTGACCTCAAACTCACAACACTCTGCCTCAGCTTCCCTACTTGAAGGATTATAAACATATGTCACCATGCCAACCTCACTCATTTGTGTGTGTGTGTGTGTGTGTGTGTGTGTGTGTGTTCTATGGAAAATATCTCTTCAAGCCCTTTGCCCCTTTGTCATCGAATCATTTTCGTTTTTGTTCCTAAATTAAATTTTTTTTATTCTAGGCCCTTGTTAGATATATATTTTCTCTCAGCCTGCAGTTCAAAGATATCTAGCTTGTTTATGTTCCTTTCGTTACTTAGCTCTTTCATTTAATACCAAAAAAGCCATTTCCAAATCCAAGGTCATAAGGGTTTGGATCTATATATTCTAAGATCTTTATAGTTTTGGCTATTCATTCCACTTTGGGTAAATGTTTGTATATGGTCTAAAATAGAGGACTTACTTCATTCTGTTGCCTGTAGTTTTCTAGTCGTTCAAACCATATTTGTTTAAAAGATGCGTCTTGCCTCATCTGAAGCTATGACACTCTTGCCAAATGTCAGATAACCATCCATGCAGATTCCCTTGACTTTTGTTCTTTTTCTGCTCGAACCAGACAACATGGACATGAGGATTCAGTCTTTAAAAGAAGCTCCAATGTAGCATGTGATGCTTATCCATTCTACTGCCTCACATTTCTCAAGTCAACACTCTTTCCCTCCTTAGCCACTACCAGTTCAAACCCAACCTCTATTAACTCTCATCTGGATTCCTGCTGTGGGCATCGTCAATACGCAGTCAAAGTCATCTTCTAAAATTAACAATCTAGTTATATGAATATCGGTTCCTGCCATTTGAACCGTAAATTCAAATTCTTTATCATGATCTCAAAGCCTACCTTCTGTGCTCCAGTGGTACCACCCTTATCCCCTTTAGATTTCTTATACTAAAGCCTCTCTGGACTTCTTGCTGTTTATTGAACTCACCAAGCTCTTTATTTCCCTAAAGCTGATGATGCATGTGTAATTCCCTCTGCCTGGAACAATCACCTCTTCGTTCTTCATTCTTCTGTTAGCCACTGTTCATCCTTCAACAATATTACTTCTATAGAGAGGCCTTCCTTGAACTGCCCTCTTTTATTCTCCCTCCAGGATCTTTGCACCTTTACTTCCTCATGTTTATCATAAGCTGTGTTCATGTATTTGTATATGTGTGCTGCTTTTAAATGTCATGGTTGTTTTTGTGCTGTTGTTGTACTTCCTGTCCCAAGAGCATTATCTTGTACATAAAAATGATCCATAAATACTTCACATGAATAACAAACAATGAATAATGTTTAATGAATGCATATTGTTTTGGCAATATCTGTCAGACAATAGAGTTCAGTTTATTTATTCTCCAACTCTCCATTCAGCATTTGTTGGCTATTATTGTAAATACTGGGACTTAAAATGAATAGAACACAATCCCTGCCATTGAGAAGGTCCCAAATGGGAGAATATAGTGGACAGATGGTGGCTCCTAAAATATTAGATCCTGACCTTCCTTAGGACCTGTAAATGTCACCCTTATTTGGAAAAACAGACTTTACAGATGTGATAGAGTATTTTAAGATGGGGAGATTTCTTTAACCAGGTGGGCCATAAATGACATCTCATGTGCCCAAGAATGAGACAGAAGAGATTTTACTTGCACAGGCACACAACACACACACACATACACACACACACACACACACACACACACACACACACACACACACACACACACACACATGCACACACGTGCACACACACAGGCTCACACACTGCACACATGCACAATGATGAAGCCCATTGCAGGGATGTGTCCACAAATGATAGATGTCAGCGGCCTCTCGAAGATAAGGTGAGACAGGGAACTGCCTTCTCATGGCCCTGTTGACACCTTGATGTTAGCGCAGTGAGACTGGTTTCACACTCAGTGCCTCCAGATTTGCACGAGAATAGAGTTCTATTGTTGTAAGCCACCCAGTGTAGGGTTAACTTATTATAGCAGCCACAGGAAACGTATAACAGTGGTAGAGGTGAGTAAATCTTTGCAAAATATCACCTTGGGCAGAAGGACCACAGTGGTGATAGTGACAGAGGAAACCCTCCCCAGGAGGAGTCTGCAAAGATGTCTCAGAGCAGGGACACTGAGCTGGATTTTAAAACACAAACAATCATGTTTCAGGCAGCATTGGAGGTCACATACATGAAGATCTTTCTTATAGAGCAATGGCACGAATAAAGGTGTGGGAACACAGCTATGGAAATGGACCATCTGGGAACAGCTGGAAAGTCTGATGGATGGAGAAGAATAGTGGAAAATATGGAAGTTGAGAACCAAATTCTGACCAGACTGTGAAAGGCCTTGGATATCATGGTGATGGGCTCTACCTTTGTTCTCTCTAAGTAACAAGAAACTCGTGGAAATAAAGGGATGTTTGAGTTGTAGAAAGTGAATTTCTGCAGCAGCCTGAAGCTCAGCTCTGCCAGTAGCTGAGTCTCAAGATGAGTAGACTCAAGAAGTTCAACAATTGTATGGGAATGTGTACAGGGAAGTTGATACACCATCTGTCCTGGATCCTTGTCATAAGGCTATGACAACAATCTAGACCAACTGAGGTGGCAATGAAAGGACAGAAGAAGTGTACTAATTTGAAGACATTGTCGTGGGACAAAAAGGAGGCCTTTTGCAACCCCATCCATCTCCTACATGGAGTTAAATTCTCAATGTTATGTTATGGGAAGAGGGAAGTCTAATAATTTTGTTCTTGTTGGAGTAAAGATGTGCGTGGGGTAGACAGGTTCAGATTTCAGAAAGATAACTATAAATATCTGCTAAAAGTAGAAGACATCATCAAGAAATGGGAGTTGGAGGCATAAAAGAAAGGGGAGGTGAATGGATTAAGAACAGGATGAAGGTTAGACCCTGGGCACCAGCAGACCTTAGGGAGAAGGTTTATAGACAGCAAAAGGTCTCCAAAGCATTATAGACGACCCAAGAGTGTTCTGGAGTCTTATGTACTCACGACTTTTGTAACATTCCTTTATTTGGAAGACTTTTGATCTCTTAGGAATCAGTATTGTCCCCAGGCCAGCAAATTGGAGACTTTGTTGGCAACCTACAGTTCTATGCCCGCTGGCTTCCTGTGGTCCCACCTAAAGATCCAGCCATGCAATTGGTTAATCTGAATAGCCACGTCAATAACCAAACCCTTGATCAAATCATGAAACAATTAATCCAGTGAGAACTTAATGATCTGATCAATTAGTTGGCCATAATGAAAACAAAATGCCCCTGTATCTAGCAGCTGGGCGAACTCAACATCATTTTGTGAGATAAGCATTTTCTAGTCATGATCCGGATCCCAGTCAGATTGGCAATTACTGTGCAGCTATAGAAACTTGCTTAAATCAATGAGCATCATGACTCATTAACCTCTTGAGACTTTGTTATGTTCTTAGAGTTACTGACAGACTTGAGCCACGAGCAAAGGAGGTAGGACAGAGGAAAGAAAACAAGGAGCAAAAGTGAAGACAAAGAAAAAAAGAGAAGAAAAAAAAGGAACAGATGAAGGAAAGGATGAAGGTGAAATAAAGGAAAAGAGAAAAAATGAGAAGAGGTTTATCTGAATTTGTTCAGAAAGGACAGCTAAAATAGTTTGGCAATCACAAAAGGAAGGTATGAGGGGTATAGTTGGAAACAAGTATGTTAATGTCAGATAGACCTGGGCTCTGAGTCCTGGAATTGCCCACCCTACGCATGTGACCTTGAACAGCATAATGCCTGTGCCTCTTTGCCTCCTTCTGAGAGGTAGCACGCAGAGGTGGCAATCTGCATTCCTAGAGCTGGGTTTAAATACAGATTCTGCTACATAACAGCTGCACAACCTCCAGCAAGTCATTTAACGTCTCTCTAGTCTGGTTTCTTCATGTTTTAAAATGAGGAAAACAACACACTGTCCTTTATCAAGCTGTGCCAGTAAATGAGTTGGTTCTTGAGAAGCAGTGGGGTCATTGTGCTTAATAATGTTAGCTATTAGCTATAAAGTTGTAGCAATTAACTTGCAAAATATTTGCAGAAGCCTCTAGTACAATGCCTGGCTTACAAAACATGCACACAGCTGGTGGCTTTCCTCTCAGCTCCTCAGGTGGAGGTCATGGTAGAAGAATGACAGCCCTTTAACTACTTCCTCCATGTGTGGGCACCTGAAAGCCCACTGGGGCCAATTCTGATCCACTCATGTGGCCCCATTTCACTTGGCTCTTGACAAGGAGATGGGTTGGGGTTTTTTTCCAAGGCATTTGGAAGAGTATTTGCAAATGATTCACTGAGTTTATAGTTAATTGCACAATAGCTTTAAAAGCTCACCACTCTCTGGAGGTAAGTTTTTGCACTGTATATAGCATGAGGCTTAAAACAGAACTCCAAAAAGAGAGGTAGAAATAGGTAAAAATGAAAATCGTGGCTGGTAAAACCTGATAGGGAAATCACTGTATCATTCATCTATTTTTGTATGTGATTCCAGTGCAGAACAGGAAAACTTTAAAAATGAAGTAAGTCAGGTATGGTGCATGCCTGTAATTCTAGCACTTAGGAGATGGATGTGGGAAAATCACATAGTGGGTTCTCACTATGAGCCTGAAGCACATAGTGAGACATGGTTTTTAAAAAAAAAAAAACCAAACAAGCAAACATTCTGGGGAGCATCTGCTTAGTGTGTGAAACACTTTGTTTGACCTTATCCAAGAATGAAAGAAACATTTTGGCTCCTTTCCTAACCGTACATTTATAAGACATGCATCCAAGTGCTCTGTACACATACACCTTTCTATAACTCATTAGTTGCATGAAACCACCTGAATTACTGGAGGTGAGAAAGGGAACCATCAACTCCAAAGTAAAAAAAAAAAATGGGCAGGCATAATCCTCTGAAGATATATCCATGAACAAATACAAAACAATCTTTCTTTGTGATTTTACTACTATAATAGGGTAGCAGTAAGACCTCTCCCTCCTCTTTTTCCAGCCATAGATTACTTCTTTGTTTATTTGTTTTAGTTTTGTTTTTTCTATTAACAGTTTTTCTGTGTAGCCTTGGCTGTCCTGGAACTCACTCTGTAGACCAGGCTGGCCTCAATCTCACAGAGATCCACCTGCCTCTGCCTCTGGCGTGCTGGGATGAAAGACGTGTGCCACCACGTCCCAGCTCCAGAGATCACTGCTTGCCTCCTCAGGTTTCATATTCCCGTTGTAGCGCTCTGCTCAGGGACTCTAACAAACTGTGGCAACTGGTAAGTCCACTCTGGTGTCCAGAACTGGAAACACTAAATGCTCTTACTGTGACCACTTTCCAGGGCATTAAATTGCCCAAGTTTCATTCCTTTCCCTTGCCTCATCTTTCTTCATCTCTTAAACAGTAGGTGCTGATGTGTGAGTCATGAGGTTGCTCTGAGGGTGAAGGGGATGATTACAAGAGATACAGTGGTTAGCCAGGCTCAACCCGTGATAAGTAGGCAATAAACCATTGCTTTTCTTTTTAGTAGCTCAGAGTGAGAGCCAAATACAAGGCAGGCAATGGAAAAATTCTTCTCATCTGTAACATTGTGCAGGAGAGATGTCTTTCCCCAATGCATAGCAAAGATGAAGTTAGTCATAAACACAACTTGCTGATCATGTGATCTTGTCTAGGACCCTGCTATCCTTGTAAGTGTTTACCATGTGCTGGGTTATCCTCTGCGCACTGTTGTCAAGGTCACAAGTCCAATGACTTAAAACAGCTATTGAAAATTTCTTACTAAGTGTCTGCCTCTTCCACCTAACTTGAGGCTGCCTGAGCAGCCAGAGAGATGTGAGCCATCCTGAGGAACATTTTTAACACACACCTTTATTCCCAGCACCAGGAAGGAAGAGGTGGATGGATCCCTGTGAGTTCAAGGCCAGCCTAGTCTACATAGTGAGTTCCAGGACAACCAACAGGCCAGGGAGGAGGATGGGATTTTGCTGAGCTCAAACTGTAGTGTGGCCACAGTAGAACTGCTAAGCAGCCCTTCCTGTGTCTTTGTCACATGCTGGTCTGTGAAGATCCTGGCCTGAGGAGCATCTCTTCTCCTTCAAAGTGGTTCTGCCTCTTACCTGGGCATGTCTTTTACCAGGCCATCAAGATTCAGGAGGGAAGCAAAGGCCAAAGGGAACTTTGACCTCAGTAAGGCACACCAACTTCTGCATGGGCTCCTGACCTCACCCTGGAGATAAGATATAGACAGTAAAGAAACTAAATTTGTTGGGGATGTGGGAGTCTAAGGAAGCAGAAAGGAAGCATTCAGATGGTAGGCAGTGATGCTAGAAAAGATTTAACTTGCAAGAGAAAGATTACTATATCTCTGGAGTCAGCAGTGCAGTTTTATTCCAAATAGATTTAAATTGATTTTCACTGGAATTGAACTGAAACTTCCATTTTATACATTAAAAAAAAAAATGCCCCCTTGCTGGTTGTAGCAACACACACCTTTATTCCCAGCACGAGGAAGGTAGAGGCAGATTGATCTCTGTGAGTTCAAGGCCAGCCTAATCTACATACATAGTGAGTTCTAGGACAGCCACAGCTACATAGAGAAAACCTGTCTCAACAAACAAAGAAACAAACAATCCCCAAACAAACTTGTATGTTCTGGGGAGATGTCTCAGTGTACACAGTACTTACTGAGCAAGCACAAGGACTAGAATTTAGATCTCTAGCATCAGGGTGAAAAAAACCAGCTTAGGGACAAGCATCTGAAACACCAGTGCTGGGGGTTTGGAGGTGGAGACAGATAAGATCTCTTATTGGAAGAAATGGAGACAGCTTGATCTCTAGAGCTCACTGACCAGCCTAGTCAAATCCACGAGGTCCTCAAATAATAAGGTGGAGTATGTGAGAGGAAGCCACCTGATGTCAGTTGCTGGCCTCAATATGCATTAACACATATTCATCAGCCACCTGTGCACCAATATACAGCACACATACATAACACATATATGCATATTTTGTATATCTCCTATGTAGCCCATATTCCTTCTTGGTCTTTGCTAGATTAAGAAGACAGAATTGGAATGTTATTTGTAGGAGAAAGAGCAATGCTGTACCAAAGAAAGGGGGTGGAAAGGAGACATGTCTGTCTTTAAAGGCTCTCCATTGCCCAAAGGACTAGAGGGAGTCAGTTGTAATGGAGGTTTGAGGGCTGGGGGTGGGGTTTTGAAGAGCCTGATTCCTCCTCTGACCCTTCAGACATGTTTATTCCACTCTGCCTTAAGCATCCCAGTTTCAGCCTCACTGACCCTCCTTCTCCTCATTGGCCTCAATGACAGACTAAGTCTCATTCTGGAACTCTGCACCCGCTGGCCCTTTCTGGCCAGTTCCCACCCACTCTGCCCACAGAAAGTCCTTCCACATTATCTCTCAATTTTAACTTAGTTGTTTTGTTTTATTTTTTCAGTTTTTAAGTCCCTTGCATCTTTCTTATTATTTAACATAATTTCAGTTTATTTTTTGAGAAGATATTTACAGTTTTTAACAGAGTTTATTACACATAATCTTAGAGTCCAAATACAATGTGCAATGATAAAATCAGGATAATTATTATATCCTTTACCTCAAATATTTATTTCTTTGTGTTGGTAACATGAAGAACTCTCTCTCCTGGTTATTTGAAATATACAATAAATTCTTGCTATTTGTTTATTTCTTTTATTTATTGCCAGCCTCCAGAAGGGTTCTAATTGCGTTTGTTTTATGACTTTATTTGCTGGTGCATAGGAATATCTCAACCAATTTTTGTTGAATAAAGACGATGGAATACTATTCAGCTATCAGGAACAATGAAATCATGCCATTTGCAGCCAAATGGATGGAACTAGAGAAGCTCATCCTGAGTGAGCTAACCCAGATACAGAAGGATGCACATGGCATCTATTCACTTATAGTAGGATTTTAGCCATATATTACAAGATATCTATACTACAAACAACGCACCAAAGGGAACATGGACATAGACTTTATTTCCTGTCAATGAGACACTTTGCCCTAGTGGTGCTGCCTTGTAGGCCCCCAGTGTATGAGGAGGCTCTTGGCCCTCATATGACTGCTGAACTGGGGCGGGGGACTGTTATGTAGGGACACTCCACTCCAGAGGAATGTGATGGAAGGGATAGGTGTAGAGGGTGGGAGGATGGGACTGGGAGGGTTGGAAAGAGTATACTGTGATGGAGATGTAACCTGAAGTAATAAATAAATATTCAAAAAAAAAAAGAAAGAAAGTTGGTTGTCAGATGTCCCTCAACTGACAAATGGATGAAAAAAACTGTGGTACATTTACACAATGGAATACTACTCAGCCATCAGAAACAAGGAAATCATGCAATTTGCAGCCAAATGAATGGAACTAGAAAAGCTCATCCTAAGTGAGCTAACCCAGACTCAGAAAGATGCACATGGCATCTATTCACTTATAATTGGATTTTAGAAATATAGTACAGGATAATTATACTACAACCACGCACCAAAAGGAACAGAAACATAGACTTTGTTACTTGTTAATGAGACACTTTGCCCAAGTGGTGCTGCCATGTAGGCCCCCAGTATATGAGGAAGCTATTAGCCTTCATATAACTGCTGAACTAGGGCAGAGGAATGTTATGTAGGGACACTCCACTCCAGAGTAGTGAGATGGAAGGGAGAGGGGGTAGAAGGTGAGAGGGTGGGACTGGGAGGGGTGGAAAGAGGGCACTGTGATGGAGATGTAACTTGAAGTAATAAATAAACATTAAAAAAAAGAAACTTGGTTGTTGAGGTTCTTTATATTAAGATTTTATATATGGATATAAATATATATCATATATATCAAGATTTTATATATCTCTCTCAAGATTATTTATATATATACATAAATACACACACACACACACACACACACACACACACACACACACACACACACACACCATACACTAGTATAGTGCAGGTACTCATAGTCTCAGCTCCTGGGAAGGAAGAGTTGGGAGAATTTCTTTAACCCACAAGTTTTAAATCAGTGTAGGGAACATAGGCACACACACACACACACACACACACACACACACATGAGGGAGGGAAGAAGTAGGGAGAGGAAGGGGAGAGGATTCTTCTATATATAGTCTTAAAGGCCTGCAGTAGATATAATGAATTTTAAAAATTTTACTTTATTTTATGTGCACTGGTGTTTTGCCTGTTTATATGTCTGTGTGAACGTGTCAGATCCTCTGGTACTGGAGTTACAGACAGTTGTGAACTGCCATATGGGTGCTGAGAATTGAAGCTTGGTCCTCTGGAAGAGCAGACAGAGCTCTTAACTACTGAGTCATCTCTCCACCCCTGATAAAATGCATTTTTTAAAAAACCTCTCAGGATCTAGTCTTAAAGCTGTTGACCATAACTATTTTGTGGAGGATTAATAAAGGCAGAGATATACATCTCAGACACACATCAGGTACAATACTTATGAAGCACAGACTGACATGGACAAGAATGCATAAGCCAACCTCAAACCCAACACTCACCAAAGATTCTGCGAGATTTTTAATAGCCAGATTCTATGACATGCATGATTCAACATATACTCCTATCATCACCATACATTACTCCTCCCCATATAAATTAACTACCAACCTAGGTATAAACACAGCATAAAGGTGAATTTACCATGACACAAAGGAAAGCAATGTAGAAGCTGGTTAGTACACTTCACACTATATCTGTGGACACATAAGAACAGTAGTGAGATTCCTCAGGATTGAAGATGATATTCCTATCAATGTCGAGACAATACCATGGACTTATTGAGGATAGGAAAGAGGTTCCTCTTCTTGATGCCCTCTGCTTTTTGACTCTGTAACAGGACAATAATGGATTGTAAATCCTTTGATGTGGCCTACCTGAAAGCTGGTGTCTACAGATGAAATCAGATAGCTGAGTTTAGCACCTATTTGTGGAAGAACTGGCACATAGTCAGAGAGCGGGGCATTACCTCATGTGCCACATGAAGTCAGTAATTCTCTAGGGCCTGCAATTATTTTTCTCTGGATTGTTTTGAAGTTTAGTGAATTTCAAAAGGAACATTATTCCCCAAACAACAAATTGGCCCATCCATACTTTGGCTGAGATTCTTATTTTCATTGGTTTATCTGAAAATTTTCTTTCAGGATAAATCCAGGGACTCCCTATTGTCTTCATTAACCCTTAAAAAAAACCCAAGCACAATGTCATATTAGTTATAGTTAGTTGGCCAGATTTCTGTCACTGAACCCAAAAAGTAATATAATCAGAATGAAATGAAAGGGTGTCCTCATTTTCCAAAGACTTTAGCATGATCACAGAATGTCCTGCCCACTTTACAGTGAGGCAGTTGAGAGAGTTGAACAACTTGCTTAACATGACAGGAACAGTAAGTCCTGATCCCCAAGAGTGTGTCTTTCCAGTACCAGCTTGGTTTGTGGTGAGAATTTTAGAGGAATGCCCAGTGGGTCCAGTATTCAAGAACTGTAAGCATCCGATAAATGCTAGGATGATCTTAAACCCTTACAGCCATGAGCTACTACATATCAACAACAGCCAAGAAACAAATGTGTGCCATCTAGAAAGAAATTGAGACTTCAGGATTATTGTCATTAACTTACTATTAAGTGGTTGCGGTACTAAATTATGTAAATTTATCTAATGCCAATCCAATGCATATTTATTGATCAGCTACTATGTATCAGGCACTGGTCTAAGGCCTGGAAATACCATAGTAAATAAAAGAGTAAAAAGACAAATCTCTGTTGTCCTTGAGTTTAGAGTCTATGAGGGGAGTTATTCAATAAACAAAATAGGTCAATTTCATTCACAGGATGGTGGATGGAGATAAATGCTGTGTTTATGTAAATCAGGAGAGAAGGGTACAGAAACCAGGGTGGGGAGGATGGTTATGTGATTGTAAATTGGGCAATGAGGAATGAAACTAATAGCACAGTCTCCCTTGAGCCAAGTCTTGAGATAGGTGTTTAAGCCATGGAGATGTTGGGGTGATGAGTGTTTCAGGTGTAAGGACCCCATTACATCACAAAGATGGCATGTGGACTAGAGGATTCTGGGCTAGACATTCAGTTAGGTGACTCCTACAACATAACTTTTTACTTTCAGCAAAAGGGATAAATCGGGTTAATGCATAAGTCTGCAATTTCAACAGTTAGCCTGCCATTACCAGAAATGAAATTGATAATTGAATCTTGGACTTAGCTTATGTAGAAAATAATTTTTAATTGCATTTTCATTAGGAAAAGGTTTAACTTATTCATTAATAATTTACTGGGTATGAGGTATTGCATCATACATGGATCAAAACCAGTTCCTTCCTATTTTAGAAGTGTTTATGTTCATTCTACAGCATTGTGAATGCGGGGCAAAGGTATTGTGAAGGAGCACAGGTCACCATTATGTTCCAGGGCACAATGGATGTGTCTTGGTTCCACCCATTTGTATGGATCTTATCCCAGCTTGTTTAATTCAGAGAACTGTATTTGTGTGCCTTCTGTTTTATACCTCTTGGGTTTGGCAGAATTCAGCATCAGACAGAACACCATTGTGTCTTTGTAATAAATAATTGTAGAGGAATTTAATTCAAAACATGGCTTCTCTGGCAAGAGATCACATCCAAAGACTTTCTAGGTCTGTGTGATCTTGTTGGAAATACAGACACGCCTTTAATCCCAGGAGACAGAGGTAAGCAGATATCTGAGTTCAAGGCCAGCCTGGTATAGAGTAAACTTTAAGTAAAGAAAAGCTTAGGTTCAAGCATGGTAGTACCTGCCTTTAATCCTAGCACCCAAGAGACAGAGCCATGCAGATCTCTGAGTTCTAATCAGTTCTGTTCAATCAGTTGGGTTGAGTCAGTGAATTGAGAGGCAGTGAAGTGGAGTTGAGTTTGTGGCCATTCAGTTTGTGGAATTCAGAGGCAGTTTCACCGGGAGAGTTTTATAGAAACAGGTTAAAGAGAGAACAAGCTAGACACAGGTAAAGAGGGAATGAGCCAGAGAATGAGAAGGAGCCAGAAGATTAGAACAGATTGCTGGAGTTAGTTTGAGGCCAAGCAGAGCAATTCAGTGAGAAACTGAGAGAAGCCAGATTGAATCAGTCAGCTTGGAGAGGAGTTTGCACCAGAACAGCTGAGTTGAACCAGCCAGCAAGAGTTCAGAAAGAACTAGAAAGGGTGAGATTATTCAGCAGTAAGTCTCAGAGTTTGAAAACATTCTAGGCCTAGATTAGATTGTATAGAGACCAGAAGCTTCAAGGACTAGGCCTAGATTAGCAGACAGAGGGAGTAAGCCTCCAATACAACTCTTAAATCAGGCAAATAAAAGTTACTTTTACAAATAACTGTTGCTTTTCAGGATATTCACAATGTCAGGTAAAATTAAACTCTTATTTAATCTTTTTACGTATAACAAGGCCCATAGTCTCTTTACTTCAACAAATGCTTAGTGAACATCTAGTCCAGCGGAACGTTGTTTAGATATTGGGGATGCCATAGTGAACTTGATAAAATTGGCACCTGCTCCTGCAGGGTTTCTCTCACCAGGAAAGCACAGGCAACAAGCGGGTCTGTCAGGACCTATGATAAAACATTCAAGATCAGGATTAGGGAGGCAAACAGCAAGGGCATAGAGGCAGAGAGCAGTGAGTACTTCATGTAGCCCGGGAGTCAGTCTTTTATGGGAGGCAACTTTAAGCCAAGGCATTGCAGGCAGCCCAGGCAGGAGAGGCACATGCACCATGATGGTGGGTCTCATGTGATGTGCTGTTGTGCCTAGAGTTGCAGGAGGGCCGGGTGTGTGGTCTCTGTTTAGTCAAAACAGCAAGCCCCAGTGGGTGGTGTCCTTTGGTCCTCTGATCACATGGATGCCAAATTGTCTCCAGGACAATTGGTGTGTTTCCCTTCATCTTCTAAGGAGAGGATAACACTTATTTTGAGTTAGATTAAGTGGGTGTAATTATGTGAAATAAAGTTCATGATTTCTAGTGTATAATGCTGAGATTTAACATGTACAACTATGTAGCGGCTACCACGGTCAAGATAAGAATGATCCTGTGGTCACTGATGCTTCCCTTTCTGCAAGCTGCTGGTAACTCATCTGTTTTCTGGCCCTGAAGTATTTGCTGTTTCCAAGAATCTTATGTAATGAATCATATATTACATAATACTATTTGCATTTTTGTTTGTTTAAGGTAGGTTCTCGCTACGTAATCTAGGATGATCTTAAATCCATGATCCCTTTGCCTTCCAAGTGCTGAAATTGTAATCATGCCTCACCACACCTGGTTACATAATGCTTTTACAGTATTTGAGTTTTTTTCTTTCATTTTCACAGAGCACAGTGCATTTGAGGCCCAGGTACACTGTGTGTATCATTAAATTACTTCTTTATTACTGAGTAATAGTCCACTGTCTGTCCATATAATTGTTTATACAAGTCCCCAGCTGAAGATCATGGTGTTGTCTCTGGGCTATGATGAATGAGACTAAGGTCAATGTTGCCATCCAAGCTGTGTGTGTGTGTATGTAGTGTGTATGTGTGTGAATATAATGTGTATGTATGGATGTATATATAGTGTGCATGTGTGTGTATATCTAATGTGTATGTGCATTTGTGTATGTCCATGTGTATGCTCCAGAATATACATTTTATTCAGGCTAAATACTTAGGAGTGGAGTTGCTGAGCATATGATATTATATATTTAACTTTGTATGAAAATGCCAAACTATTTTCAATAATACTATGTATCATTTGAAGTCCCACTACCAACGCATGAAAATTCCAATTAGCAATTAGCACAATTTGTTTGTTTTCCTTAAGGTAATTAAGCTTCCCTTTCTCTTCAATATTGATTTACTGAGTTTATAACACTTGTGGAACCTGACTGAATCCATCTTCAAAAAAAGATTCTATTTCATATTAAGTTTGACTCAGAGCTGACCTCCAGTTCCAGAACAACAACAAAATGTACCTGACCTTGTATTCCAGGGTGTTCCCTCATCATCACTAGACAGCTCCCTCTGAGAAAGCACCCAAAAAGTCTAAACAAACTTTCTGATGGTCAAGCTGACTGCAGCTGGTTAGTCAGTAACAACGAGCCAATCAGAAATGGACATGACTAGCTACCCAAATGTCATCCAATCATATGGTAAAGAACCTGCTTCTTTGTTTGAGTCTCTATATAAACTCTGCACTTTTGGGTCTGAGGGCTCTCAACTCAAACTGCTATGTCAGTGAGTATTGAGAGTACAAACTCTGAGCTGGAATAAACAACCTTCATGAATTTACATTGGAGTTGGCTCCTGGGTGGTCTTTGGGGTCTCCATAACCAGGCAGAACACATTCACTTATGAATGAAATCCTTTGCTGTCTGGATATGGGTAATGAATATCATACTAGGAATGACACTGGGAGAAATTATAACTGGACCATAATTGGACTAGAGAACAAGTGGTGTGATACACAATCTTCTACTTCTTCCTTGGGCCACCCCAAAGCAAGTCTTGGCCAGGTTGTGTACCTAAGAGGTACTAGGCTAGCAAATAACACTCTAGGCTCCAGGATCAGGCTTTGAGCCAGAGGAGCAGCATATCTCAGAACATGGATTTGAAAGTATGGAAGCTGTATAAATGCTTGAGATGGAGGTCAGGTCCGGCAGCTATGTTTGGACCTCTCAATGACCACTAGGAGGTTCTAGACATTCATCTTGGATACCTGTGTCTTGGAATGTCCTGTTGGAAGGAACTGGCTCCTAAGCTGTGCATTTGGAGTTGGTATCCAGATGGAAATGCCCTACTGAGCACATGAACAGGATTATAGCAGGAGCCAGTTTTCACTTTGTGTTGTAGTAAATCTAGCTTATTTGGCTAGGGTGGAGTTTCACAGATGCAACAGAAATTAAATTGCCTTAACTTTTCCAAGGGTCTAGGTGAGATGGTGGCAAGTGGCTATATTTTCACAATCACAAATGACTTAATATCTGATTTGGCAGGTGCTTCCTGTATATTTACAATATTTATTTATTTATTTTTATTTGAGGAAGCAAAATTTCTGGGATATTTTGATGACTTTTGAGGACAAAGAAAGACTATGTTCAGTTAGAAGAACAGTTCTAGAAAAATTTGAAGGCACTCTTTCCCTAAAGAACATGTCTCAAGACGTCTGTTCTGATGTCTTCTATGGTGAACAGGCAAAACTACAGGGTGTGCACAGATGGGCTTGGAAGTCAGGGGAACAGAACAGGGGGCTCACTCCTGTCTGCCTCTAACAGGGGCTTATGGGTTAAGTTCAGTCACCTTCTAAAGGTTCTACTGGAGTACTAGTTCAGGATTCACTGGGGCAACACTTGCAGTGATTGCTACAATCATGAGTTCTGGAATTAGAGGCATGTGCTGCTTCTCCTGGCTAGTTTTCTGTTTCTGATGTGCAAATTACACAAACTCAGTTGTTGAAAGCAAGATGTATTTGTTATCTTACAGTGTTTGCATGTCAGAAGTCTGACAGACCTGGTTGCGCTAAAGCCAACAGGCTGGTGTTGAAAGAACTGCGTTCCTTTTAGGAGTCTCAGGGACCATCTATTTTTCTGCCCTTTGTAGCTTCTAGAAGCCCCTACATTTCTTGATTTGTGGCCCCTTCCTTCATCTTCATAGCTAGTCAGGTTAGGATGTGTCCTCCCCTGGTGTATTTTTCTGATCCACTTTTTTTCCTGTCTTCAATTTACTCTTAAAGATTCATGTAATTTAACAGGGCCCTTTTAAGACAATTTCAAATAATCTCATTAATCCCTTCTGTCCATCTGTAACACACACATACACACAGAGAGAAACACACACAAGCACAGACACACTTTCTCACACATGCACCCCTGCATCTATCTATGTGGTAATCAAAAGACAAGAGTGGAAGGCAGGCATGGTGGTATACAGCTGTAATTCCAGCACTTTAAAGATGGACAGGAAGATTAAAATTAGAGACCAGCCTGGGCTACATGGTAAGATAAGAGGTGGGGAAAGGGGATGGTAGCAAATTAGTGTTGTGATCAACAACTTTTACTGGAGAAACTTCAAATATGGAAAACTGTATTATATTTCCAATCTAACCCTATCATAGGAACACTTGAAGTAGTCACTAAAAACAATGCTTTAAAGACAAACTAATTGGTCACTTAAAAAATGCAAAGCTTAAATACGAGTTGCTTTGTTTTCTGTACCTCTTCCCATAGGAAGACAGAAACGAATGTCATGAAACATCCTCTCATGCCTCAGTCTGAGACACACTTATTCTTTTGTTGGTATCATTTCTGCACACACCTCCCTCTCTAAGAATCCTTGTGCTATATTTTAACAGTGTGAAAAATTTGTGGGGCATTCCATTGGTGTTATGTGTGAGATGTCTTGGTCAGCCATGGTTAGAGAATGTCAATCCTTAGCTTCCCAAACTGGAGAAGACACTGCTGAAGTATAAGTGGCACTTGGTAACATCAGACTGTTAGATGGCCTTTTGCTCTGACTGCTCTAGTCAAACAGTGGTTACAACTTCCAGATTGTCACAGCAACCACTCACAGATAAACCAAAGAGGAACAGAAGTAAAGTACTGGTTATGGGAAGGGCAGGCAGCCATGAGTGGAACTCCTGACAATCTCACATCTGAGAAAAACCTTGTGAAACCTGTGGGTTTTTTTTCTCTCATGCTGTTTCTATATGCTGAAAAGAAATGACATATAGAGAGAAAGATTGTGCTATTTGGTGCTTTCTCCAGTCTGTACCATGGGTGAGTTTTCTAAGAATGATGCATTTAAATTCATGTTTTCCCAGTGCCTTGTGCACCACCAAACCTGAATTTGCATCCTAGCTGGCTAGATAAGAGTTGTTTTCTG
>CAJQZJ010011617.1:1480999-1493216 GCA_907164525.1 Lophiomys imhausi
CCCAAACTCAGTATGTAGCTGAGGATGACTCTGAACTTCTGATCCTCCTGACTCCACCTGCCGAGTCCTAGGATTACAGACATGGCCACAATGCTGAATTTATGTTATGCCAGAGTTTTGATCCCAGGGCTTCATGGACGCCAGGCAAACTGCCTACTAAGTTTGCTACATACACAGCTATCCCTGCCTTGAGTCTTAAGCCACCTCCCTGTGCCTCACACAGTCAGTCCATCCACCACAGATAGCAGAGAAACTTTTCTAAGGCACAGATCAGATGGCGTAAATTTCTGATCTAAAACCCTCAAAGTGTTCCTCTATAACCAGCTCAGAACTTATTCTCCAGCTCTGGCCTATCAGATCTACCTGACTGAGCCCCTTGTGTGGGCCTTCTGAATGACTTGCTTCTGGTGGAGGGCTCTCCAGCTTCTTCAGCCTTCTCTCTGTCTCTTGAACATACTAATCTTAGCTCCTGTTGGCCTTGGCGCTCGCTGTTCCTTCTACTGTTTTCTTTTTACTCAGATCTTGGCATGGTTGGCCTTGCTCATTTATCTGGGTTTCAATCCTCATCTCTTCTTTAGAGAGTCCTTTAACAAGCTATTCTATGAAAGTCAGACCCTTCCGCACGCCTCTACTCTATGCCATCTACTATAACTGTGTTTTGTACTTATCGATTCTTGAAATTAAGTTTTAAAAATTCAATTTATGTATTTATCTCCTCATCTGCCCCTCCCCAACCCCCTCATCCCCACACTGTGATTTACACTCATTGAGGGCAGAACTCAGGTTCTTCCAATTGCTGCTGTAGCCTCAGTACTGGGGACAGTGCCAAGACTAATAAATAGTTATTGACTATCTGACAACAAACTTAGCACTCAGTAAAATTGATGTGATATGTGAATTAATGATTATGGAGATCTACAGAGGACTCTCAGATGCATTGTGCTGAGTAAAGACCACACAATGTAAAATTCTACTTGGTATTCTGGGAAAGGCAAAATGACTAGGCCTTTCAATAAAGGAACAGCAGGGAACTCTTTGGTGATAGAGCCATGCTGTAGGTCTATTTTATTTAGGTTTTTTTTTTTTTTTTTGTGTGTGTGTGTGTGTATGTGTATGGGATTGATCCCAGGCCACATCCCAAGCAAGCACTCCACAGTTTAGCCATGTCTTCGAAAATTATAGCTCGTTTTTGATGGCTATTTCCTGACTGTATGTTTGTGAAAAATCATAGGAAAGATTCATTAAACAGTATGAAATTTTGTTTTTAAATTAGGTCTTATAAACCTGATTTGATTTGGTTTCCTGTCAAAGACTTTCACTGCCCCTGGAATAGACACCCAGTGGTTTATAGAAAAACTTTCCTATTGAGCCATGAGTGATGGGCTGCATATACACTTTCTGAGGGTGGAAGTTATGGGTGCTGTGTGTTGTCGTGGTGGAAGGATGAGCTGTAGTTGGGATTTTGGTGTTAAGCAACCATGGGTCTCCAGATTTCTAAGCTGTAAGCAAGCCAAACCAGCTCTGGTCAAACTGCTCACCTCTTGACTACTCCAAGACCTCAAGAGAAGAACAGCATTCCTTTGGGATCGTCATAGAAGGCAGGGATGAAACACTCTAGTAACAATGTGATCCTGGAGACAGAACCAAGGGACTCCTAGGAGCTCTGCAGCCAAAACCTATACATGCCCACTGTGCTGTGTGACCTCATGGAAACTCTCTGAACCTCAGTCCCCCTCCCCCCACACTTAGTACCAACAGTTCAGAATACAAGTTAGCAAAGGAACTATGTACAGTGTCTGCAACATGCTAGTTTGTCTTCCTTCTGGTACATGCTTCTGAAATTTATATCTGTATGTTCTCAAATTCAGCTAAAAGCCACATCATATATTTAATTCTACATGCTGGAAATCAAGGTATGAATGTCAGTCAAATTTTTGTTGTTGTTTTAATTTGTTTGTTTGTTTGGTTGATTGGGTGACCAATATCACATAATGCAGGCTGGCTTTGAACTTGATATGTGGCTAAGGATGGCCCTGAACTCCTGGTTTCAACTTTCTAAGTGCTTGGATTATGGGTATATACTGCTGTTCCTGGTAAAATATTTCTATCTATTTCACCTCAGGAATATATCCTGTCCATTTCTGCTGCGTGACTTCATAAATCTTCCAGGTGGCAACTCATCTCTCCTTTTAGTCCATCTCCCTGAGTCAGTATACTATAATGAGAAAGTGTGGTAACGTTGGAGCTAACCCTTCTACTTCTGCATCTTGGCTTTCCTTTTTAATAGCCAACCGACCTCAATAGAGTTGCCTAATCTCTGTGAGCTTATTTCCTTGTGTGTAAACAGCAGTGATAAGAGCTCTTGCCTAGAGAGTTGTTACAAAGATTAAGTGATTTATTATACATGAGCACTGAGAACAATGGTAGGGTCATGGGAGCATTAACCAATGTATGTTTGCTAAGTAGATCCACCTCTTGACTCTTACCAGAATTCTTTCTAAAATATAAACATAAACTTTTAGCACAAGGAAGCCATACCCTCTGGTCTCACTTCTGTCTTTTATTCAGGTTCTTTCTCTAGCTGCCTGGTCCAAGTTAGAGTTGGGCATTCTTCCTTGCACCCTATTATACTAAATCCTTTAATTACACCCAGCTCACCGTGTTGTGATTGTTCACGACAGTTTTCTGTACTAGTCTGTGAATTCTTAGAAACCCAGATAAGTATCTGACCTATGTATAACTGGTATCTACCTGTCTAGAAAAGGTGGTTGCTGAAATCTGTAGGTTAAATTTGGTGAATAAATAGTTGATATCATCCACTGAGTGAAATAGAAACTTATTTTGTTTTCCTTAAAATTGTAGGGTTTGGTAAAAACCCAAGGCATAAGTTGCCCTTGTAGCAACTTTTGTGTCAGAATCAAAAAGAGCACAGGTGTGGCGCTGTCCTGCCAACCCCATGTAGAGATGGAGTGCATAGTGCTG
Source organism: Lophiomys imhausi (assembly GCA_907164525.1). Classification (NCBI taxonomy): domain Eukaryota; kingdom Metazoa; phylum Chordata; class Mammalia; order Rodentia; family Muridae; genus Lophiomys; species Lophiomys imhausi. The sequence continues at coordinate 1,483,982 of CAJQZJ010011617.1, forward strand.
TTTATACTAGCCGATTAAGATTTCAGTTTCATTTTATACAGGTACCTGAAAGCAAGCAGTTTAAGGATATGTTATTTGACACATCTTGAAGTGCAGAAATTGTTTGATTGAAAATATTTCTATCTGGTTTAAAGTCCAAGTAAATTTTATACCTTGCCATGAGAAATAAGAGCTGAGTATTGTCATTTACACATAATCCCACCTATCATTTGGAAGTCTGAGATGGAGGAGTACCTCAAGTTCCAGACTGGTCTGAGTTTCACAGTTAAACTCTGTTTCAAAACAAACAAACAAACAAATAACCACAGAACAATAAAACAGTAAAATAAAGAGATCCAAATTATTGCCTTGATCTGACTATTTTCCCATCTTACAAGTCAGACAGGGCTAGTGTTTTATTAAGAGGTCATTGAGCTCATTCTCAGCTGGACGCTAGAACTCAGCATCACTGAGAGTGAGAAAGAGGGTACTGGCCATTAGAACTTTGACCAGAAGAGTGTGAGTGTGTGTGTGTGTGTGTGTGTGTGTGTGTTTTCCTACTCATGTGTGCTTAAGGTAAAAGCTACACCATGATAACACCCAGATCTCAGATGCTAAATGCAGTACCTTGGTTATTTGAAGTAATTATATCAGAGTTTCAAGACTGTTCATGTCTAGATACTGTGTGAATCAAGTCACAATTTGCATTAGCATTTATTTTACATGTATAACATTTGCTCCAATGTGTAAACAAGTTGAGATCCCCTAGTGAAGAGGGAAAGAAGAGACCCTTTCCCATTAGGTTGGCAGAGATAACCCAAAAGTTCTGTCAAGAAGAGAAATTTGGCTGCTCTCTTCTATTTTATACCATTAGGATTGAAAAACTGTCTGTCGGGTGTCCATTCATAATGTTCCAATTCTAGCAGGTCTGTGAAAAAGCACACAAGATCTAGCCACTATTTGGGATTAGGATCCCTGGATCCTGGAAAGCATCTGCCAATAAAATCAAAAGCTGAAACACATCAGTGCCCACTAGATGGGGAAACAGCTTCAGATGACTTCCATTTTCTCCAATAAAACAGAACTTTGCATTTTTTGACCACAAAATAATCCTGTATGCAGGATGTTCAATGGATAGCAAGAAAAGGATAATTGCTCTTAGGGCTCTTAAGACTATTGGCATCCAATAACCTGCATGCAAAATGCATAATTAGCACTCGTTCCAGTAGTGTGTATTTGACAGTATGTTAATCCAAAGTTGAAGTAGAAAATTGTCCTTTGCAAGTGACTGGGCAAACAGAGTGGACCTAGAGGAGCTCTGAATCACAATGTACTTTTTACCATGAATGTATCCTTTCATTTACGAAATGTGGTTAGTAACAATGTGCTGGCTTGGTACTGGGTTATAACAAGGTGATGTATGTGAGAGTGCTTTGGGAACTGAGGTATCACCCTAATGGTAATCCATTAATTATTATTTTAATTGCTCATGAGAGAACAGTGCCTGAGAAAACCAGCCTTGCTTCATAAGAATAGAAGTCTATAATATGTCAACATCCAAAAAAATATCTAGAGGTGACTCTCAAATAAAGGAATTTACATTCAGGAAAAAACACAGAGTACTATTGTAACTTGGGACACACACACAGGTTGGGTAAGGAAGGCTGGGGTTTTATTGGGGAAACAGAAAAGCTACAGAAGGTGTTTGGAAAGACAGCTCATTGGTCTTTGTAGCACTACGCAAGAGCAGGATAGCTCTGATTGGCCAGTGGCTGCAGTTACTGGGAAAACTAGTCTTAACATCATGGCAGCCTGCTTCATTGGATGAGGTTGTTCAGACAGTGCTTTGTGACTGTTCTTATGTGAGTGGCTAGCTGTCCTTGTAGGACTTATGTGGTAAACTGTAGTTGGAAAAATCTCTTGCCATAGTTACTGATTTTAGGCAAAATGCTAAGAGATGTTGTCACAGAGTCTGACAAAGGTAACTTTTTAAAAATCTCGACAGCTTTCATAATCCATAAGGGAATAATATTTTTAGTCTAAAAAATTTAATTGTATTTCTTTTTTTTTTAGTAAAAACAAGCCCCCAAACATAGCAGGCGACAAACAAAAACAAAACCACTCTGCACACACCAAAAAACATGGGAGGAGATATATTATAATATAAACTTGTGTAGGCGAGGCATCCTCTGCCTATAGTCCTGTGGTGGTACTGATTGTAATCCTAGTGGTGAGGAGGCTCATGGGTCCAAGGTGAGCCTAGGCTACTCGGTAATATCCTGCCTCAAAAAGAGGGAAAAAGAGGAAAAAGAAAACATTTTCTTTCTAGCCTCCAGGCTCTTCCATCCTGTTTTGTCTTTGCCAAGAGGCGACTGTAAACAGTATCTTGGCTATATAATATGGGTTGGGGGTTAAGTCTCTTTACTATAGGCATAGAGTTACTAATGTTTCTTGGAAGGTGTCAGGTCAGTAGGTGTCTTCCCGGCACTTGTTAGCTTGTAACTAACAGTGCCTAGAAAAGGCAAGACCTGTGCAAAGGGAGTGAGTGTTCCAGGCAACCTGGAGACATGCCCTCTGATCACTGCTCCCTCCATCTTTCTATTCTATCTGTATCACCTTCAGTACAGATTCTTGCTAGAGAACCAGTCACAAACTTTCTACTGTGTCACCTGAGACTCCCACCTCCTCCACCTGTATGAGAGTAGCTGCAGGGCAGGTTCACCGAGGCTTGTCTTGCCAGCAGTGAAGTCTTCTAAAGGCACTGCAAAGGCTCCTGAAGCTGGAGTCATGATGCCTACAGACAAGGTCACAGTGCTCCTTGTAGCTGGAAGGCAGGTTCCTCAAGGCTTCCACAAACTGTTCAAAGCCTGGTTGTCATAATGAGACTCTAGCTTGTCACCTAAACAAGAGCAGATCAGCTGCCAGCTCTGTTATCAAAGCGACTGGACATAAAGGAAGGGCCTAACAACTGTCAATCAAAGAGTCAAATCTGTCCAGCCCACCCACAGCTTAGTTTATTTGAAGGGAAAAATAAACATTACAAGCTATTTACAATAATTCTGTCATTAACAATCTACAACAACTTATCATTATGCTTACTAATTCTGTTATGTCCTCAGCCCCAACATCCTAGGGAAAGTTGGGTTCCTCTGACCTGTCTCACTTTTAAAGAACAAAACAACAAGTTCAGATTCCACTGTGGATAAGACAGCAGATACACAGACCGACAGACAAGACTCCAGTGGCCACTAAGGCCATTTTGAGGCCCAATCCTCACCAGTGTTCCCTCCTACAAAAACTACATTACTCATATATCTTCAGGAGGTTATAGCTCAACTTGTGGACAAAAATGGAGAGGAAAAATGGGAGGTTCTCTTGGATTATCTTAACATCTTTTTACTCTGAGCCCTTTTCTGTAATCCCAGACTCTCACTCACAGTCTGAGGACATCCGTGTCTCTAGAGTCAATGAATTCAGCAAAGACTAGGAGTAACTCTTTCACCAGTCTATTTAGCACAGATGAGGAACAAAGACGTGTTTTGTCATGGGTGGATTAACTAGCTTTTACTGTCATAAATGCCTGAGGTAAGTGTATAAAATTTTTATTCTGGTTCACAGATTTGAAAGTTCCTGTCCATGGTTGGGAAACTATTGCTTTCAAGCAAGCCTCCACTGGTGAGCTTGGGGGCAGCAGGTCACAGTTCTTCGTAGCAAATGGAAACCATGAACCTCATGATTGCAGTACAGAGGAGAGGAGGAGGAGGAGAGAGCTGGGTCCCACTCTTCGCTTCATAGCTGTGCCTCCAACGTTGGTCTCTACCAGGCTCTGTGTCTTAGTTCCCACATACACACATAGTTTCCATGTAGAGAATAAGCCTTTAGTACAGCCTTTGGGAAACGGTGCAGATCCAAACTACAGCACCCCACCATGTCCAGGAAAGTATACTAGGTACCAGTGATATATTTTCATGATTGTGAAATTTAATCTTTAGACTGGGTTATCATTTATGCTCTAAATTGCATTAACTTTTCTTACCTTGTTAAGTGTGAGCAAGATTTACTTAATGAATTTTATAAACATACTATTTTTTTTATGAATATTTTTCTTTATCATTTTTTAGGCTAAATCTAACAATTCTTTAATTTTGTTTTTGCCTGTAATTTTACTCTTCTTACCTTTGTTCTATACTAAAGTTTTTCATTTATTTGAATATTCATAACCTCAAGAATTTTTATTTGAATTTTCATTGGATATATTCACTGTGCATGGGACTACATTACAGGAGAATATCTAGACTTTAATGAGATATTAAAGGGGCAGCTTTTTATCTCTGGTTTACTGCAGCTATATCAATTTGCAGATTTTCTTGGACAAAGCAAGTGATGAAAACAAGGGAAGGGGCTGACTGTAAAAAAAAAAAAAAAACCAACCTTGTGAGGTATGGCCAGGGCTAGATTCCCAAGGACAGCAACTCTTAAGGAGAACAGGATTTATTTAGCCTCAACTAATTGCTTCTGTTGGAAGTACAGTTTTAAAAGAAATTTTGAGAAGAATTTTGGCAAAGCAGCTATATGGACTGGGGTTGACCCAAGGGCTGTCAGTTTCTTCTCTGTATCCTGAGCCAAACCCATGATTGATTTTTCTTTGGGCAAAACTCATAAATTTCTAATTTTCTTTGAATACTCTTCAGTCAAGATTGATTCAGAAGAAGAAAAAATAAATTCAGACATCACACTTCTTTTAAACACTGTTGGGTTTTCTCATAAACGTTTGTGTGTTCAGGTGTGTAGCGGGAGAATAACAAGAATCCTTTGGAGATGAGGGTTTATTGATGGTATTTTGAGAACATATGATCCCTTCAGCAAACACTGAACTACATTATGCTCTGCCTCGTGTGCCTTATAATCTCTGACCTTTTCTGGGCTCATGTGCTCTCTTTCTCCAGTTAAATAAAAGGCAAATGGAGACGGAAAGAGAGAAATCATACTGATGGTACCCACATCTCTTCCTGCTTTCCAGATGGAGCAGTCTCAAATTAATCTGGTTCAATTTGTTTTTCTTGAAAACCAAAGAGGAAGGAATGGGGGGGAGGGGGAGTTAGAAGGAGCAGCAAAGATTAGGATGAATCTTTAACCTAAAAAAGTAAAATAAAAAAATAATAGTAATAATCTGAAAAACTAAAGGTGAATGATATTTAATTTCACCATTGTTATTTTATGTAGTTATTTTTATTGTGTACTTGTGTGCATGATGTGTGTGTGTGTGATCAGAGGACAATTTTGTGGAGTCAGTTTTCTCCTAACACCTTTATGTGGCTTCCAGGAACTGAACTCAGGGCACAACCCTGCACCATGGGAGCCTTTGCCTTCTGAGCCACTTAGTCAGCCCTGGCATTGCTTATTCAGTAAATATTTATCAAGTATTCCATACCATGAACTGTCTTGTGCTCTGGGGGTACAGCAGACAAAATCCTGACTTTTTGAGAATAAGAAGAAGCTTTCTAACTCAATGAAGTAAAAGAATAAAAGCAAATCAATGAGATAATTATAGGAAGAGATAAATGACTTGGTAGACAGGATTGCTGAAACACAGAAGGGCTGGATGTGGTGATACAGTCCTATAACCACAGACTTAGGAGGCAGAAACAGGCGGACCTCCATGAGTTTGCAGCCAGCTTAGTCTACAGAGTCCCAAGCCAGTCAGGCTACATAGAGAGGCCTTGTCTCAAAAACTAAAGCAAAACAAATGAACACGCAGACAAAATAGGGACACTCCTTAGGGTCATCAAAGAAGGCCTCCATAGAGATATATCCAACACAGAGTTGGACTTCAACTCCATTGTCTGTAAGATGGAGAAATAATACATAAATAAAAGAAATTTAAAAAAAGTAACAGTCTTGTTCTGGGGATTAAATGAGACTTGATGTATCCACTTGAATCTATGGTGTGTCACGTAGGGCTTAGAGGTTTGGTAGGGGTTTGTATATTCCTGATCATATATATGTACATATATAATTTTATATACTATGTTTAATATATAATATTTAATACTTTTAATTAATATATTTAATATATTATGTTTAAATATCAGTTATATAGTCTGTCCTTCGTGAATTGTCTTTTTTATTGTCTATCCACCAATTTTGGTTGGTTTGTTTTTCTTTAATTCTCTTCCAAGTTCCTTTTGAATAGTAATAGTAAGCCTCTCTCACATATATTACTGAGTATTTTCCCTGGTTTTCATTTGCCTTTCAATGATGCTTAGAGTATTTTTCCTACATAGCAATCTGAAAGGTTTAGTCATTCTGGCTCTATTTGGTTTCAATGGCTTAGTCTCACATACCTAGGAAATGCTTTTACATATCTGGTCCTGTATTTATTCTATTTTTTACATCATTGTGTTTAATTTATTTCCCAAATCACATTTTAAAAGAACATTTTTATAAATAACCTTTCATATCTCTTTCAATGCATAAATATTTGTGTACCAATGGAGTCTTTGTATGCATACTTTTCTATGCCTTGATTTCTTTTTTCACTTAGCAACATGATAGCTGTCTTTCCATATATGTAAGTTCATACCTGTTCCTCCTTCTAATGTTTTCACCCTACTATGTATTTTGTCATAATTTGTAGACACTTAGTCTATCTTCCCAATTTCAGTATGACATTGTATCTTTATAATTTTTTCACAGCAGAGAAAATATTTTGCTAGTATAAATGAGGAAACATCTAGTTGCTGGGTAAATTACATGGCGATTTACATGGGTAAAAGACACTGATGTCAAACTGCTCCTTAAAGAGGTCAGACCAACTTGATTGCACCAACAGTGTGAGAATGGAGCAATGTTATGTTTCTCAAGGTTTTGTGTCTTTTGAATCTTTGATGATCTGATATGATACACGAACAATACCTCATCCACTCTTGTGATTGTTAGTGGGCTAGTTTCTCTCTTCATACACAAGCTCATTGACTTAGGCAGAGGACCAGGGTCCTAGTTTAGTTTCTATTGTTGTGATAAACAGCACTACAAAGAGCAACGTGGGGGAGAAAAGGACTTTTTATTTCATTTTACAGCTGCCAGGTCTCAATCTATCATGGAAAAGTCAGGGCGGGAACTCAAGCAGCAAAGAACATGGAGGAATGTCACATACTGGCTTGCTCCTTATGGCTTACCCAGCCTTCTTTTTCACACACCACAGGACCACCTGCCCAGGGATGACACTGCCCATAGTACGCTGGATCTTTCTACATCGATTATTTATCAAGAAAACGCTCACAGACTTTCCTACAGCCCAATGTGATGGGCACATTTTCTCAGTTAAAGTTCCCTCTTCCCATAGGACCCTTGTGTCAAGTTGACAAAAACTAACCAGGAATAGACAAGGACACTAAATCGGACTGACACTTGGAGGGTGAAATTAAGGAAGGAAAGGTCCTGGGTGTCTCAGAGAACCAGTGCATAATGTCTGGAAGCTGTGATTACCTGAGAAAGGGGACAGGTTTTGAGGAGGCAAAGCACAAGGAACTGGCTGGCCTGGGGAACTGTTGTGGGAAATGAGAAGAGTGGGGTAAGGTGCATCAGGGACAAGGGCAGCCATTGTCATTGCTGGGCTTGGAGACTCTAGAAGAACTGACTGTCAATAGAAAACGGAGGGAGGGAGACAGATGCAGGGGCCACTGCACGGAGGAGGACGAGTTTTGCCTGTGTGGTGAGCTTTCACTCCTGCACCCAGACACCCACCAAGCAATGTGCTTCAGGTGTTGTGCCGCAGAGGAGACTGGCTTCTCAGACCCTGCTGCATACTCCCTGGGCATGCAAACATGCTGCTGCTGTGCATGGAGCTGCTGTGAGTGGAGCTGCTGAGGGAGCAGTGCTTGAGCATTCTGGGAGATCTTGAAGAGCATCTGCAGCAGATGAGGTGGAGCCTGGTGTCCAGTTCTTGACTGGTGTTCTCCAGGGGCCCAGGGCTTCCGGAAGTCATATTGTGGGTAGAAAAAAAACATGACAAGAAAAGCTTTGGGGGTATCCTCATCGGCTAAGAGAACACAAAAATGAACTTGTGGGTCAAACCAGACACCTGCTCCCACTGGGTGTCAGCTCATCTGTTCTTTCTTATGGTCTATGCATCCCAAGTCAGGAAGCTGAGAGCAGTCCCAGCTCGCTCCTGTTTACTCCCTACCTCCATTCCTTGCGCGTTTTCGCTGTCTCACAGTTTCTTCTCTGCTTTCGTTAACACAGTTCAACCACTCGGCACTTTGCTGCTTTACTTACTTCAAGAACTCCTTCCTTTAAGATAAGAGAGACTTTGAAAATTAATCCTCTTGAGTGGGAGAGATAAAGAAATACTCCTTCTTGCTGATTCCAAGCCAGAGAAATGGGTAGAGAGAATATTCTAGGTCTACCCCAGACAATCGAGCAACCTCGGGATGCCCACTTCCTTCTTTGAGTGAAAGAAGACTTGTCATTCTTTTTTGTCACCAAATATCATGTTAACGTAGCCTCCCTGCTCAGTTTTCACTCCTTTGAACACTGATTTCCTTATTTATTTATTTTGTGGGCAGCACTTGTGTGCATATGTGTTCATGTAAGTGCACATGCATGTACGTGTGGGTTGCATGTGAAAGTCAGAGGTTGGCATCAGATGTCTTCTTCAGTTGTACTCCTTATTTGGGAGAGGGGGATGGGATCTCTCACTGAATCTAGGACTCAATGGTTTTGCTCAGTTAGCGGAGCAGAGAGCTGTCTCTCTCTCCCTATACTGGGATTACAGTGTGTCCTGCTGCAGTGAGGTTTATTTACATACGGATGTTACAGATCTAAACATGGGTCCTCATGCTTGCTTGGCAAGCCCTTTACCAGCTGAGTCGTTTCTGAGCCTCACCACCTTTGTTTTCTAATTGTTTCCCATCTCACTTATGCCAAGGTGTACTAGTTAGGGATCTTTTGGCTGCAGCTGACAGAGATCCCACCCAAAATTTTTTATGCAAAACAATTTGTTAGCTAGTTACAACTGAACAGTGTAGGGATAGAACCAAGTACAGATGTGGCTTCATATATAGCCATAGATAGCCATAGATAGCCAAAGATAGCCATAGATAGCCATAGATAGCCAAAGATAGCCAAAGATAGCCATAGATAGCCAAAGATAGCCAAAGATAGCCATAGATAGCCATAGATAGCCAAAGATAGCCATAGATAGCCATAGATAGCCATAGATAGCCAAAGATAGCCAAAGATAGCCATAGATAGC
>CAJQZJ010011617.1:1506525-1553318 GCA_907164525.1 Lophiomys imhausi
TAGCTTTCTTCATAACATTAAATACCATTCATTCATGTTTTCTTCCCTCAAAATGGGCATAGAAAGGTAAGGAGTAAGATCCATCTAATGCTTAACTCTATGGAGTTCAGTGCCCGAGCTATAAACTTTTGAGAAATGTAGGATTAAGGTATACTTAAACTAGAGAGAGTGATTACAAAGTGGAAGTCAGAAGGAGATTAATAGCATCCAACTAAGGAGTCTGGAGACAACTGGACAGCTAAAACTTCTGAAAAAAGGGACCAGACACCAAAACAAACAAAAAAACAAGACAATAGTCCAGATGGCCCAGCTCACAGACTCCCTCAATAGCTGTTTCCTCAAAAATCTACATCCAGAACAACTTCAAAATGGCTAGTTAAGATGGCCCAGCCTCACAGACTGTTCCAGTCAGGACTTCAGTAAAGCCCTGAACTTTCCCACCAAATGTTCAGCTTCTGGCTACAAACTTCTCAGGGCATTCAAATAGCTGAACATAAAAAGACCAGACAACAAATGTTACTATTAACTTACCTAACCATTTTTCCATTGTTATTTGGGCCCCCAAACAGGTTTCCTATGTTCCACATCAGCAGGAAGCAACTTTAAGAGAGTGATACCCTATTTCCAGGAGGTGGAGTGGGCGATTTTTTTTTTTTGGTCATTTGATGGGTTATAGATCATTGTTATCATTTAGGGGGATTGTTTACAAGTTTTTAAATGGTCTATAGACCCAGGGATTTCTCTCCTTCTCTTTTCTCTATCCTTCTTTCTCTCCTATGTAGGGGGAAAAGACTTGAAAAGGAAAAAGGGGGATATAGACATGATATAGAAAAGATAAAGAAAAATGGGTAGATCATTGAATCTACTCTTTGTTTTTGTTTTGAGTCAGGGTTTCTCTGTGTAACAAACAGCTCTGGCAGTCCTGGACTTGCTCTGTAGAGCAGGATGACCTTGAACTCAAAGAGGTCTGCCTGCCTCTGCCTCCCCGGTATGGGGATTAAAGGTGTGCACCATCACACCATGCTGAATATACTCTCATATCTTTGTATATTGATACAAAATTAAGGTTAACTGTTTTTAAGGTACTGGACCTATGTAATTCTTTAAATTGCAATGTGAAGTTTTGGCCTTTTGATAGCAACTGTCACAAACTGATTAGGATAATTAAGAAATGCAAACTAATTGTCATTCAAATATGTCATTTTGTTAGGTACTAGTGTAGTGTACCACAGATGTTTTCTAAGTTAATTAGAAATCATCTGGACAATAGTCCAGATGGCCCAGCTCACAGACTCCCTCAATAGCTGTTTCCTCAAAAATCTACATCCAGAACAACTTCAAAATGGCTAGCTAAGATGGCCCAGCCTCACAGACTGTTCCAGTCAGGACTTCAGTAAAGCCCTGAACTTTCCCACCAAATGTTCAGCTTCTGGCTACAAACTTCTAAAAATTAGAAGTTGCTAAGAGACAAGCAACATTTGTGTATTCAAATATACAGAGATAGATGGCTTCAAAAACATCAAGAGATCTGTAGAATATGGCATTTAAAGATGTTTTATTAAGATTTTTTGATATTGAGACATATCAACTCCTGACAGCATCCCTCATTCTACTCCAAGTAAATGATGAGCATCGAAGAAGGAAAGCATGCTTTTCACTGGGAACGAGAAAGCCTTTGCTTCAACTGTAGACAGCATGCTGTCCAAAAAGGACAAAACTTGGAAGCAGCTAAGTTGACAGCCTAGCTTTGCCAAGAAATTGTGGTAAAGTCCTTCATAATTCCTGCTTTACAATTAATGGCTGTCAGAGATACTGGGAAAAGAGGCTGAAGATAGATGATCTAATGTACGGAGAGGAATTGGGGACTGTCCAGGCAGCCAGTTGTCTGTCATTTCTTAGTATTGGAAGCTGCTTGCTCTGTACTTCCTGTTTATTCAGATATATTTAGAAACTGAGTTAGGTTCAGAACTTTAAACTCATCGAGATAGGTAGTAGAATGTTATTATTAGTTGCCAAATACATATGGGCTGTTATACCTTATAATTTTCATAATTGTTGCCTAATTATTCTTATTGTTTTGTATTGTATTTATTGTTATAAGAAAAAGAGCCTTTTATTGGATTAAAAAGGGGAGATTTGGGACTGGGGGAAGATACACCTCAAATTTTAAAAAAAGAGGATAGGAGGGAGGCGGAAGAGAGTAGGTGGGGGAGAAAGGGAAGGGAGGAGGGAGTGGGCTATGATTGAGATGTAACTTGAAGAAATAAATAAATGTTGGGAAAAAAAACCAAAAACAAAAACAAAGTGGGAATCAGAACTTAGACCTCTGTGCTCAATTTTACAGACACTAGTTACCAATCTTTTGGGTGCATGATATTCTATGAAAACCTAACATCTCACCCACCATTTCAACCCTTTCTAGTTTTCTGTACAAGGGAGAGGTGTTTCCAAAATATAGAAATAGAAGGTAGTTTGTTTCTCTACTTCTTGTTAGGGTAGTTTTCAAAACAGGATGTTGGTAAAGAAAGGCTCAAGTCTGTGGCCCATCTAATCCCTTACACGGCCTTTGAGAACAGAGATTATAAACCAGTAGTTAAGACCAAAGCCTTTATCCGCAGGGCTGCAGTTCTCTCTCCGTTGCTTTATTTGTTTAAGCTTTCAGAGCGCCATCTAGAAAATGGAAATACTTCATACGGTTTTTGTAAAGCTAGATAAAGCCTATGGGAAGTGTCCACGAAATGCCCAACACAACCATGAGCTTATGAAGCTGTCAAACTTTTCTTCATTTAAAATTTACTTTTTGTACGCTTCAATGAGTAAACAACATTTTTATTTATGTAGTCCGTCCTTCAATCATACTTCGCACCTCTACTCCAGACATTTTGGCCGCAGTTCCCAAATCCCTAGCGGCCACAAACCACTGCGCCCTTCACGACAGCTGACGACGCAGCGACCAGAAAGCCTCTGCCTCTCGGGCCAATCGCGCTGCTCCTAAGCGATGACGTACGTTCCTGCGCACGCGCAGCGTGGGGAGACCTTGGCTAAGCCTGCTAAGGCACTCAACGGAGGTGAAAGCCCTGGCGGTAGGGACAGGAACGAGGGAAGATGCAGAGCTGGAGTCGTGTGTACTGCTCCTTGGTCAAGGTGAGGGCCGCCTGCATGGGGTGGTTCTGGAGCAGTGACACAGAGATGTCGGCTTGTGGATCCCGATGCGGCCTGCCGCCGGGAACCGCCACGGCGCCGCCTCTGTGCCGGTTCAGTCCGGCCTCTTGAGGCAGCGGGGAGCAGGGCCCTGGACAGGGTGGGCCCCGCTGCGGAATGACTGCCCGCAACCCCACAGGACACTTCCGGGACGTGGGCCGAGGGGCTTGGGCCTACCCCCGAGGACTGGGACGAGTAAATCATCCTTGTCACGCGCGTCCCGCCCCTCCATACCTTCTGCCTCATCCCAACCCTCACCTGGGGGTGGCCTACTTTCCTACGGTGGGTACAGGTAACTTTGAGGCCGGAATTGCCCAGACATGGTCAGCCCCTACACACAACCCTGCAAGTTCCTCCAAAGTTCTGTCTGCATTCGGGTCCCTAAAACTAGTGCACTCTATCCTCAGTCAGGCCCCTGGGGCTTATAGTTTTGATTACGGCGGTCTGTCCTCCAACCAACTTTCCCGTTTCATCTGCCAGTTAAATACAGCCAAATTGAATGTATGCAGCCTAGTTGCAGGGTAACATGAGAACATCAGAGAGAATGTAGATATCAGACGTTTCACGCCTGAGTCGTCTGTGTCCTCAAAAGTTAGTATAACACGTAAACTGTCATTCTTTTAGGGAGAATCTGAGCTAGGACTAAAACTCAGTACAGACAGTTCCTTGCTCCTTTGGTTGGCATGTCTTGATCTCCAGTGCAGAACTTGCCTCCCAGTAAAGAACATTGCTACATCAGAGTATATTGTCACTGTTTTCCATTGATTTGCTCACTGTGATAGGAGCTGGGACTCTGTTTCTTTATGTGTCACTGGTCTTAGGAAATGGTAGGCATAAATGTTTGGAGAGAGTGGGATTATGATGCAGTTTGTGGAACTTCCAGAATGTGGGTACACTACACTGTTTGTGCATTTTCCTAGTCTAGTTTTCCGTTCCCAGTCCATGGCTCAAGAACATCTTCATAGATGTTTTAAGTGAATACATACTGTTAAATAGGTTAGTTAGGAAGCATAATGACAAGTGAAATGAATGCCATTGAAGTATTCAAAGTTTCAGACTTTTAGTTAGAATACTAAAATGATCCTTGACATTAAAAGTAACCATGCTTTCTGAAATTTTAGTAAAACTGTAAGCCATTGGATATATTTTTGTTAGGATTGATATGAGATGGCTCATTGAATATACGTAATAATAAGGCAGATCTGGCAAGGTAAAATTGTGAGTATTTAATATTATTGACAAAGAGGAGAAATTGATAGGATACCCTTTTTTTGGTACAGAAAATCCATTAAGTATCAGTACTTGATACATTTGCCCCAGTTTGTTGTCATCAGCCTTTTAACTTACATTTATTTATTTGTGTGTGTGTATGTGTGTAGGCATGAGCATGCTAGATAGAGGGCATGTGTGGAGCTTAGAGGACAACTTTAGGGGAGTCAATTCTCTTCTTCCACCATATGGTGCCCAGGGATTGAACTTGGGAAGTCAATCTTGGTGGCAGGAGCCTTTACCCAATGAGCTATCTCACCAGCCTGTTTTATAAAATTACATTTTACTTAACAAGAAATTTTTTTGTCTTTTTTTTTTTTTTTCTAGAGAGGCCATTTCAATCGGATATCTCATGGCCTACAAGGAGTTTCTTCAGTGCCTTTAAGAACTTACGCAGACCAACCAAGTAAGTACTTGATGTAGCAGCTGTCAGTCAGATTAGTTGCAGTTCTTTCCCATTTGTATGTAAAAGAAAGTGAATGCTAGAGTAACCATTAGTCTGTGTTAGAATTAATCTATATGTCTTTTTGTTGTTGATTGAACACCTAGTATGTTACTAGAGGTAAACAAGGCAGAACCCATTCTTAAAGCATTCAGAGGCTGGTGTGAAAAGGCAAGCAATACATAAGTAATATAAGTGTTTGGAGAAGTAATTGAAAATTAAAGCAAGTTACTGGGCGTCAAGGAAAGCCTTCTGAGGAGATAATGTCTGAGAAGAGAGTGAGGGTATGAAAGGTTGCTTCAGTGAGAAAGATCTGAGATGGAACTTAGTTTGGGAGCCTCCAGGAAAAGCAGGAAGACGGTGGTTGAGCAAAGTCCCATGAAATAAAATCTGAGAGGTAGGAAGGGATCAGATCATGGGATGCTTTCTTTTCTAAGCCAGAGAAGGGGGTATGGAGTTTACTCCACTGGTGATGGGGAACCACAGGTGAGTTCTGAGTTGTCCAATTTCATATGATTTTACCTTTTAAGAATTAAGTTTGGGGGTCAAGAGATGGCTCAGTGGTTAAGAGCACTGGGTACTCTTCCAAAGGACCTGAGTTCAAATCTCAGCACCCACATGGAGGTTCACACTTGTTTGTAATTGTCAGGCATGGTGGCACACACCTTTAATCCCAGCACTTGGGAGGCAGAAGCAGGTGGATTTCTGTGAGTTCAATGCTAGCCTGGTCTAAAAAGTGAGTCCAGGACAACCAGGGCTACACAGAGAAACCCTGTCTCAAAAAAAACAAAATCAATCAGTCAGTAAATCTACAAAGTGAGTCCAGGACAGCCAGGGATACACAGAAACCCTGTCTTAAAAAACCAAAATGAATGAATGAATGAATAGAATAGAATAGAATAGTTTGTAGAATTGTTTGTCTACTGGGTCAGATTGTATTGGTTGTTTCAAAACTGTGATGATGATTTTTAACATCTTGAATGAAAATAACACTATCATTATATACATAAAAGGGAGCTGTGAGGTGTATAATTTTCTTATTCTTGAAGTTCTGAATAAGTTCTATAAAGGGAAAATGCTTATTAAATAACTTAGCTACATGTAAGTATGTATATAAAATTATTGCTATTTCAACAACTCCAAAATTATACTCATTTTATATTTACAATTTGCCAGTGTCAAGAGACCACCAAACCCCTCAATTAAAGAGTATTCTGTCTCTATTTTAGTTTGTTTTTCTGGCATTGTTGTGATTTTTATAAGCACTTGAAATGGTATAAATGGGCTTTTAGTTAGGTACTTAACTTCCTAGTACAAAAGTACCTCCAGGTTCCTGTCTTGGGTTCCTTTGAAGATGAAACCCTTTCCTCCCTAAGATGCTTTTAGCCCTTGTGTTGATGACAACACCACCAGAAAAACAAACTAAAATAGAGACAGAATACTCTTTTTTTTTTAGGTTTTTTGAGACAGGGTTTCTCGACAGAATACTCTTTAATCAAGGAGTTTGGTGGTCTCTTGACATTGGCAAATTGTAAATATAAAATGAGTATAATTCTGGGGTAGTTGAAATAGCAATAGTTTTATATACATACTTACATGTAGCTAAGTTATTTAATAACTCTTTTCCCTAAAAATAGAAGCTTTATCAGGGCAAAGACTGATTTTTCTTTAGTACCTAAGATGGCACAGTTGGTCCTCACTGCGTGCTTACTGGATAAAAGAGCACAGAGGCCCTGTGTGTTTTAGTTACTATATCACAAAATATCCAGTATGGCCCCCATACCAAATAGTACTGGCTAAATCGGCACTATTATTATCTGACGTATTCAGGGCTTAGTTTCTTTCCAGGCACAGTCTTAAATTCTCATGTCTGTCCTGCTTTGGCCATACCCCTCTGTTAGCTTTCCTGTGTTATGAGTAGAGAAACTCTTAAAGAGGTAGCAGAATCCTTTTAACTCTTGACCCCCACTCACTATTTTTATTCTGTTTTTGTAGGAGAGTATTGGTTGACCAGCTTGAGGATATCAAAGCTTGTAATGTGATGCCTGTTACAACACCTAGGAGATGTTTGAATATTCTTACAAAGCAAACTCATCAAGCTGTGCAAAACCCTGTTACTGCTGATAATGACTTTACAGTTCATAACAGACACAGACTTGTTGCACTCATATCACATTTTCCTTCATTCACTGTTTTACTGTATTCATTGTTTCAATGAGTGTTGTTTTGTGCTGAGTTTTTTGGTTGCTGCTTGGATATAGCAGTGATCTAAACAGAGAACTCGGCTTCTTTAGATTTCATAGTCTTCCTGGGAAAGATAAACATCTAGTAAGTACTTGTAATTATGATAAATAGTTCAGTGGCTAAGGATAGGGATTTATTAAATCTGTATGTGGATAGGGAATTGTTGCATAATTCTTTCTTCGGGATTTTATGTTTATGTATGTAATGATTGTTATTAATTGTCAGTTTGCCAGCATCTGGAATCACCTAGGAGACAAGTCTGGGGACATACCCATGAGGTTAGGTTAGCCTTTGAAGATTTATCTTGGTTACATTAATTGATAGGGAAAATCCATCTTACTTATAAAGGGGACTACTACCTGGGCAGGGGATCCTAGACTATATAAAATGGAGAAGGTGAGCCGAACTCTGCTTTCTGTTTGAGGGTGTGATGTCTCAGCTTCTTCAAGCTCCTGGTATCTTCCCTGTCATGATGAACTTAAAGTACCTTGAACTATGACCCCAAATAATCCCTTCTTTAAGTTCCTGTATTTTGTCCATCAATAGGAAAAAACAGTCTGCAGAGGGATGGATGGACATGGGGGGATGGTTAAATATTGTAATGTGGATAGAAGCACAGTACATGTAAACTACTAAAAAAGGTCTCAGTGCTGATGCATTCAAGATTCAGAGTTGACTTCTCAGATAAGATTCGGAGTCAGGAAGGTGTTTCAAGCAGAACCATCATAGGATTAAATTTATTTTAAAGATCATTCTAGTTGCAGGTTGGACTTCATGGTAGTTTTTTATTTCTCTCTAATCAGATTATAAGAGACAGGGTAATTATCATGTACGTGTATTACAAGAGCTTAGTGTTTGGAATATAAAATGCATGCTGTCAGTATGTAGGTCTAGATAATGAAACAATGTATATATGTAGGCTAGTGTAACTGATTCTGCACCTGGTGTTCTTCCTTTATCTACTACAATCCCATCCTCATTTCTTCTTGGCGATGCTGTATTTATGTCATCTTTGCCTTCCTCATATTACAGGAGAGTTATGTTATTTGGTATATGATAACCAGTAAGTGGCCATTGGACATAGGGTTCATATTCTAGGACTTTTTTGTTGTATTTACATATGTTGTAATGGATAGAAGACAAAAGTGGGATCTCAAGGGGCAGGAGAGATGGCTCAGCGGTTAAGAGCATTGCCCATTCTTCCTAAGGACCCGGGTTCAAATCCCAGCACCCACATGGCAGTTCACAGCTGTCTGTAATTGCTGGGTGTAGTGGTACATGCCTTTAATCACAGCACTCAGGAGGCAGAGGCAGGGGGATTTCTGTGACTTCAAGGCTAGCCTGGTCTACAGAGTGAGTTCTAGGATAGCCAGGGCTACACAGAGAAACCCTGTCTTGGGGGGAGGGGAGGAAAGTTGGGATCTCAAAATTTGTACCATTTTTAGTAGCACCCAAGTATATTGAATTTCTTGGAACAAAATAATACTGTGTAGAACATGCAGATTATTTGGAATGTTTTGGTAAGTGTTAGTAATATACCATTTTATATCAATTTGTTTTTGTTTTAGTTGATGCTGATGTGACAGTGATAGGTTCTGGCCCTGGAGGATATGTTGCTGCCATCAAAGCTGCCCAATTAGGGTTTAAGGTAAGATAGACCCAAAGTAGATGTTGCTTTGTTTTATAATGGGCCAAGCTGGTTTTAGTCACAAAATGCTTTACAGGTAAAAACATGGGAAATAATTAAAAAATATATTCTTAAAAACTTTATATATTTGGGTGTTTCACATTCATGCATTTGTTTGGTCACTGTCTGGATGTAGTGCCCACATGGGGCCAGAAGATGGCATCAGACAGTTGTGAACTCCCATGGGTGCTGGGAATTGAACCTGGGTTCTTTGGAAGAGCAGCTAGTTTTCATAACCACTGAGCTCTAGCTCAGGAAATTATTATTTTTTTTTAAGATTTATTTTATTTATTTTATGCATATGTGTGCTCTATCTGCATGTACACCTGCATTCCAGAAGAGGGCACCAGATCACATTGTGGATGGTTGTGAGCCACCATGTGGTTGCTGGGAATTGAACTCAGGACCTTTGGAAGAGCACTAGGCAGTGCTCTTAACCGCTGAGCCATCTCTCCAGCCCCCAAATTATTATTTTTTTAACTATAGATTATTTGTAAACCTGACACTGTTGTGCTTTATTGGCTGCAGTAGTCTCATAGAATAGTCAGCTATTTTTCTTCTGAAATACTTCATTTTGGTTTCTAAATACATTTGGGATACAGTGATAACAGTATAACACGTATATGGTAATGTTGGACAAAAATCTTTTTAGAATAATTCATTCTGGAGTTAGCATAATTTCTTATTATTCAGATGATAGATTTCAAAGGGTTATTTTTTAAAAACTTTTTATTAATTCTATATGAATTTCACATCATGCATCCCAATCCCACTCTTCTCCCCATCCTTTGTATCCGTCCTCCGTCCTTGCAATCTCCCCTGCAAAAGAAAAATAAAAGATAGAATAAAAAGAATGAAAACAAACAAACAAAAAATCTTGTTGTGGAAGCTGTAGTGACTCAAATTGTGTCATACAGTATACCTTTTTGGCCACACATCTTTACTTGCAAATGTTCATTGCAATGAATCATTAGTCTGGTTCAAGGCCTCTGGCTTCTGCTATACTAATCAGTACTGGATTCTCACCAGGACTCCTCTGGATATCCTGTTATTGCCCTGTGTCATGGAGATCTTGCAGCTTTGAATCTACAGGACTGGCCCTCAAACGGTTCTTTTAGTCTAAAAAACATAGCTTGCTTTGCAGAGTAATTAAGATATACATTTGGAATTTTAGTGAAATGAAATGTGCATGTCACATGCTATTAAACAGTGTTCTCTTTGATTGTAGACAGTCTGCATTGAGAAGAATGAAACACTAGGTGGGACATGCTTAAATGTTGGTTGTATCCCTTCAAAGGTGAGCATGTGTTCAAATGCTGCAGAGATTGTTTTTGTTTTTAAGTTTATTTAAGGTGTATCTTTTCCCTCCAACATCTCCCCCTTTTATTCCAATAAAAGGCTCTTTTTCTTATAACAATGAATACAATACAAAACAATAAGAACAATTAGGCAACAATTATGAAAATTATAAGGTATAACATATATTCCCAATGTATTTGGCAACTAATAATTTAATAATAATAATAATATTCTATTATCTGTCTCGATGAGTTTGAAGTTCTGTTCCTAACTCAATTTCCATTACTGATGGCAGAGATGTATTGAGACTAAATTGGTAATCTAATACAGTTCCTTAAAGGAATCTGAGTATGTTTATAAGACTTTTTCCATTGTAAACCTTCTAGTGCTGTCACAGCCTATCCAGACTCCAATGTTATAGTTTTGTCTTTTTTTTCCTCTTTAGTTTTCTATTGCCACTCAAAAGATAATTAGTAAATTTTCTTTTTTTATGTTCTTGCCTGTAAAAACAGGAAGTTCTTTTTAATCTTGAAATGTGTTCTTGTTTTACTTTTTTTTTCTTTTGTGAATTTCACATCATGCACCTGTTCCCTCCCCTCTCCCACCTCCCCTCAGACCCACCCTCCACCCTTGCAACCTCACCCCACATAAAAAAATCTCACTGTGGAAGCTGTAGTGTGTCTCAGTGTGTCCCACATATTCTCTTTTGTCCACACGTTTTTGCTTGCAAATGTTCATTTTAATGACTCCTTGATCTGGTATGAGGCCTCTGGCTTCTGCTACTTTGTCAATACTGGAACCGCACTGGGACTCCTTTCAGATATGGTATTATTGTCCTGTATCATGGAGTTGCTGTAGTCTTGGGTCTGTTGAACTGGCCTCTTCATGCACTCCAGCAGTTCATCCATGGGGTGGGCCAATTCAAAACCCTGGTTCTGGGCCTGAAACCCCTACTTGGTGGGCCTGCTCTCCCGAGTGCTGCAGCAGGTAAGGGGTTGGATCAGTTCTCCTGCTTTCATAACCCCATCAGGGCCAGTTCTCCCACCTGCTACCTATGGTGAGGGCAAATGAGTAAAGGGGATCTCCTCCTTGACAACACAAAGCAGACAAAAGGCAGGGCTGGCTCACCCACATTTCCAGGGGCAGCTTTATTGTTTTACTTTTAAAGAAAATAACTTTGTTTTTTTTCTTATTTATTTGTGTTTTATGTCAGTATTGTTTATCTTAGGTTAATTGTGTGAGAAGGAAAGATGAATTCATATGGTAGGATGTATATTATTTGAAATAGAAATGTCATTTTGTTAGTACTTTCTTGTTATAGAGCCTGTTTATGAATATTTGGTAAATTTGCCTTACTTCTTTTAGGCTTTATTGAATAATTCTCATTATTACCATCTGGCCCATGGAAAAGATTTTGCATCCCGGGGAATTGAAGGTAAGTATACTTTTTCTAGCTAGTAGTACCAGACATGCTTGACTCTTCCTGTTAAATACTGATGTGTGTGAACAGATGTTTATTGAAGGATGAGTGGGACAAAAGTCTTGAAATTTGGAGAGATTTACATAAGAATATTTAGGTTCAGATTTCTACCTTGATAGCCTCTATGCATTTTCAAGCTTTTGCCTGAGTTCTGTTTTTTGGAGGTCAGTGAAGAGTCAGTTTTTATTTCCCTCATAATTAGTGAACATGTGGGAGGCTAGTTTCCTGAGTGCTGTGTTCTGGACAGGTAAGACCAAAAGAAGGAGAGCGGGCATACCTGAACTGGTGGTGGTGGAAAGAACAGAAAGAGTGAGGGGGGAGGGAGCAGGGAAAGACTTAGTGAGAAAAGACAATTTATAACATTTGTATTTAGTCTGTATTGTTTTCACCATGTTTTGGAGGGCTGTTTTTATCCCTTTTCTCTAGTTGTTGTATTTAACAAATACTTCCAGAAGATAGACTTAATGTACCTTGTGGTATTATTTTTATAGTAGGAGGTTTCTGAAAGAGGTTGAGTAGGCGATCCATTGAGCATATAGATAGATGATCCATATATACTACAGCAAATATGTCACATTCTGTGAAAGTACTACAGTGTTAGAAGACATGGGATTGTCAGGAGACATACATTATAACTTTAAGCTTGGTGACCTTTGTCAGTCAGAAATGTTTAAGAGTCTGTCTGTGTGTTGGGTGCATGGGCTGATGATTGTGTCTTTACCTCTGCAGTTCTGTTGAGTTGAACTTTTTATTTTATGCTGTTGCTTTAGTGTCTGTGTTAAATGAATTTTAAAACCTAGTTGATTAAACTCATATTAAGCTTTTGTATTTTGAAACGTTCAAATATATACTTAATTCGTTTGCTCAGGTAGTGTTTTACTTTGCCATTTTTTATTTAGCTATCTTCCCAACTAATACCATCATAAAGTATTTGTGGAATGTGTCACAGTGGATTAGGATATTTCTATTTTGGACTGCATTTTTGACACATGCACATTTAACAATGCTTGATAGTTCTATTATTGTGATGTGATGCTGTGACTTTGCTGGCTGTGGTTATGACAATTACTACATTTTAAAAGTTAATGGCGTCTTTTATATAGTTTTATCAACATTGAGATGAATACTTTCAGACCTTGATTAGTCAAAAACTATCACATATTGCTTTCAGAGTTTTAATAATGAAGAGATTTATTTAACGAATTACAGTGTCAGAAGTTCGCCTGAACTTAGAGAAGATGATGGAACAGAAGAGCTCTGCAGTGAGAGCACTAACGGGGGGCATTGCCCACCTATTCAAGCAGAACAAGGTTGGTGTTCTGTGTCATTCCACACACCCATGAAATCACTGCTTTATCTAATAGAGTGATACTTCATGATCTTGGCCTGCTGTGGCATATTTATTTAATTTAAAATAGTACTGAAACATTTAAAAAGTAATGTAATGCATTTATTATCATCCAGACCCTACCAAGAATGAAAACCAAAAGAAAATCTAAAATAACACTACCTTGAAACAGATGTCCCTGAGACAGTGTTTTTGTTGGTACATGCATAGCATATTAAGGAAGCATTTTATGTTCTGTGTTACCTAGAGTATTGTTCCTGTTACTTCTATCAGAAAAAGACTTTAAACATTGTGAATTTTTAAATATTCTTTATAAAGGTTGTTCACATCAATGGATTTGGAAAGATAACTGGCAAAAATCAGGTCACAGCTACAAAAGCCGATGGCAGTACTCAGATTATTGGTACAAAAAACATCCTTATAGCTACGGGTTCAGAAGTTACTCCGTTTCCTGGAATCACGGTATTTATGCTTTCTAATTCATCTCTTAAAACCTTCCTTACAAAATAGGTTTTTATAAATTTATGCTGTTTATAAACGTTGAGTGAGTACTGACTGAAACGTAATTTGGCAGCCATTTAGCCCTACAAAGTTACTTCTTCTCATTATTCTGCAGTGATTATGATAAGATATAGAACATTTTATAATATATTTGAGTTCAGTATGAAGTTAAACCAGGCATTATGGTGAGTGTCTTGTAGTCCTAGCATTTGGGAGGCAGAGGCAGAAAGATTGCTACAAGGTCAATGCTAAACTGGTTTAGCAGCCAAGATTACAGAGTGAGACTGTCTCAGAAAAAGCTGGTGAGATAGCCCAGCTGATAAAGTGCTTGTTGACATCTGTGTAAAGAGCTAGTCATGGTGGCATGGGCTTGTAATCCTAGCAGAGCTCCTGAATGATGGCTATGGTTGATTTTTATCTTCCACACACATAAACACAAAGACACACATATACAAACACAAAGAAAATACAAAGTTAAAATTAACCATTTTATTTTGGAATGTCAAATGATAAAGTTTCAGATTAGCATTTTGAATGAGAGTGGATGAAATTGTGATCCATAGAAGCCTTAGATACATCAAAGCAAATAAATGACATAAAATTTTATGGGATGAGATTACAGATAATAACATACTAGGTTTCCACAAGTAATCCTGCTTGGTTTTGCTTTTTTTTTTTTTTTTTTAACACTGGGTTTCTCTGTGTAATAAATAGCCCTGGCTTTCCTGGACTCACTTTGTTGACCAGACTGACCTCGAACTCATAGAGATCCACCTGCCTCTGCCTCCCAAGTGCTGGGATTAAAGGCGTGTGGCCCTACACCTGGCTTATTTATTATTATTATGATTTTTTTAATAGATTGATGAAGATACTATCGTGTCATCTACGGGAGCTTTATCCTTAAAAAAAGTTCCAGAGAAGTTGGTTGTTATTGGTGCAGGAGTAATTGGTGTAGAATTGGTAAGTAGTATCTTTCTTTTATTGCCTTAGTGTTGAAAGGAACTTAAAACCTCTTCTTGGAGTCTGTAGAAATAGCTCAGTGATTAACAGCACACACTGTTCTACCAGGGGATCAAGCAGCTCACCATCACCTGAACTTCAGCTCTACCACCTATACTCATGTCCACGTACCCACATACACATGCACACAAAAGTAAAAATGAAATCTTTCTCTCAAAAAAGGACAGAGATTGGACATGTTTAAGGTAGAAGACAAAAGAGAGATGGCTCAGTGGTTAAGAGTACTTGCTGCTCTTGCAGAGGACCTGAGTTCAGTTCCCAGCATCCGTATGATGACTTTCAGCTATCTGTAACTCTAGTTCTAGGGGATCTGTGCCCCCTTCTGGCCTCTGAGGCATGCATTCAGGCAAGCATATAAAATGAAGATTAGTCTTACAAAAAAACCCTTACTCTGTTTGATTCTTTGTATAATATTGTAGATCAGTCAGCATTGAGTTTTGCTTAAAACTTATAGTAATAACAGATACACCTTTTCTTTCAACATAACTTATTTACTAAACCATTAGTCTTAAATATGTCCTTTGTTTTGTAGTCTGCTTCTTTGTTTTCTCACCATTTCTGATCATTGAAACTGGTCTCTTTTAAAAATCTAATAACTCTTAACATACTGAAAAATAGATCTCATTCTGAGCAAATTGCATTCCACTATAGTCCACATTCTGCCCAGTGTGGTGGTGTATGCCTTTAATCCCAGCACTTCGGAGGTAGAGGAAGGTGGATCTCTGAGTTCAAGGCCAGCCTGGTCTACAGAGTGAGTTTCAGTATGGCCAGGGCTACACAGAGAAACCCTAATTGAACCCCCCACCCAAAAAAAAAAAAAAGAAGCCCACATTCCTCGAGATAGCATACACAATGACTCTTCCCTGCTTCCTAAAGTATGTTTTAGAAATGCCAAGGGACTTATAGTTATGAGCACCATTGTATTTCATATTCATACCTTCTGCCTGCATTGTCTTGCTTTCTTGTCTGTTTGGCAAGTCTTGACATCTTTCTAATGATTTTTGCCTTCATTTCAGGTGTCCTCTTGTAGGGCCGTCACAGTACTCTAAGGACTGCTTTACCTCTGCTGTCCTCAGCTCACACTTTCCCTGGCCATGCTCTTCTCTTAGTTACTCCCACTGTAATTAGGTGCTTGATTTTCTACTTCAGAAATTGAGTAGTTTTTTATCTATGCTTTCAGTCTTGACTGCTTTTCTTGATGAGTTTAGATTCACAGCCTATTACTTTTAACTGTTCGCTTATAGTTCTCTTAAGTGAGTCACTTACCCTTTTTTATACTGGGAATTGAACATAGGGATTAGAGTTAGTTGATTGTCTTGTTAATACAGGCCTCAAGCATGCTAGGCAAGCACTGTACCACTGACCTATATCCCTAGCCCTCTCTTTACTTTTTAATTTTGAGTCAGGGCTTCTCAGTTGCCACAGCTGGTCTTTTAATTCACTTGGTAACCCAAATAAGCATTGAACATGTGATATCCCTGTCTCTGCCCCCCCACCCCCACCCCTGGTATGAGGCTTACAGGCCTACTATACCATCAGGATTGGCTGGCTGACTTTACTTTTCTGACATATTTACCTGAAAAAACTTTAGTATTGGTTGAATTTAGCTGTCAGTCTTCCTATGCTACCCCTACGGTGGTCTCTGCACTTGGGGAAAGTAGACCCTTTGAATTGATGCCTATATAAGTTCTTGTTGAAGCCACAGACCTCATCATGAACCTCAGCCTGGCTGATGATCCATTACTTCCCAAGCTGAGTTCTGGTCTCTGCCATGGCCACTTAATTCCCTACTCTCGTTCTAACTGTACTGGCACATTGTCTCCCTGCCCTCACATGGAACTAACTTCCTGAGTAACACACAGAAGAAAGCACGGGATACACATGTCTCATGCACCAGATTTGAAAATGCTTTTGTCTCATAATTCTCCTTTTGTTGTTCTTCCTGCTACTATGAAAATATCATTTTCCCTAAAAACAATCTCTTCACCTTTCCTTCATACTTCATAACATATTTTTCTGCCTTCACAATGACTTAGTTTTATGGATTTTTTTTTTCTTTTCTTTAAACCCTGTCTGTTTTCTACCTGTTATTCCTCCACCCCCACTTTTTGAGGCAGAGTCTCATGTAGCCCTCACTGGCCTAGAACTTGCTTTGTAAATAGACTGGCTTTGAACTTGCAACAGTCTTCCTGCCTCTGGCACTTGAGTTCTAGGATTGCACACATATACTGCCACGCCTGATTATTTTCCTTTTGACTTACAGTTGAACATACCTCTGTGTTTATACCTGCGTGTCACACACATGCTTATGTTTATGTGAATAAGCCTTCTCGTGAGCCTTTGTCTTTCAGTTGCTAATTTCCCTACTTTCTTTGTTCCAAATTTCTGAAACTTCTCAAGAGTATTCATGTTCTGTTTCATCACTTCCCACTTAATCCTCAGGCCATGGCTTCTTGTGCTGAGAAATTGCTCCCAAAAAGGATACAAATGTGTTTTATTGTTCAGTTCCATGGATTGTTCTCTTTGCTGCTGTGTTTGGCAGCAGTTGGCTTTGTAATTTCTTGCGTTGGAAATTTTTCTAGCTTTTCAGACTTCATCTTGTGCTGGATTAACATCTGCCTTCTAGGTTACCTTTTTAAAAAATTACTTATTCAAATTTATTTTTTCTGTTTTCCTTTAATTGTATTACTGTAGATTCCACTGCTAGGTTTTTTCCCTTGACTCTTTTGGTCTATCCACAAAATGTTCTGTCCACTATCATCTCACTCCAAGGACCCACAGTATCTGTAGCCTAATACTTTCTCTGTTTTTCATTTTTATTTTTGACTATACAGCAATTCCACTTAATGTGTTTCATAGGTATTCTGTGTAGTTATAATAGCACTTTTAATCTTCATTTTTCCTTCCAAACAAAGCCACACCTATTTCTTATCTAACATTTCTCTCTTCAGTGTGTCTGCTTCTTTCCTTGGAGAGGTATCCACAAGAACTCTAGTAGTTACACCTGATTTCTCATCTGACCTCTTGTTCCATAGTCATTCCCTGGGTTCCGGTGAGATTAATTTACTTGCATCCTAGTTTAGGCCAGCATCATGTCTTACCCTAGGCCTTCCTGACTTGAACTTCTAATCTGTGGACTTCATAGTGGCTATGAGACAGATGTCTAATGGTGTCCCTTCCCTTCCTTCTCTCGTTTTTGAATGGCTGTTAGGAAAATCTAACCTTAGTGTTATTTGAGGGTAAGAACTTTGTGATTTGATGCTGGTTTATTTCTCCAGCTTTATGGTCAGCTCTTCTCCCTCTCAAGCTGTGTTTTGGTTGTATCAGAATATCAATTCTGAGCCAGCATTACACCTCCTAGTAAACATTCCCTCTGAGGTAGTTCTTTTTTTGTTTGTCTGTTTTCTTTAGTTTGGATTGGTTTTTGAGACAGTGTCTCACTGTATATCTGTCAATGACTGGCCTTGAATGTACAGAGATCTGCCTGCTTTTGCCCCTCCAGTGTGCCCACTAGGAATACATATTTCCCACTTCTTATTTTTTGCAATATTGTGAGCCCCGCTTCATAAGAGTGGAGGTTCTTAGGTGCTCCTGCTGTTTGTTCTATTGTACATGGAGGTTCTGTTTCTTACATTTGTCTTACTTTCTTGATATTGCCTGATTCTATAAACATGAGGAAGAGATCATAGCTGTTCTGTTCACTATGTGTCCTTGGTAACCAGTACAATTGCTGACATGTAGTAAGTATTCACTTTTGGCTTTTATTATTTCTCAGTAGACATATGGTGAATATCTTTTAAAAGCTGGCTTAGTAGTTGCGTATTTATTTGTTTTTGAGACATAATCTTACTGCCATAAGTTCCCTGCCTGTACCTCTTGGGTACTGGAAAGACTGCTCTGGTGTTGTATCTTTTTCTAACTTGGGGTCACAAAAGGCACCTCCTGTGCTTCTAGAAGTTTTAGTGTCTTGAGTATTATATCCATGATTCATTTTGAGTTAATTTCTCTATATACTTATTAGTGGGTTTTTCATAGCCCAATGTTACTTCCTCCCCTTTCTCATCATAAAAATGCATGAAATTTGTAAATGACTGCAAATCTAACTTGATTAGAAAGATACTCCTGCCATTTAAAATTACTAGATGACTTTAATATGAAATGGTAAATAATATATTTTTAAAAGGTTATTTAGTTTACTTTTTTCCCAGTTCTTAGGGTTAGAACTTGAATCTTACACATTCCAAGCAAGCACTCTGCTACTGAACTGTACTCTCAGTCCTAACTTCACATTTTGTGTTGTTTCATATTTAATCATTGAGAAGTCAAAGTCATGTTACTTGTTAAAATGCAATATTCTATTTAAGTCCAAATTTGAATTAAGTAAGCAGTTCTCCTTTATTGAATAAATAAAATATTTTTTCAGCCATCTTAATATTTTGCCAACCTTAGTGATTATTAGTAGTAAGAACACTTTTTATAATTGTTTGGGGATTTCTTATGTGCATATAATATATTTTGTTAATATACACCTTCCTTTCTTTCCATTCCAGATTTTCCCCTCCCTCCCACCACTTTCCCCTGTCAACTTTATGTGTTCTCTCTGTTAAACTCGCTGAGTCCATTTAGTGCAGACTGATATACATGATGTAGGACCATCTGCTGGAGTGTGGGTAGCTTTCTGGATGTTCCATTCCTGACGAAAACCTAACCTCCCCAGCACTGCCAGTTGCCAGTAGCTTCTCATCCAGGGGTGGGATATTACCAGCCCCTCTCCTGTGCAAGCTGAGGTGCTGACAGTCCTATTCTTATACAGGTCTTATGCGTGCAGTCACAGCTACTGTAAGTTCCTATGTGCAACAGCCCTGTCATGCCCAGCAAATACTGTTTTGCTGTAGATGTTTGTCTACTACTTATGGCTCTTACAGTCTTTCTGTCCCAGTTTCTGCAATGACTCCTGAGCCTTTGGGGGAAGGGATGTGCTATAGATTTAGAGCTCGGCACTCCATAGCCTCTCATTTTTCTGCACAGTGACCATTTGTATACTTCTGTATTAATCACTATCTACTGCACAAAGAAGCTGCTGTGATGAAGGCTAGAGATTCAGTACTCAGGTTCAGGACTGGGCCCTTCCTGAGTTTACACTGAAACCAGTGCAAGATCAACAGCATGCTTTTTTAATCTCAGCGCTCTTGTACTTTTCTCCTCTGCCTTGAACATCATCTTTCAGTCACTGCTATAGTTTGTTTCCTTCACTTTTTCATGTAAATGTGACTTACACTGAAGCCTTCTGCACTCATGTTATCTAAAATGGCCCCAGCTCTGTTTTCTCTTAGCACTTCATTATCTTCTAGCATGCAGTTTGTGTATTGTTGACTTCCTCTACCATATTGTAAAGTCCCCAGGGACACCAAGTTTTGTTGTTTAGTAACATATGCCTAACAGTTATAGTGTACCTGGCCTGTAGTAAGTAGGTACCCAGTGAAGGTGGAATAGGTGAATTGTCTGTTTTCCTTTTAAACCCCTAGAGTTAGCCGGGCGGTGGTGGCGCACGCCTTTAATCCCAGCACTTGGGAGGCAGAGGCAGGCGGATCTCTGTGAGTTCAAGGCCAGCCTGGTCTACAAAGCGAGTCCAGGACAGCCAAGGATACACAGAGAAACCCTGTCTCAAAAACAAAAAACAAAAAACAAATAAACCCCTAGAGTTTCCCCTAAACATCTGCAAAAGAAAGAAATATAGTGCATTATTTGAGATAATTAGTAAGTGTTGCTATGAAAACTTTTTTTCCTTAAAAATTAATTTTAGGGTTCAGTCTGGCAAAGACTTGGTGCAGATGTGACAGCAGTTGAATTTTTGGGACATGTGGGTGGAATTGGAATTGACATGGAGATATCCAAAAATTTTCAACGTATACTTCAAAGGCAAGGATTTAAGTTTAAACTGAATACAAAAGTTACTGGTGCCACCAAGAAGTCAGATGGAAAAATTGATGTGTCGTAAGTATTCTACATTTGTTTTTGACAAGTCATCCTTGCTTGTCTCAAAAAAGTACACATTTTCAGATTAGTAAATGTAGTCTAAACTTTTAATAACTTAAGCCTGTCTTAATGCTTTGTATTGCCCACTATTGCCTATCAAATAAGCCAGTTAAAATTTATGAATTAGTTATTGCTAAAAAAAAAACCTAATCAGATAGTCTCATTGTGATATATTTTTCATTGTATATAATCATAAAATATAAAGCTTGTTGTGTTTAGTAAAATTCATTCAGCATTTTGGACAGATATATGGGGAATTTGATGATAATATTACTTAAATTGATAACATCTGCCACACCCGCCTCGCCAGCAGTGCAGGCTACGACCGCTGTGTGACAAACATGCGTGTTGTACGGCTGGGGGGTTCTTCTGGGCTTTTCCAGGCCCTGAAGAATGACCCATTAGCCAAAAGGGGTGCTGGACGGAAGCCTGGATATTTGTGGGGGCGAATCATCAGGTCTCCTGGGGAGCTGGAAAGGTTGGGGATGTTCTGGGGACTTGGTTTCACTTTTGGATGCTTACTTTATCTCATAGCTTATACAAGATTTCCAAGAAGTACAGTACTTGAAAAAGGAACTTAAAATACGCTGTCTACCCCTAAACAGATGGCAACAGCCCCACAAAAAGAAAGACTAGATGTTTCAGGAAACCCAAACATTATACTAACTATGAATAATTCAGATACAGATAATAGTCCTTTGCAGCAGTTTGTACAAATAATGCAGAACAATTCTAATATGCTAGTACATGAAGCTCTTAATCTTCTACAGGAAAAAGAGTTAGGATCTCAGCCAAGATACAAAAGAAAACAGAGAACATTAACAAATAAATTCTATGTACCTGGTGTTCCTATGAAAATGATAGATGATGGTAAAAGAATAGCTTAGGTTTCATGAAAAGACTTAGGAGATCACGTCCTCCCTGGTAGACATTGATTAAAGCTGAAACATTAGGAGATATTGTTAAAGCTATCAAAAAACATTCCAATACTTGCTAGTGTAAAAGGGAAAGCAAATAAGCGTTCATGGTTATGAAAAACAATTGAGGAAGTAAAAAGAGATTTAGAAAAAAGACATTAAAATACTGGTCTGTTTCAAAATAAAATACAATGGTTAGAAACTGTCCGGTTCGTTGACCACAGTCAATCGGGCCACCAAGAAGCTCAATGTTCCTTCCAAGATCAACAGGTATTTCTTAGCAACAAATGTTTATGCTTTTGGCTATGTAACTATGATCACACTTCCTGATTTTACTGTATAAATTCTGCTTTGAAAAAAAAGTAAAACTTTGCAGCAACACTGAAACTTCTCTTGAGTTGTGTTGTCTGTCACGCCGAATCCGCTCCCCACCTGAAAACTTCTTGAAACCTGGTTCGGTTGCTGAGACCACTACACCGTGGTCAGCAGCAAACATCTATCTGGCACTCATTAAATACGTTCTAATTTAACAATGTAACTTCTTCACAATTACACAGTTGGTGAGAGCCTGGAATATGGATCTTTCTGGAATCTTTACTTTTATTTCTTTTGTAGTTGTGGGGACCAAACTCCAAAGACATCATGCATACTAAGCAAGTGCCCTACCACTAAGCTACATCCTCAGCCATGAGATCTATGTTCCACTGTTACACTTGCTGGTTTTAAGAGATTTTAAGAATAAAGTTTTAAGAATTTGTATGTTTAATTGCATGACTCATGTTTATAATGAAATAGAGATACTAGAAATGCCATGTTTCTTTTGGCTGTTAATGTAGATGTGTGTTAACAGTTACCCATGTTGTACCTAGTGTTGAAGCTGCTTCTGGTGGGAAAGCGGAGGTTATCACTTGTGATGTACTCTTGGTTTGCATTGGTCGACGGCCCTTTACTCAGAATTTGGGACTAGAAGAGCTTGGAATTGAACTAGATCCAAGAGGTAGAATTCCAGTTAATTCCAGATTTCAAACCAAAATTCCAAAGTAAGTTGAATAATTATATAGTTTTTTTTAAAAAATGTTATATGCATGTTATTTTGGCTCTCTATAAAGATAAAAAGTGACACATGGTGAGGCAGGTGTATTGTAAAGGAATATCTAGCATTTCTACTCTAATAATTTGACCAAGCTTATAAAAATGATAGTAATGAAGACTGGTTAAATCCTTCATAATTACTAATATTTTTACTTGAAAATGCTTAATTTATATTCCAACTGTCTATCTTATCTAGAGATGAAATTTTGCTCTATAGTCCAGGCTAGTCTTGAACTAGACTCAAGTGATCCTGCTATCTCAGACTCAAAAAAGTATTACCTCAGACACAGTTTTGAAAATAAGACTTTAAATCATTTAGAGCTAACTGAATTTTTCATGACTCAAAGATCAGATACTTAGCTCTGGTTTCTTTTCTTTCTTTCTTTTTTTTTTTTTTTGGTTTTTTGAGACAGGGTTTCTGTGTAGCCTTGACTGTCCTGGACTCACTTTGTAGACCAGGCTGGTCTTGAACTCACCTGCCTCTGCCTCCTGAGTGCTGGCTTTAAAGGTGTGCACCATCACCACCTGGCCGCTCTGGTTTCTAAAGAGCTGCTACATGTGATTGATTGTACATTTTGGTGACTTATTACTAGAAGTATGTTTCTGTGGTACAACTACACTTCCTGTGATGTTAGAAGCTTATTGTATTCTTTTTTATGGTAGTATCTTTGCTATTGGGGATGTGGTTGCTGGTCCAATGTTAGCTCACAAAGCAGAAGATGAAGGCATCATCTGTGTTGAAGGAATGGCTGGCGGAGCTGTGCACATTGACTATAACTGTGTGCCGTCAGTGATTTACACACACCCTGAGGTTGCTTGGGTCGGCAAATCAGAAGAACAATTGAAAGAAGAGGTAATCCTGAGTGTGGGCAATTTGACTCCATCGTGGGATTTGAGCTAATGGCACCAGTGACTGGAAAACACAACTTTGCCTTTAGTAACTCCTCAGAACATTACTGCTTACTTATTTATTCCTTTCTTAGGATCATAAGGAGACAGATATCCACTCCTCAGATACCTCCACAGTAGTAGAGAAGATCATAAACTACCTGTACTTAAAAACCTCTAACTGTAAAGCTTTTTAAATATTTGGCTTTGGAAAACAGCCAAATGGCATTTATACTTGCTTACATATCTTCCCACATTAAATTTTATTAACCTGCCTTTGGCCATTCCTTCTGTATCATGAACAATTACTTTCTTGGAAGAAATTTATTTTCTTAACACTTGGAAGATGATTTCACTAACGGGAAGACTTTTACAGTGCTTGCTGTACATTGTCATTTTTTGTTCTCCACAGGGTATTGAGTACAAAATTGGCAAATTCCCATTTGCTGCGAACAGCAGAGCTAAAACAAATGCTGACACAGATGGCATGGTGAAGATTCTTGGACAGAAGTCAACAGATAGAGTACTAGGGGCACATATTCTAGGACCAGTAAGTATTGCAAAGTCAGAGAAACCCGGTAAGATTCTGGGAACCTTTCATAGATTGAGTTTAGTACTCTTGCTCTTTCTACTCTGCTATTGCTGATGCAAGTTCAGTTAAGAATCGTGCTCATTGCCCCTAACAAGGCACCACAGCAGCACTTGCACAGTCTGTCTACTGTATCACCCACTTCTGTGCTGCCTACAGCCCACCAGACAGTTAAAACGAAACCCTGCCTACTGTGGTCCCACTCTGCTCTGCCTCCCCACTGTCCTTTCTGACCTCATTTTTCTGTTCTTCCTCTTTGCTCATTAATTTTTCCTTTTTTAACCCTTTATTTGTATTTTACGTGTATGAGTGTTTGTCTGCATTCATGTCTGTACACTACATGTATGCAGTGCCTGCCAAAGCTCGAAGACATCAGATCCACTGGAACTAGAGCTGCGAGCCACCATGTGGGTGCTGGGAGTCAGACCTGGGTCCTCTGCAAGAGCAGCCAGTGCCATCTCTCCAGCCCTACTCTTTAATTCCTTTCCATTTAAGACAAGCTTTTTTTCTTCTCATAACAGGTCAAGCTTAGTTTGTAGTTTGGGGCTTGTATATATGTATATTGAGAACACTCTGCTTCCATGGTCTCAACCCACATGTTACCTCCTGGGAAGGCTTTAGATTTCAGCAAGTCTGAAGTGTATTTCTCCGCCATGTGGTAGAACAGTAAAGTTAACAATATTTGAGTGCTTCCCATGCCACTTCTCCTGACTTAAAAATTCATTCTTATGTTACTTTTATAGTATTACGGGAGAGGTGCTATTTTTCAAGCAAAGAAATTGCATAAAGCACATAAAAATAGCCCGGCATGGTGGCACACGACTTTAATCCCAGCACTCGGGGAGGCAGAGGCAGGCGAGTCTCTGTGAGTTCAAGGCTAGCCTGGTCTACAAAGTGAGTCCAGGACAGTCAGAGATACAGAGAGAAACCCTGTCTCAAAAACTTAAAAAAAAAAAAAAACCCCACATAAAAATAGCATAGTGGCAGGACCTAAGCCATTTGGGTTCAAAGCCCAAGCTCTTCCTCTGTTATATTTTCTCCTAAGCTTTTCTTGACTGGTAAACTTTCTGACTTTTCTTCAACTACTTAATAATAGGCAGAGGTTTAAGACAAATTTAGGTGTGAAAGCCTAAAGGCCTGATTTTCTAATCATAGCATGTAGTTATTTTTGTCTGGGAAACATAATTTTTCATTTTAAAGGGTGCTGGAGAAATGGTGAATGAAGCTGCCCTGGCATTGGAATATGGAGCTTCCTGTGAAGATATAGCTAGAGTCTGCCATGCACATCCGGTAATTATTTGAAATATACACTAGCTTAGTGGGTACCCAAGTTTTCTTTTGACCCACACTCTTCATGTTTAATTGTCCATTGCTTCCCTTACAGACCTTGTCAGAGGCTTTTAGAGAAGCAAACCTGGCTGCAGCTTTTGGCAAACCAATCAACTTTTAATTAGAAGATTGTTTTTCCTAAAATCTGGAATCATTTGTCTGCATTACGTTTTTGAACAGAATAATCTCCCAGTTCCAAGAATTTGTAGGAAATTATGAGACTTCTGGAAGGTATTTAGTAGGTTTGAACAGAATGGAATAACCTTGTACCTATATTTCAAGTATTTTGCATTAATGTAGACAGCAAGCTACATATAATGGCACCCTGTGAAGTTTCTGATCTGTGTTTTCATGCTGTCTACAAGATTTGACTTCACTGAATTAGCACTAATGGATTTTACCTCTAATTTAGTGGAGGTGAATCTGTTGACAGGAAGGAGTTGGTGAATGCTTGAAGAAAACTGGCGAAGTTACTTTAAATTTGGTTTTCATATTGGAAACGAGTCAGTGACTAGAACATGATTCAAATATGTACAACTTATGTAAATAAAAATGATTGTTTCTCATTGTATTTAACTCCCAAATTCCTGGCAGTTTAGAGGTAGAAGTACATGTTTAAACATTAAGGTTATAAGTAAGTTATGTAAGTCTCAAGGGCTTTCAGTTGCCCAAATGAAGATTCTGTCCATAGAACTAGTACACAGAGACTCATGATTATACCAGGGAATGAAGACACCAAAATAAACATGTCTTAAATACTTATTTACTGGGTATTCTGAGTGCACATTAAGATTGTCTTAATTCTTTTAACTACCTCTGATTGTCTTTTATTTTTAGTTGTTACTTTTATAACACTGAATGCTTTCACATTGTACAACAATATTAAGGCATTTGTATGGTCATTGCCCTTTCAATAGTTTTACAGATAACTATTAAATGTTTAGCCTGGCCTGGCGTGGTGGTGCACGCCTTTAATCCCAGCACTCGGGAGCCAGAGGCAGGTGGATCTCTGTGAGTTCAATGAGGTCAGCGTGGTCTACAAAGTGAGTCCAGGAAAGCCAGGGCTCTGTTACAGAGATAAACCCTGTCTTGAAAAACCAAGGGGGGAAAAAAAAAGATGTTTAGCCTGAAACATTTTAGGAGAGGGAATCTGTTGTATTTTCCTATGTGGATTTTCCTTGGCTTAGTAAATGGTCTTTTAAATTTTTTTTCTTTATCTTTTTAATCATAGTAGTCACTTTTTAAGAGTGGTACAAAATTGTATTTATTGGTAAATGTTATTGAATGGCTAAATGTTAAAAAGTATCTCAAGGAAGGCCATGAACTAAACACTAAATAGCACTTTATATATTAAATCTAAATTTTTCATTCCATATTTGAGTACCTCCTAAATTTGATAGTAAAACTGAAAACTACTTAAAAATATACAAACAAGGTATTCACTTGACTGCAATTTACAAAGTATAATTTTAAGCAGAGTGGGAATAATATTGATTCTAACAATATTATGTAAAGTTCAGGCAAAACATTTAGTAATTATCTGTAAAACAGATGAAAGAACAGTGAGCATTTGGATGCATTAATATTGTTACACAATATAGTTGGCAGTGGTTCAAAGGAGAGATTGCACTTGTTTCCAGGGTTTAATTACCTCTCTGTACAGTTTTTTTTAATCATGCAGTTTAAATTGTCTGAGCTCCAAACTGTTTGATAGCAGTTTGCAGCTGAAATTATTTTCTTTACAGTTTGTTTTGTGCCAGAAGTCTACTGAGTTGGGCAATTTATGACATTCTGTGTTTACTTTGCAGTGCCTTTCTTTGTTGTTCAGAATTTGCAGTTAACAGGAGGGCTGGTGCTGTATGTGCTAATGTGTCATTAGTGGAAGTGAAGTCTATGTATTTTTTAAAATCTCACATGTCAAGTTTAGGTTGGGTAATGGTTGATTTAAGTATCAAACATGCCCCCTCCTCTTGGAAATAATGATCTCCTAGCTATGCAGATACACAAAAACAATAGTTGTGTGAGTTGTCAGTATGAGAATACAGATAGAATCTGGGTGAAGAATAAAGGTCTAAGAGTAAAACAAGTTTTATACGTCTCCCTGATATAAACTAAGCTCTTAGTGTTTGGGGTCTTATGCAAGGAGCTTATAGAACAGTCCTATTCATTGAGCTGATTAGTATATACAAGTAAAGGCTTTTGGTGGAAAAGACATGGGGAGTAAGTTATGTTTGAATTTTACTGGATTAACCAGACATGATAAACTCTTGGTATTTAGTGTGATTCTTACTTAGATAAATGGAATAATTGCTTTAGATTAGAAGTTGCCTTGTTTAAATTATAGCTCCTTACATAAGTTTTATGTAGGCCCAACTTCTTTTGTACCTGTGTTGGATATGGGGGTTATGTCAAAGAATGTGTGAAGAACAAAAGACTGGGCTGTTATCCCACTCGATTCAGCCATGTAGTTGACACAACCTAGCAATTACATGCTCTGGACTATGTACTTGTTCAGAATACTTGATTTTGTGAGGTTACTTAAGGTACACTGTAAAAACTAAGAGTCTAAGTTGTGTGTTTGAGTAGCTCTGGTCCACTAGCAGTTTCCATATGCTGGCCTAAATCACCAAAATCCTGCCCATCAGAAACCCTGGCCCTATTCTTGGTTGGTAAAACGTAGATGCCATCTTCCTTCTGATACTTAGAAATGGTTGGAACACCAAATCCATATCCTTCCTATTTAACTTCCACCCAGGATCCCTACTGGGCTATTTATAAGGAATATAGTTTGAATATAGTTTTGGGATAGATGTTGACCTAACAAATGGGTGAATATTATTAGCTTGTTTATACACATAATGGAAATGAGTGGTTTACAAGTCCATCTTCACAGAGAAAGTAACATTTAATAGAAGAAACAGTATGTTTATATAAAACCAATGTATTTTATTTAACTCCATACAAAAGTAGGTGGTTAAAAACATTAAATAGGTAATGGGTTATTCTGCAGACCACTGCCTCAGTTGTAGATGTGGTCTACTTTGGTCACGGAGCCACTACAGCCCTTTCCTCTTACAAGCAGGTGCTATAAACAGCAACTTTCTCACTTATGTCCTTAAGGAGTGAACGGACCTCTCCTTCCAGCCGTACTAATTCTTGAGCTTTATCTTCTAAGTATTTTTGATTGTCTTCATATTTCCTTTCTAAATCTGTGGAGATAATAAAAATAATGTAAGACTACTTAAAACCTGAGCCAAAGTGAATAAATTTTACCTTTATAAAAACAAAATAAGCCGGGCGGTGGTGGCGCACGCCTTTAATCCCAGCACTTGGGAGGCAGAGGCAGGCGGATCTTTGCGAGTTCGAGGCCAGCCTGGTCTACAAAGCAAGTCCAGGACAGCCAGAGCTGTTAAACAGAGAAACCCTGTCTCGGAAAAAAAAAAAACAAAACAAAACAAACAAAAAAAAAAAACAAAATTAAAAAAGACATAAACGGGAAGAAGAGACCCACCTTCCAGGAGCTGAAGCTTGCTGTTGGCTTGAGCCAAGAGTGTTTTTGCTTCATTTTGTAGCAACTCAGCTTTCCTCCTGGCATCTGCTGACTCTTCAGTTTTTTGGGCAATTAAACTTTCTACCTTCTGATACTTTTCACCAAGTTCTCCATCTAGAGTCTGTAGTTCCATATGAAGACAGACAGAAAGAGGTGAAACTAGTAATGTCAGTAATTACATCCAAGAACCTTAGATGAAAGACTTACTGTTTTTGGACAAGAAAGCATCCAGTATAAAGGTTCATCAAAGTACCGAGGGTTTGTATTAATTGTAAATTTTAAAAAAACATTGCAAAGGAAATTCGCAATCTTAAGTCTACACTGCATGTAG
Source organism: Lophiomys imhausi (assembly GCA_907164525.1). Classification (NCBI taxonomy): domain Eukaryota; kingdom Metazoa; phylum Chordata; class Mammalia; order Rodentia; family Muridae; genus Lophiomys; species Lophiomys imhausi. The sequence continues at coordinate 1,535,749 of CAJQZJ010011617.1, forward strand.
AGCTTAACCCTGTTTACCTTGGCTGAGCACTTACTGTAGAAAAATAAGCACAACAAACTATACAAAAGTAGACTGGAATCAGGAAACCAGAAGGAAAAGAAATGTTTAGGAAAAAAGAGGTCGTGTCTATAGCACATACATGAAGAGAAGGTGAATGGCTGGCTGTGGTGGTTCACACCTTTAATCCAGGCACTCTGGAGGAACGGGAGGTAGATCTGAGTTTGAGGCCAGCTTGTTCAACATAGTGAGACTATCAACAGCATTCTCCCCCCCCCCCCCCCAAAAAAAAAAAAAAAAGGTTTGGAACAGTAGGTACAACCGTGATTATGAAAATTCCTTCCTAGAACTTTTAACTGTTTCAGTAGTGTAATTCTTTTCAGTGCCATATGAGACTATTTGGGAGATTGGTGCCTTCAGACCTGCAGGTAAGTAGGAACAGGAAAGATTGGTCTGACACTGGCAAGTTATTTTTCTTAGGGTTTACCTCTCTTCCCAACTCGGGTGCAGTGAAATTACTTTTATGTAATACTGAAAAGTTACAATAACTTAAATGTTTTTTTTCAGCAGGAAGAAATCAGAATTAAACAGATTTAACAATCCTGACGTCCATGTTTAAAACCTTGCCTTTGGAAATAATTTCTAAGTACAGTGCCTTCCAATGAGAAACAAAAGGTAGTGATTCAAAACGAGTCTGAAAGGTACGATTTGATTTCCTACTAGCTACGCTCTGTAAGGTACAAGCTTTCCCCATTTTGCCTAAATTATTCTCAGATGGCTGGGTTAACTGCTATGTCATAAACTACAGTACAGGAATAACAGTCTAGGGTGTCCACGCTTAGACTGCCACCCCAGTTCCAGTTAATTCCATTCTAAACTTATACCCAAGTCCCATAATCCATTCTTTTTCATGTATCCTAAAGACTGCTGCTTTAAAATAGGTCATTAGGCCATTTGTATCTTACTGTCAAGGAAGATAAGGAGAAAACTAGTTGCTATGAAGTTACAAAGATTTACTTACCTTCTTAACATCGTCTGCACTCTGTTTTATAGTATAAACTACTTTTTCAATATATTCTGCCTCTCCAGAGTTCTGGGAAGCTTTACGCTTCAGCTCTTCCACATTCCTCTCAAGCGTGCTGATGCGCTGGGAGGCGTTGGTCAGGGTTTCCTCAGAGGCTGCCGTTTCAGATTCAATCTAAAGATGTAATAGTAATAATCATCCAGACTCCATTAGTACAAGCTTAGGGGAGGTGAGGACTGCTATGTTAATTTGCACTAGACAGAAGCATTGACAATATTAGGACTGCTTAGATCAATGGGACGAGATTCCTCTGGGGGTTGCATATCAGATATGTAGGTCACCACAACATGAGGAAGTGTATTAAAGGGTCACAGCATTAGGAAGGTTGAGAGCACTGGCTTTCAATTACTGCTACATCACATATCATCCTTTTTGACAGATGTCTGCTGATCTAAGCTGTGTTTAGCTAAAGAACATTTGCAAATGAGCAACCGTGAGAAGGATTTCTAATGAAAACTCCAAATTATGAGGAAAGTAAACAGATAACTTCCAGTCATGTTTTTTGATAGTCCCGTCAGCCTGGTGTTAAACTCTGGTCATGAAGGCGAGACAGCGTGCAACACTAGAACTTCCAAGTTACCCCAGAGGAAAAGATACCTGGGCAGCTAGCTGATAAGGGCTTATAGCTGGTGTCGTTGGAAGGACAAACACTGTTGTAAAAGCTAGCCAGAGAGTAAGCAGTCTGGCCTGTCCCATAGAACGAACTGAAGAGCAAAATGTTTAACAAAGCTAATGTCGGTAGAGACACAGGCCAAAATTTGTTAATCAGACCCAAGATTCTCAACACCTTAAGTGTACCGTTAACTTGGAAAATATTTGTCAATAATAACTAAAATTCTTAAGCAATAGTATTTAGTTTCTGACAAACTTTAACTGTGGAGGGAAAACACCTATGCTAAGAAGCAGTTCCGATTTATTGATTTATTTTATTGTTTCGTTTTTTGAGACAGGGTTTTTCTCTGTGTAACAGCCTGAGCTGTCCTGGACTCAAACTCTATAGACCAGGCTAGCCCTGAACTCACAGAGATCCGCCTGCCTCTGCCTCCCAAGTCCTGGAATTAAAGGTGTGCACCAACATGCCTGGCCAGTTCCAGTTTATTTAAAGGAGTAATTTTCAGTATTACAGGGATTCTTGTCCCTAAGTAACAGATATGTGTTTCCGTCCATATACCCCACCTTACCGACGTTAGCAGGTTTTGGGTTCCTTGGATATCCTCATCCGCTTGTTTAATTGCCTTCTCTGCTGCAACCTGGGCCTTTTCAGCTTCTTCTAGTGCTTCCCTCACCATGTCTGCAGTGACTTTAACATCAGTTGCACTTTTGCTGAGCAGAACAACAAATACTGCTTTTAATGTGAAAACATTTTTCCCTTGGAAAAAAGCATTTTCTTTGAAAGCATATCCTCCTAAAAGACCCTTCATTAAAGAAGCCCCCTTTTACAGCATGCTAGTTATGTCAGATAACACTGTGCCCACCCACCCAGACTGCCAATATGTCTTCAGATACCTTGCTCTCTTAGCTTCTTCCAACAACATTTCAGCTCTGGCAATGTCAGCAGCGCTCTGCTGCAAAATAACCTCTACTTGGGAAAGGGTTTCAACTCTTTCCCGGATGTCTTCTGTCAGGTTCTGTAATTGCTGTGGAGTGCTAGGCATTTCCATTTTCAGTACTTCGTTAGCAACTGCTTCAATACTGTCCAGATCAGCACTGTCCTCTGAAAAGCAAAAACAGAAATCATAGAGCCACATCACACCATGCCCTTGCTATATCAGAGACAAGCTCCTCACATGGAGAAGTAGCTGCCAATAAATAGGATTAACTCTACTGGAAAGGTTGTAGAAGATGGGGAACCAAGCAGGTTTTGAAGGGTATTTCAGACTGGGGAGAAAGGGCAGACAGAGTATATTGTGTATAACTGTGGCTTCAGGTTATGGGAAATCAGAGGCTAGCATTTAAAGCTGGGAATGCAAGGCAACAAAACCTTATATGAAGTTGGTACACATTTTGTTTCAGACCTCAGGAGGCAGATCTGAGTTCAAGGATAGCCTAGTCTGCATAGTGATGGGGATAACTAGGACTGCAGAGACCCTATCTCAAAAAGGAGAAAAGTATTGATATTCCTTATCAGTTACCCAAACTTAGAAAATTCTAGAAGTGTTTGAGTACAAGAACCAAGGCAGTGTATCTTCAGGAAAATGCTGGATCTTGAAGTTTTCTATATATTAAGCTTTAAACACATCAGATCTCTTTAAGCCATTTTCATTTTTGACTAAGAACATAAATATGGACCTTAAAACACTTAAACAGGGAGAAAAATACATGGTTGAATCATGGCTTCCACATCTTGTCTCCAGTTGTCATTGGAAAACAGTTTTCTATTTTTCTTTTGGTTTTTCTGTAGCCCTGGCTATTGTGAAACTTATTGTAGACCAGGCTGGCCTTGAACTCAAAGAGATCTACCTGCTTCTGCCTCCTCAGTGCTGGGATCAAAGGTGTGCACCACCATGCTCAGCAATTACACTGCCATGTTTTGTTGTTGAGATTTGAACCTGGGTCCTTTGGAAGAACAGCCAGTGAGTGCTCTTAACTGCCAAGCCATCTCTCCAGCCCTTGTCATTTTTCCTTTCTGTTAACAGAATATCTATCTGAAAATCAGGCAAAATCAAGTAAGCACTTGATTTTGAATGAAGTAAATCATTGGTCTGCCAGTTTTTACAGACACATTCCACTTCCAGTGGCATCTAGGTATAGGCCATGACTTAATTCCTGGCCAGAGATCCATGAGAATGCCAAAAGGTTTCTTCCCTCCTAAAAGGGTCTAGCAAAGGAGTAGGGAGGGGTCCTCTTCTCCATCAGCCACTGTCTTCATATCAGACTACAACTTGTAATGATAGGGTCATCTTAAGAATGAAGCTGATAGGCTCCAAGTAGACAGACCCATGAAGTTATGCTATTTTGGGACTTGTTATTTGATACAAATACCCTTCTTGACTAATTCTGATTCAGTTGGGAGTTTTCTATATCTTACAACCCAGTAACATCCATGTTGATAGTATGTGAACTATGACCAAAACTTAAAATTTGGAGCAGATTGTAGCTGCTAGGTTCTGGACATAGATGACAAAGCCTTGAGGACATTGCCAAAGTAACAACCCTTTCAAGGTCCTATTGATGAAGTTCTAATTCTGTTTTCAGAGTAAATGTTTTTGACTGCATAGGAATCCCTGGCAGTCCTGGCAAGTATGGCAGTGCCTGCAGAACATTTGGGAAGGTTATCTACAACATATACTTCAAGAAAAGGAGGGCTACAGAGGGCTTAGTGCCAAGAGTGCTTATACCCTATCAGTCGACAGGAACTTGGAGCTCAATTCCCGCCAGTGGCTTACAAATGTCTGCAACTCAGCTCCAGGGTATCTGATATCCTCTTCTGGCCTGTATGGGCACCACTGTACATGTATGTGCATACACACAAACGGTTTTTGCTTTTTTTTTTTTTCTTCAGGCAGGCTGGATCTCTGTAGTCTTTCTATTACTAATGTCTGATTTTCCTGCTTCTACCTTTCAAATACTGGGATAACAGACATGCACCTATATGTTCAGCTTAAAATGAAGACATTACTTCACAGAGATATTTTCTGTTACTTTATTTCCTGCCAGAAATTTACTTTACCTAAAACTCAGATAGGAATTATTGCCTATCAAGCAGAATCTTGCAGGAACAAATGTCTGAAAGTAGAAGTAAAACAAAACCACTGCTTACCAGTCAAGAAGTTTCTGATCTGCTTGATGAGGTTCCTCAGGTCCTCATTGCTCTTGTCCACTTTTTCTTTGGTAGCATTTGTTTTCAACAGGACATCCTGAGCATTCTGTTTAGCTTCATCTGCTCTCACTTTTGCTTCAGAGACCTAAACATGAAGGACAGGCCATCTATGAAACTGTTTTGCTCTCTCTAAAGCAGGTCTGAATGTCTGCTTTAGTCTAAAAAGTAATGCCAGCAGACCTAGAAACAGATCCCTCTATTTGAACAAAGTATTGTACTTCTTTTATAGACTAAAAGCACTCAGTATACAAACTCCTGTTCAGTATTCTTAGGGCTAGCATTTGAAATGTTTTCAAAGCTGTTTCTGGGTCTAAAACACTTGGGGGTCTAAAAAGAATATGTTTTACTTTAGAACAGTGACCAATTTTGTGTGGTACAACAATTACATGTTCTCTCAAATTATTGTTAACCTAAGATTTATGCTGCTTTCTCCAAATATGTTATTTCCATTAAGAGGAAGCAAGTTCTTACTCTGAATAAGAATCTCACTGTCACCTTTTTGACCACACAGAAACATCAGCTACATTGGAGAGTGAATTTAGTGAGCATGTGGAACTGTCTCCTTTTCAGATTATCCCTTATAACTGCAAGCCAGTAAACAAAACCTGAGCCCACCCGTTGACTTACCATCTTGGAGAGCTGTTCTACTTCAGCCAGGGCACTCAGGACATCACGGTCAAAATCCATGGCTTTCTGCCACGCACTATGGGCCACAGTGACCAGACCACCACAGCCAGGGCCCCCACACTTCTTCTCTCCTTCATCAGTTCTGCAGTTGGGGCCACCACATTCAGTTTCAGAACAGTCAGCCCCTGGAGGCGTTCCACAGGTCTGCAATAAACCAAAGGTCAGGACAGGGATTCAGGGTAAGTCAGCAACAGAACAACTGGGGGTGGCCCAGAGAATACGGGTGGTCCTAAGTGTTCAGGGATGCAGGAGCCATCCAACTTGCTTCCACTGAACTTTAATCTTACCTTCCACCCAAATACAGAAGGACAGCATATGAAACCTGCTACGTGATAAGCATTACCTGCTTTATCAAGTTCTTTCAATGTGAAAGCCAAAGAACACTGCCTTTTGTGAGTTAGTGGGACAGGCAGGTACTAAGGAACTTGTTTAGACTCAGCACCAAGTGCTCTGGTGAGTATGGTCTGCCATCTGGCTTTAACTTTGCTGCAGTTTTCATCAAGAATAGATGAGATGTAGTGAGAAAAGTTAGCAAAGGGCAGTGCTGAGGATTTAATGTAGACAGGGAAGCAAGAGGATAGGATTCGAGTAAGAAAAGCTCTAGAACATTTCAGATGGGAAAGGAAGGCAGTTTGTATGAACACAGGTATATATGTAACTTTTCCAAGTTCCTCAACCACCCCACCCAGCTTGCACTCAGTCCTTTTTCCTCCCCCAGAAACTTAAAAATCACCACATATGGCATACAGATGTAAACAGGGAAATTACAAGCATGCTGTATGAGAGGAAAGAGTTGTGCAGGAAGAAAGTTATATTTAGCACTTTATGGAAATTGAACTGAGGAGAGGGAGGATTTACTGCAATGGAAAGGAATTACAAGAATACCCCAAACACAAGAGTATTGTTTTTAAAGACATACTGTTTTTAGAGATGCTGTGAATTCTTTGCCCCAAATAATTATAATTCCATATATGCTAATAACTAATGATCTGGCTTATAGCCCATAAAGCACTTTAGAATAATTGTATTCCATGTGTTATGACAGAAATGAGTCCTACTCAAGTCTAGAACTTAGAGCCTTAGGAATGATTTCTAAAAGCAGTCTGGTGGCATACTAGATTTGTATTGTTTCAACAAACATGAACAGGGATAGAAAAACAGCATAGTTGAGCTTTTCTTAATGAAGAATGGGAAAGTCTTAGGAACACAAAAACGGAAAAGTCCCTTCACAAGAAAATGGCAGTTGAGTGCTCAAAGAAATAATCACAGGATAAGACATAAACAGTAAGAAAACAAGAAGCCATGTCTTACAGGAAAACCTGATTCATAAGGCCAGAGCCACTCCTTCACGCCCACTTACCCATCCACTCTTAAGTCACCCTGTGTTGAAAAGCAGAATCCTATCTCACTGCAATTTGTAGAGATATTTTAAGTGACTAATTTTTCATTAGGATTTGTACAGAAGGAACCCTGAAACATGAAGAAAACTAGCATGTCATGTGGAATTGTAGAGAGCTGTCCACTCTTCGGTGTAAGTTAAGGTGAAGCGAGTCCTTCATGTTTCTTTCATCAACCAAATGGTAATAAGAAATGTATGTAGCCAGGTGGTGGTGGCGCACGCCTTTAATCCCAGCACTTGGGAGGCAGAGGCAGGCGGATCTTTGTGAGTTCGAGGCCAGCCTGGTCTACAAAGTGAGTCCAGGACAGCCAGGGCTACACAGAGAAACCGTGTCTCAAAAAAAAAAAAATTGTTTAAAAAAAAAAAGAAATGTATGTAGTAAAGTGTTGTGAAATAATGAATACCAAACCTTGCAGGCATTCAAAAAAATTAATCACAATATAGGATGATGGCATGCTTTTTTCTATTTCCAACTGTGGATGTGTTGGGGAACTAGAGGGCGATGGCAACTACAGAGTGGCTAATAGAGAGCTTTTCACCATCTCCAGTGCACCATGGTTCATGGGTGAGAAGCAGCTCAGCTTGCCGCACTGTTGCATTGCAATGAAGGTAACTTGGGAGTGGGTGGTGGGTAGGCAGAGGCCCAGAGTCTTTGCAGGCTCTCCACCAGGTTCTCAAAGATTCCCTGTTTAGTTTGGGCTGAGAAAAACTAGAAAATAATGGTGTATATATAAAAATATCTTGGTTCTCTCCAGTGTCCTCCCATGAAAAACAATAAGGAAACTGTAAGGAAAAACTGGGTTGGCTTTCTTTTGGCCTTCTGCCTGATTTTCATTGAACTTACTACTCAATTTCATCTGGCTCCAGAGTTACCTTTTAAAAGCATCTAAGAAATTAATCATCTTTCTAGGCCAGCTCAGACTTTATCATCTTCACCAGGTAATATTACTGGAACAGAGAACATTTTAGCAAGCACTGATGGATGGAAAAACCTTACAAAGTCCATCCCAGAACAATTTTGAACTCTTCCACTTGGATGTTGCAGTTCAAAGCAGAACAAGCAAGTTTTTGTTTGCTTTTTAAGGCTACACTATAAAATGGGTCGAATCTCAGAAGTCCCTCAGAAGATATAGGAGATGGGGGAGTGGCTGCCCAGAGGAATGGTGGAGGCAGGGCTGGGAAGCACATACTCTGTTCCCATGATTTGATCATGGCTAACCCACATTGTAGCCCAGCACCTTGAGCACTGAGTCACCACAACAGGTTTGCAAACAATTCTGAAGACAAGGCAGAAGTTTTTGTTTGTTTTCTTTGTCTCCTAATAAACCACAGAAAATGAAACCAAACCCCAAGCTTACCATCTCAGCAGCAGTTGACAGGTCTAGACTTTGCAGTTTGCCAGCCAGTTCATCCAGAAGGCGTGCCTGTTCCTCTTGTTTTTCTTTGAACTGGGACTCTTGCTCCAACATCAGATCTTCTACTTTGTCTCGAGTGAGGGCTGACTGCTCCACAGTGCTGTTGGGGTTTGTGGTTGAGGCATTCACCCTCTTTTCTGCCTCGAGAGAGACCTGGAAATACTTGGTGATACTATCCAAGGCACCTAGGGCAGGAAATGAAATTGCCTACAGTTGACCTCCTTGTCCCTGGTTCCTCACTAACCAGGGCCCATATTTGGTATCTTGTAGCACTGGGTTGTATTATACTATAAGGCTTTAAGATTCAAGGGGGGAAAAAATCTTTGGAAGTAGAATTTCCCACTAATAAACAATGAATCTCTTCTGTCCCATTAGCACCTGGTCAAAATATGGAGGATATCAAATACTGGGGTGAAAGTGGGAAATTAAGCCATCATGCTCACATTACTTGTATACACAGGCAAACACCTAAACCTGGTGATGTCCAGGTGACTGTTTCTATTTATCTATCTCCGTGGGTCCATTCAAACAATTATTATATACATAAAGAGCACAGTACATTTTGGTGTTTACCTTTACTTGTGGGGGAAGATATTATACAGTCTGTGATATTAATAATTAAAGTATTTTCAAAAGTTACTTCCTAAGTAAGCAGTAATCTCAAATATCAAAGGACTCACGAAATTAACAACTTAATATTGTTAGTATTCACAAGAGCTTTAGGAAAAGCTAGGGATATAAATGGGGAAATGGGACATTTTAACGAAGTGAGATCTCTGCTGTGCCTTGGCCTTAGGTCCCATATTGGAACACCAGGAATTTTAAGCCCCATTTGTGCCAAAGGCTGAATTAGTAAAGATTTAAAACTTAGAAAAACAATTTTCTTTTTTTAGGACGTATTAAGATGGTAGACAGAGGGTTATTTATTATCCAGGCTTGAGATTTCTGCACAGAAAGTCCTCACCCTGAATATCGGAGTTTTTGATGAATTCTAGCTGTTCGGCCAGTTCTTTGACAGTCTTGTCCAGACTCTCTGAAGATGCCTGCAGTGCATCCAGCTCTCCAGCTGTGCTGTTACTCTGTGAGGCTGTATTGGATAATTTCACTTCTACTTGAGCCAGCTTTTCTGTGACATCTTCGGTTAATTTTCTGTAAAAAGAAAAGCAAGTTACCGGGCGGTGGTGGCGCACGCCTTTAGTCCCAGCACTCGGGAGGCAGAGGCAGGCGGATCTCTGTGAGTTCGAGGCCAGCCTGGTCTACAAAGCGAGTCCAGGACAGCCAGGGCTGTTACACAGAGAAACCCTGTCTCGAAAAAAAACAAAAAAAACAAAAAAAAAAACAAAGAAAAGCAAGCTTACCTAAAATTGGCCCAAACTGCCAAGTCTCACTTGTATGTTTTCCACTAGCACAGTCCCTCATCCTCCATCTTCAGACAAGATCAGTTTAATCCTCTATGTTACAGTTTTATTGCTACAAGAAACAATTGAAGCTAAGACCTTTTCTTCAAATACTTTTCAAGAAAAACACCAGTGAACCCTCAGGCCTCTCTCTCTTTGTGTGTGGGTGTGGGGTGGGGGTGGTGGTGGTTGGTATTTCCATGCCTCTGATGTAAATGAAAGGGTCAGTGCAGGCTACCAGCTCTCACTGGAAGCAGTTGCAAGCCTCAAGACTCCAGAGGACTGTCTCCCAGCCACCTGCCAAAACCCTTTTCTCTCAACCTCACCTCAGGGCTCTACTTCAAGATGGAACATGACAAGAGGAAACCCTGCAACCCAGCATGAAGACAGCAGGAGTCACCTAAAGCATCTTTTCAGATTCTGTACTCCAAGCAGAGTTGCATCAAAGAAGCCTCTTCCACAAAACAACTACTCTTTTACTTAGAAAAAAAGATAATCCCTGGAGAATGAAACACATGCCTTTTCTGTATCTGTCTCCTTTGGAAAGCCATTGCCTTTCTCTACTGGGTCATTTGCTGAAGCTGTACTTCAGGAATCTACTTGAGTATATATAATATATGATGTCTGTGTGGACACATACCACAAAGAATGTTTGAGAAGACCTGGGGATTACTGGTTCAACTGATGGAATCTAATTGTCTTCTCTGTCACTATATAAAGTCCTGAAAAATCATCCAGCCATCCTGGCAGGTCTTGTATTATCTACTCTGGAAGCTGAGGGGGTATATTCACCATAGATCAAGAATCTGGGGTTCATCAGGCAACAGTGACTAGACAGGCCACGTCTCTTAAATCAGCAAAAACAACAAAACCTGTAAGATGTGAAATGCTAAACGCAGGCCAGTAGGATGACTCAGCAGCTAAAACTTTACTGGCCTAACAACTTGAGTTTGATCCCTAGGAGACCCATGGTGGAAGGAGAGAACATACTATCATTGGTTGTCTTCTGACTCCCCACATATGTTCCATGGCACAAGCATGACCACACTCCCATGCACACAATAATAAAAATGACAAGTGAAAACTGGGGTGGGGGTGGGGGGTTACAGGGTTTCTCTGTGTATCCTTGGCTGTCCTGGACTCACTTTGTAGACCAGGTTGGCCTTGAACTCATAGAGATCCACCTGCCTCTGCCTCCTGTGTGCTGGGATTAAAGGAATGTGCCACCATGCCCGGCCATTACAGACAGCTGTGAACTGCCATGTGGTGCTGAGATCTGAACCCAGGTTCTTTGGAAGAACAGCCAGTGCTCTTAACCACTGAGCCATCTCTCCACTCCTCCAAGTTTTGATCTCTACATGTGCTCCAAAGCATGGGACACTCTGACTTCCCAAGTAAATAAATGAATAATTATTTAAAAACAAACAAACAAAAAAACAATGCTCTTTAAGCCGAGAGGATACCACAAATGACCCAACACAAAGAACAGGCACTAAAATAAAGGGATTATGGGATTTGGTAAAAAAAATATACTCTGTTGAGTATATTCAATGATTTTCCTGGTGGTAATTTTTTCCCCCAGTGTTTCACTTTTAGTAACTGATTGATTCAAAAGGCTTTCATTTCTTTTTAGGTCTCAAAAATATTGCAATTAAAAATATCTACCTGGGTGGTGGTGGTGCATGCCTTTAATTCCAGCACCCAGGAGGCAGAAACAGGTGGATCTCTGAGTTCGAGGTCCAGGGCCACACAGAGAAATCCTGTTTTGAAAAACGAAAAACAAAAAAAATCTAGTACTGGTGAGATGGCTCAGATAAAAAGGCACATGCTGCTGAGCCTGATGACTTGGATTTGACCCTTGGTTCTGGGTGGACAGGAGAAGACTTTCTTTCACAAGCTGTCCTCTGACCCACATAAGTACACCATGGCAGGCACATGCCTACACATATAAACAATAATTCCAGAAATATTTAATATTTTTACTGGATTGGGGAGCAAATCTAGGACTTGATGTACTTTTAGTGTTGAGCTATCTCTCCAGCCCAAAGAATATATATTTGTTCTCTGTTGTTCTCGTTGTATAGCCCAGGCTGGCTTCTATTTTGTGGTTTTCCTGTCTCAGCTTCCCTAGTGGACAGGGAAAACAAGGCTAGAATAAAGGGTCTTATTTGTGGTGATGGGAGTTCCAGTTTAAGCAATACTTAAAATGACAATTTAGGTTCATAGTCTTTCTGTTTGTGTGTTATCACTGTATAGATTAATCATTGTATTACACTGTTGGGGAATGCCAAGAGAGAGCCAACATGACACCCTCATGTCAATGCTGAGGCTATGGATCTTCTGCCTCAAATTCAGTTCTGCCATAGAGCAAAGTAGAGCACTGAGCCAGACATTCTATGCTGCTTACAGTGAACACTACTGATAAGAAAGGGGTTCAGAGCCTGTGTAATAGGACTAGAAAACCTAGCAGAACCATCCCAGGAAATCGTGGGTATTCAAAAGTTGAAAATCTTCATGAGTGGTTTTTGCCTCATTAACTACTTACTCTGCTTCCTCAAAGAGAATGCCAATGTTTTTCAGTGGCTCTGCTGCTGGGCTCTGGGCCAGGATGTCTTTTATCTCATTGACTTTCTTCTCCACAGAGTCCACGGTATCCCGATAGGGACCAATCACACCGCTGATTTTCAAAGCCTTGGCTTTCTCTAGAAATTTGTGGGTCCTGTTGGTCAGCTCAGTGATGATCACATCCCAGAGAGCAAAGCACTGGTGGCAGGGTGTGCAGTCAGGGAAGAGCCCTGAGTATCCTCTGGTGCACTTGTCACAGCGTGGACCCTCAACACCCTCCACACAGACACACTGGCCCGTGGACTGGTCACACTGCGGTGTCTCAATGCCCCTGGGATCACAGTCACAGGCTGGAAGGGAAACCAAAATGCTAGTTGACTACAGACTTCAATGACAAAATTTGGTATTTAAAATCCTCAATCACTGTTACAACCAATGGTGGTTTGCCCTAGCACACAGTTCTTAAGAGTAATGGTGATTTAAAAAAAAAAAATCAATAGATAAGCCTTGCTGAATGCTTACTTTGTGGACAGCATTATAGACATGCTTTATTGGTAGCACATCATCCCTATGTCTAGGCACTACTTTGAAATGGAAACCAAGGTAGAAACATTACTTGGCCTGCTCCAAGTCTCACAGCTTAGTCTTCTGCATCTCCAGAGCCCATCTTGGCCCCCATCCCATCTCTCGCTCCAAACCTGAGCTCCCACATGACCGTTAAGATGATTCAGACTGCATCCTGATGTGTCTCTTTGCTAGAAGACACGTCCTAAAGGAGAAGCACCTAACTAATCAAATCTACCTGCTCACAAAACAGCACTGTGCACCTGGTAAAAGCAATGGAAACGGGGCGTGGTGGCGCACGCCTTCAATCCCAGCACTTGGGAGGCAGAGGCAGGCGGATCTCTGTGATTTCAAGGCCAGCCTGGTCTACAAAGTGAGTCCAGGACATGCAGGGCTACACAGAGAAACCCTGTCTCAAAAACCCTAAAAAATAAATAATAATAAGCAACAGAAAACCAAATCTAAAAGAAATATGGAGACTTCTAAACATCTGCCTTAAAGGGTTCCTCTACAGACAGTCCATCTTGTATCTGCTACTGTGATTGCCCTCACAGTATGAGCAACAGACTCATAAAAATGTCAGAAGTGACCCCAGGGGTCTTGAGAACAAACCACTTGGTCCTTTTTCTGTGACTGATAATGGAGTTGGTACCTCACCCAGAGCCAAATGGCAAAAGGTGAAATCCTGCCTGGCAAAGGGAAAAACCAGCATTCCTGGCCAACAGTTGGCATCCTTCATTGTAACACAAATACCTCTGAACCCTTGCTTAAAATTCTGAACTATGGGTCACCAAATAATTTTTCTATCAACATTTGGCATTTCACAGTATTTGCAGAGTTTGAGAAACAAAAGGTCTGTACATGCATCTCTGGCCTTATGCCCATTCTTAGTAAGATGTGACAGTAAAATATGCCTTTTATTTCCCTAAGTAGAGTATGGACTCCCAAGTCAGGGCTATGTCTGTCTTAAGCCATTTTTCCATATGGCACCAAGCAAAAAATTAACTTGTACTAAGGAGTTCAACAGTCTTTGACAAATGAGGCCCTAACTTCACGCATAAGCATTCAAGAGGTATTCCATGCATCAGTATGCAAACCAACCAACCTAAAGCAGCAGTGTCTCTGGAAAGCACAGCACCCCAACTCTTTCAGCATCTGCGTTCAACATGAATAGCTGTGATTTGACAGCTGAAGCTTTCTCCTGGAGTATTATCCAGAATCAGTTGGGCTGGCAGTCCTGAGAGATGCTTACATCTCTAGCTTCTCAATCCACGAAGGTATTTGTAGCCTGGAGGGTTCCACTGACTCTTGCACATGGTACTTGGCATTGCTCAGTTACCTGTCTATCACCTTTAACAAGGTTAGGGAATCCAGCACAATAGTTAGAACAATTATGGGCAGAGGCTATAAATCCTGTCTTCCCAAAACCCTTCTGCACCAGGGCAGTGAAAGGAAGCTAGGACAAAGACGGGGGAAAATCCTTGAAAGGAGTCAGAGGTTCCAGATCTTAAGAAGTGTTCTAAAACACTAGGAGAGGCCTGGTACACAGCAAGCACTCATTACCAATAATGTTTACAGTCACTTTCTGTAAAAGACTACGTGTTTGGTAGTCTCCTGTTCCATTGGTACCTGACTACATTTCCCCTGGATAAAGGGTAACGATGTGTGTGTGTGTGTTTATTTGTTTTAGGGTTTGTTTGTGTTTTTGTATTTTCTAGTAATAGCTTATTAAAAATTTAAATTTAGCATATTCCAGCCTTCAGATTTCAGAACTGTAAAATACACTTTCCTTGGAGTACTGATGTTTTAGAACTAAACTTTAGGATTTCAAAATTAAACTTTTTTTCTTAAAAACAAACAATCCCCAGCCACAACTTTCCAAGCACCAGGCATTTTGTTTTTCCTGTATTTTGGAAGATGATTTATCAAACCAGAAGCCACTTAAGCTGTGAATCACTTTAAGTATGATCCCTACACCATTTGTTCTCTACATTCCTTAAAAAAAAAAAAAAAGAATAATCTCATGGTACATGTCTTTAATTCTAGCACCCAGGAAGCCGAGGCAGGAGGATCTCCATGAGTTTAAGCCTGCTTGGTCTATAAAGCGAGTCCAGGACAGCCAGGGCTTGTTACACAGAGAAACCATGCCTCAGAGGGGGAAAAAAAATCTCATGCCCAAGGTCAATTTATGAGGTTATCATCTACTCCTTTGAAGATTAAGAAGAGATTTCAGGTGTGGTGGCGGTATATGCCTTTAATCCCAGCAGGCAGATATCTGAGTTGCAGGATAACCAGGGCCACATAGTAGGGGGTAGGGGTGGGCAGGAGGCATATTAAGGTCACAGAGGAGTGCAATAGGCCAAACCTTGCTTTAAATCATTTTCACTGTGGGATATTGTGGTGGAATGTGCAGTGACAACCCAGATAAATCAGGAAAGGCCTGGTCAAGTCTGTCAGTTTTTCAAGTGAACAGGAAGCACTCTAATAACATGTGGCTAAAAGAGCTTCTGCTGTTAAGGTCTGAGAACAAGTTTCATTTCAGTTGGCAATATACAGTTGTCTCCCAAGCTCAAAATCACCTGGAAGGACTAAAACACAACACAAGAAACAAAATAACCTCGTGTCTTAAAGGAGCTGTACGAATTGTAGTTTTTGGATGGTGACAATGCAGCTGCTGCCACAGTTTCTACTAAAAACAACTATTTTAAGTCTTTAATTCTGAATCGTTAAAGACGGAAATGTTTACACTACAGTACCAAAAGAGTCTTGAGTAGAAAGGAAGAGACCAACAGAATATAAGACTACTGTCAGCTGGTCTACAAGAAATCCAGCTTTGCCATCAAGGCTGCATCTCCAACTGCGAAAGCCCTCTGCTGATGGTAACAGCAAGTCACAGCCCAGGTCAGGGCCCATCAGTGCAAGAGTGGTATGGGTATTTCAAAGGAAGAAAAAGTTAATTTGAGAGGAACTGCCAGCAACACAACCAACCACCTGCCAAATGATAGCTGTGTTGAAACAGTTGGAATTTCAGGCTCTGGTTTCATGAAGAATTTTTTGTTCATGAACAGTTGACTGAGCGCCTAGTAAATGGAACTCGACTACCTGCCCTAAGAGAAACGTTGACTGGCATTTCCCATCACAGCTAGAGATGCACACGGGCCACCTGCATTCCTCTATGTAGGAAAGACTACATGCTGCCTCTTTGAATTTTCAGAACACGAGACTACACCATGAGGCATGCTAATTGGTCACCTATAAGATAAATGTCTAGATTATCTGCAGTTTCACCCCTGTCTGGATACTTTCAAGGACCTTCAATAAGGAATCCGTACAGAGGTGTGACACTCTGGAGGAGTTTAAGTGCTCCAGGGCGCTGGAAGAAAGTGAATTAGGTGAAGGGCTTGCTGCATGAACACCAGGGCTCAACCTTGATTCCTAGCATCCACACTAAAGTGTGATGGCAGAGGTTGGGACTCAGTCCCTGGGAGACAGAGATGGCAGCTCCTAGAGGCCATCTAATTAATCCCAATTGGTGAGCTTCAAGGCAATAAGAAATCCTATCTCAGCCAGGCGTGGTGGCACACACCTTTTAATCCCAGCACTGGGAGGCAGGCAGATGGCAGGCAGATCTGTGAGTTCAAGGCCAGCCTGGTCTACAAAGCCAGTCCAGGACAGCCAGGGCTCTATTACAGAGAAACCCTGTCTCAAAACCTACCACCCCACCCCACAAAGAAAAGAATCATGGAAGGCAATGATAAATAAAACACCCCATGTCCATCACAGGGGTGTTTACCTATGAGGCATCTGACCTGGCTGCTCTCAAAAACCAAAACAAATGCCAATTTGAAGAACAAGCAGATATGGTCCTCTAAGTGGCAGACAGTGGATACACTGTGCACTTGTAGGTAGGATCTGCTATTGCTCAAATGCTTGCTTGGTTTGGCCATTAAAATAACTCTATTGCTTGATCTGGTGTAGTACTAGGGGATGAAACTATTTGAAACACATTTATGTGAAACCACGTTACTGCCCAGATTTTTTGGAAGGACTACAGTGGTCCATGATCTTGACTGTGGAAGAATTTGAACTGGTCAGATATCTGCTGTCTATGGCTATTTCGAATATGCTGACCTTGCCCATATCCGGTTAACAATTACATCTTCTTTAACAAAGTGCTGGACCACAAAGGAAACAGATGCATACCTTCACTGAAAGCAGATCCACTGCATACCTGTCATTACTGAAGAAATATGAAGAGATGCTCACACAGTCCAAAACCAGTATCATTTTGTACCATGAGAAGGAATAGCATCTAGCAATTATTGCTTTCCACAGATTTTGCAAAAGATTTTAGATGACTTATTCTTTCATGTTCTCTGCTGAGTGCATTTTTAAGCTGTCAACTACTTTTACAGCATTCTCTGACAGCTGCTATCATTGGGAGAATGACTAACATGCTGGGAATGTGCTAAAAGTGAACACGTGGCAGATGTTACTGTATGAAGCAGTAGCTTTGTCATGGCTAAGGATTCAATGTTCTGGAACTAAAATGTGCCAAAAGGATGTAATTTTCTTACATTTGAGAATTCTGAGGGCTTCGTGTGTGTGTGTGTGTGTGTGTGTGTGTGTGTGTGTGTGTGTG